>CM019151.1:46025216-46524074 GCA_009733165.1 Naja naja
AAAAAAACACGTGGTGGCTGGTGGTTTTTTGCAGTGAAAATTACCGACCTCCAGCTTTACTCTGCTTCTCCAATGTGCCGCTGTGGCCACATTCTAGGTGCCGGTCCCACAGGTCCCTTTGAGCCCGCTGCACCAGAGGGACCTGCCCAAGCAAGACTGAGTGGAGTGGTGCAGCAGTCAATGGGGTGAGCCTGCATGGCTGGTGCCTAGAACGTGGTGGCAGTGGCACATTGGAGAAGCAGAGCAAAGCCAGACATTAGTAATTTTCTCTGCAAAAGGCCTCCATATGGCGCATGTTTTTTTCAGTGCAGCTGGACTCCAGCTGAACCAAAAAAAACACACGGTGTCTGGATGCTTTTTGGAGCAAAAATTACTGACGTCTGGCTTTGTTTGCTCTGCTTCTCCAATGCACCATTGTGGCCATCAGCAATTCTTGCACATGCACGTGATGTCATGCATATGCATTAAGGACTGACTGGGCAGGGAATGGAGGAGCAGGCGAAGAGGAGCAGGGCCAGCCAGGGGCCCATTTTACTGGTTCTCCAAACTACCTGGAATGGTAATGAACTGGTAGAATCCCACCCCTGAATTGCGCCCTGCGAGAGGCCACCTTCAGCACCCCCTGCTGTTTCTTAGTGCCCCCTGCCAGCCCCCTTGCCTCTTAGCGCCCCCCTAAGGAATTCCACTGCCCCCCAGGAGGCAGTACCTCCCACTTTGGGAACCACTGAATTAGAGCTACCATTCCTGCATGGCAAAAACATAAATAACCTTTAAATAACAGGAGACCAGAGGTGGTATTCAGCAGGTTCTGACCAGTTCTGGAGAACAGGTAGCAGAAATTTTGACTAATTTGGAAAACCGGCAAATACCACCTCTGACTGGAGATTTTACATTATCCTTCCGTACCGCACCCACCAAGCCACGCCCACAGAACCGGTAGTAAAAAATTTGAATCCCACCACTGCAGGAGACAGACAGAGAATTACTACCATTAGCAACCACCCAATGATTGCCCAACTTTCTGCACTATAATATATTTTATTTGAACAGTACTTAGTACTTTTAATTTTATATTGTATTGAATTTAGATTCAGGGAATTGAATAATGCCTGAATGCATTAAAGTAGAGTTCGAGGGAGCAGCCTATTCGTGAGTTTGCACTTTTTTGTGCATATTCTAGAATTATCTATTATAAACCCTGTGTCACTTTAACATATGCTTTCTGTTAGATTTGGGATGAGAATGGAAGCAAAGCCAGAGTGATTTCAGCAAAAGCTCTTTTTATTTAGTTCATATGAACAACAGCAACAGCCTGGCTGACAGTGCGCCTTTTATAGGGAGCTGTCAGCCGGTCAACCAATCAGAACAAAGTATTTTCCTGCTTTGGCAGCAGACCTGAGTCAGCCACTAACTTCAGTTACTAATTTCAATACATAACACTTCCTTTATAAGGAGTCTAAATATATTAAAATGTTGTAATAGACATGGAAATAGCATTTAGACTTTATACACTGCTCCATAGTGTGTTACAGCCTTCTCTGAGAGGTTTACAGAGTCAGCATATTGCCCCCAACAATCTGGGTCCTCATTTTATCAATCTTGGAAGGATGGAAAGCTGAGTCAACCTTAAGCTGGTCAGGATCAAAATTCCATACTGGGCAGAGTTAGCATGCAATACTGCACTCTAACCACTAGGGCATTAATGGTACTGTAACTGGTGATCATCTTATCACATTTGCCTAATTATTCTGTTCTGTAAACCATCAGTAGTACTAAAACATTGTATGCATTTTATTGTTTGTAACCTTCAATTGGGCAAAACAGTGCATCATACTGTATGCAAAGGTTGGTAATTATGCAAGGGTTGGTAATTATTTTTCCAAGCAAGTTGTTTTGCCAAAGGTGAAATCCTAAATGGTAGTGAAGTCTGACTTGATTCATTTATACAATGAAGCATGTTGAAATTATATGTGCAAATCCTTTATTATGGATATATATACAGAATCTATTATACGTTGGTCTATGACCATAATAACAACAATTTTTGAATCAACATACCTCAGATGGCTACCTTACAGGACTCAGGACTCCCATGAAATTGAAATTTGGAAAAATTGTGGCTGTTACCACACTGCACATAATCATTTCTGATGCCAAGGAAAGTCAGCAGGAATCTGGCAGAAAGTTGAAAGTCCCAGGTCATCAGGAAGGAAAGTGGCTACTGCTGGGTGGGGAGTGTGCAAGAGTTTAAGCAGGTGTGAAAGAGATTGTGCAGGTCAAGAAGGATGCACAAATGTGCCACATGGATCAGGGAGAGTGCATGTGCGGGTGGTGATGGGAGTTACCCGGTTCTCCCATGTTGCCCCCCTCCTGCGTGGCCTGCATTGGTTGCCGAGCCCGGTGAGATTCAAGGTTTTAGTTTTAACATTCAAAGTCCTACATGACATGGGTCCCCAATATCTGAGGGAGCGTCTTCTTCCAATAGCTAGTTCCGGCCGCCCTGTGCGGGCTCATAGGCAAGGACTCCTCGGAGTTCCATCAGGTCCAATGCCAGTTGGTACTTCCCCGACGACGAGCCTTCTCTGTTGCGGCCCCGACCTCTGGAATCAACTGCCTCTGGAGCTCCTGGCCCCTGATCTCGCACCTTCCGCGCTGAATTAAAAACTTGGTTGTTTGACCAACCGGGCTGTGACCCTCCTTTGGGGGAGGGATGGTTTTAATGTATTTTATTGTACTGTTGTGTCTTATATTTGGGCTTGTTGGTTTAATGTCTTTTTAAATATTTATTGTTCTGTGTTTTTAGTTGTGAGCAGCCCGAGTCTTCGGAGATGGGGCGGCATACAAGTTCAAATATAAATAAATAAATAAATGTGTGGTTTAGGTTAGGGAAAGTATGCAAGGGTTGGTAATTATTTGTCCAAGCAAGTTGTTTTGCCAAAGGTGAAATCCTAAATGGTAGTGAAGTCTGACTTGATTAATTTATACAATGAAGCATGCTGAAATTATATGTGCAAATCCTTTATTATGGATATATATACAGAATCTATTACATGCTGGTCTATGACCATAATAAAGATTTTATTTGGTGTACATCTATTAAAAATCCAGTTATGCATTTGACATAGTTTTATATTGTCTTTGAAGAACAATTTCATTTCTGTTTTTACAGGCTAGAAAAACAATCTTCTTAAAGGCACGCTATCTATGCAATTATGAAAGATAGAATGCACAATATAATTCAATATAATTATTTCAACCATATTTAGAGTGACTTTGAACTGCAGTTTTAAAATACAGGTTCTGAATTCAATATCATCCCTAGTCATCCCATATTGTTCTATTTTATTTTTGGAAGTTAATGTAGCGTAGTAACTAATACCACAGTCTTACATACAGTTGCTGAGAAGTAAGTCCATTAGTGGATAATGGGATGATTTAAAAGTGCTTGTCATTAACTAGGATACCTCATATTAACCATAAATGCACTTGGTTGCTTTAGGCAACCAGGCTAAGCAGCATCTTCCTCGTATTTGTAAAATGGTTAAAATGCTATAGATACATGTGTCAGGTATAATATTTGGGAAATACTTTGAATAATCACTTAAATATTATAAAATGGTAAATATTATTATTGCATTGTTTGATGTAGTGCCTAAAACACCATTTTGTCAATATAAAACTCAAGACTTTTTTTAAGGTCTCACATCCACAATAAGGTTATTTATTTCTATTTATTTATTTAGAAACTTTATTTTGCTGCCTACATGCACATGGCAACTCAACGCATCAATCTGTTATATGAACAGATTAAGACTTCATAGAAAATTTTAATTCTGATGAATGCTATTCAATTCTTATAAGCAGAAGTGTTATTTAAAATAACCAACAACGCAATGGCTAATAACTCATCCCTGAGGTTACACTGAAATAATAGTTTTAAAAAGACTGAAGCAAATTAGAAAATTAGTTTGTATCAATCCTTAAAAGAATCATTAGTAAGCTCATTTAAAAATATGGGAAACTGACTTACATTTCCCCAAAGCGATTTCCACTGAACATGAGTGGTGATTAGATGCCACTTAAGTGCTATATTTGTTAAATGTGACCTAATGAATGTATCGTGACATAATTTATACAGAAGGACCATAAAGAATATGTTCTTTTCTCTTGCACTTAAAGATATAAGAATGATTTAAACTTTTAAAAAAAACAGAATAAATCTTCTTGTAGTTGCATGATTGCATCCATTCTACTTTGATTTGCTTGCCATTAGACATCTAGACTTTTTCTTGCAACCTGATACTCTTCAGGGCTACAGCAATAAACAGAATTAAAGGAATTTGGTTGCTAAGAAAAATTATCAAATTATCTCTTTCAACCCTATCTCTGCAGAAAGTTTCTCTAAACATTCTCTGGAG
This sequence comes from Naja naja, assembly GCA_009733165.1. Taxonomy (NCBI): domain Eukaryota; kingdom Metazoa; phylum Chordata; class Lepidosauria; order Squamata; family Elapidae; genus Naja; species Naja naja. The sequence continues at coordinate 46,029,635 of CM019151.1, forward strand.
TGTTTGTGTGTGTGGTGTGTTTGTGTGAGGGGTGGGTGACATCTTCATTCTCCCCACCATTGCTACAAAATCTACTGGAAAAGTATGAAATCTGAGTTGAAATAGGGAATGCAAAGCAAAATGCTGTTCAGTGAGGCGACATCTTATAAAATATTAAGAAAAAACGAAATGTATATTGCCCAAACTTCAGGCCTACATCACAGATTCTTTTGAATTTAGAAGCAATGTTCAGTGCTTCTAGCTTTATTCCAGGTCAGTATAATAACATAACAACATGAGATTATAATCAAAGGATTTTAATAATGAAGAATATTTTCCATTCAATTTTGTCCAGGTCTCACAGATCACCTGGAGTTTCTTTGACAAGTTCTTTCAGAAGTGTTTGCCATTGCCTCTTTTCTAGGTTTGAGAGAAAGTGACTGGTCCATAGCATAACATGACAGCATTTAAACAATATGATGGACTTAGAAAGGGATTTCCTTACTTCTGCCAGTCAGTGTACCACAGAAAAATGATGTCAGATCCTTTCCAAGACAGTAAATGTTCACAGTCTTCCAGTTCATATAGCCTCTGAACCAGAGATGGTGTTCAGAGGTTCTGACCAGTTCTGGAGAACCGGTAGCAGAAATTTTGAGTAGTTCAGAGAACCAGCAAATACCATCTCTGACTGGAGATTTTACAGTATCCTTCCCCTGCCACACCAACCAAGCCACGCCCACAGAACCGATAGTAAAAAAAAATTGAATCCCACTACTGCTCTGAACCATAATCAAGCAAACCTGTTTTTCAATGGTCTCATCTTTCCTGGATTTTACCAGGGACAAGGAAGACAAGTATATCTTATCTTGGAATGCTTTGCCTCCCCTGCCAAGAATGAAACCATCAAGGCTAATATAATAGAATGTGCTGACAGCTAAGGAGTCTATTTATACCAGCTGGCCATGACACTATCCCAAGTTAAGAAGTTTCTCAAGGTTAACTGGATTAGAGATGAAGAAAATCATCCTACCTGCACAAGTGTCTTTCCAAGGGCAAGGCAGACCAACTATAAACAAGTATGACTAAAATAAATGCTTAATTCTGCATTACGCTGCCAAACTATTATGTGAATATATAAAATCATATAGAAGTCTATATGCTATACACCTAAGGGAAAGAAGTAAATATCACTATCAATGTGTCCTCATTAATCTTCTGGTAGGACTACCAGCATTACAGGGTGAGGAAATAAATCATACCAGTTATGGTGACTGGCAAAAGGAACTCTGAGGCTCACTTGGAGAATGTTTTTGAAAAACATTTTATGAAAGGCTTAGAACGTTCCATTTTATTTTTGCAAATAGGAGGGCAACATCTCTACTCCAAGTCAAATATGCAGAAACCATTACAATTAAGGCCCAATTACTGTAAGTTGTTTTTAGAAACCAAGGGTAGAAGTAGAATATCTAGATCTTGTTTGGGCCAAAGTTTAGGGTCTTGTGTCTTCTGTGTGGGTCAGAACAAGCTCATACAGTTTCTCCTCTGAGTGTTGTTCCTTCATGACTATCACACAGGAAATGAGTAGTAAACAGGTACATTGCATAAAAATCATGTTGTGGGATAACACTAAAATAAACTTCATCTCAGCCTGATCCCCACCAACAAATTAAATTCTTCAGCCAGCATTAGGAAAAACTGAATGAACCCAGCCAAGAGTGAAATATTTGGGAGAAGGTAAGAGTGATAAAAAAAATCAATATAATGGAAGCAGCATATGTTTTTAAAAAGTGGGTTGAAGTTTGAATTGTGCAGTTGACTTTTTTGGCCATTCCTGCAGGAACTCTTAAACTCAGTTTCCAAAAAGTGAATTTTTATTTATTTATTTATTTATAATTCACCTTTATTATTTTTAAAAAATAAGGTGGTGAACATATCCAACATACCTTCCTGTCCTATTTTCCCCACAACAACAACCCTATGAGGTGAATTGAGCTGAGAGAGAATGACTGGCCCATGGTCACCAAGCTGGTTTTCATGGCTAAGGTGGGACTTGAACTCATGGCCTCCCATTTTCTAACTTAACCAAATTAGCTCTCATTCCCTGAAATTTCTGCACAGCAGTGCTCTATGAAGCAATCTGTGATATACATTCCTATACTTGTTTAAACAACCTTTTCCTTTGTGTGATATCATTCTGTGTTTATTTTATGCTGTTTTTATAAGAAAAACAAAAGGGACAAAAAAGAAACTGTTAAGTTTGCATGAAGAGACAAACGCGGAGTGCTTCAAGCTCTTTGTTTATTAGTGACTACAGCTCAGAACGAACCCACTTTGGCTGGGCTGCGGCTGCTACTTATAGCCAGCAGCCGCAGTTAGCAGCCAATCAGAGTGCAGGGCTTTCCCGCACTTTTTAAACCAATCATTTCTTACATTTTACAAGAACAGTTCAAACTAAACCAATGACTTCAAACCTACATACATAACGCCCCTCCCCACTAGGTTCAGTCCATACTCAAACCCCAGCCTATCTAATGTATTCTTTTAAATAGGTGGGGCTCTTACATGTACGTTGAGACCTACGTGGTTCAGATGTTTTAAGGTTCTCACCTTGTGAGGGAGGAAATGTGTCTGCTGACATTTCCTTACTAGGACTTGTAGTAATGGTAGAACCTGTTTGGTTACTACAACCTGGTCTCTCCTCCCAATCCATCTCCAACCCAATGTCAGCACCTAAATCAGATAATGATGTGCAATCTTCCATATAAATACTCATGGAATTTCTTGACAGCTGCAACAATTGCCAAGGCTTCCTTGTCCAGTTGGCTGTAGTTCCTCTCTGCTTTGGTCAAGGTGTGAGAGTAAAATGCAATAGGAGCTTCGCTCCCGCTGGGAAGCCTGTGGCTCAAAACCCACCCCCCCACTCCAAAAGGGGATGCATCACAAGTCAGTACAACAGGCAAATTCTCAGAGAACTGTATCAGTACAGCATCAGACGTGATTAGTCTTTTAATATTGTTAAATGCAGATTGTTCTTTTCTGCCCCAGACCCATGCAGACTTTTGTCTAATAATCTGTGCAGTGGTTCTGCAATGGTTGCCTTCTGAGGTAGGAACATGTGATAAAAGTTAATGAGTCCAAGGAAGGCTTGTAAATCTGTTTTACATTTTGGTCTAGGGGCTCCTTTGATTGCCTGAACCTTTGCATCTGTGGGGTGGATACCATGCTTGTCAATCATATAGCCCAAGAACTCAACCTTGTCAGTTCTAAGAGTGCATTTTTCTTCCTTGACTTTTAACCCCGCTTTTTTGAATCTCGTAAGGACTTCTCTGAGTCTCTCTTGGAACTGAGTGTCATTTTCAGCAGAGATTAACACACCCTCAAAGTAATGTACTACCCCTGGTAGTCCTTGGAGCATCCTTTCCATAAGGCTTTGGAAGATGCCTGGTACCACGCTTACTCCAAACTGTAACCTTTTACATTTGAAAGCACCTCTATGAGTCACAATGGTTTGGGCCTCTGCAGTTGCATCATCAACTGTTAATTGTTGATATGCCTGGGCCAGATCCAATTTGGCAAAGACTGTACCCCTGCCAAGTGAATGTAACAGATGATGCACCACTGGAACTGGGTATGTGCTCTGCTGCAGGGCATGGTTCAATGTCCCCTTATAGTCTCCACAGATTCTTACTGACCCATCAGTCTTGACTGGTGTGACTATGGGTGTCTCCCACGTGGAGTGGTCAGTGGGCTCTAAAACTCCTTGAGCTATTAGTTTATCTAATTGTGCATCAATTTTTTCCTTTAAGGCAAATGGGACCCTTCTGGGCTTTAAGCGAATTGGTGGCACCTTGGGATCTAGATTGAAAGTGATAGGGGTCCCCATATACTTGCCCAATCCGTCGCTGAAGACCTCTGGAAACTCAGACTTCAAGGCCTCCTCCCACTCAGTGTTGCTCACGTGATTGATGCCAGTCACCTCGATGCCTAGTGGATTGAACCACTCAAGTCCCAGCAAGCTTGGGCGATCCTTGTCCACGATGGTCAGGGGCAAGCGTTTGGTGTGGCCTTTGAACTTCACGTTGAATTCTCTTGTTCCAACTACTGGAATCTTGTTCCCTTGGTAGTCTTTAAGAGTCAGTGCTTGCTTCTTGAAATGCTTCTTCTGAATGTTTGGCAGTAGTCTGTGAATAGTGTCCCATGACACCATAGATAAATATGAGCCTGAGTCCACTTCCATTTGGCAAGGCCTTCCTTCAATTAGTACCTTGACATGCACTTTTCTGTTATTGATAGAAGAAGAATGACCAATAGTTACTGTCTGATGAGTTTCATTCTTCCCATTTGCTTCTGTGCTGCGCCCCATTTTCTCACTGAGGTTGTTGGGCTTGAATTCTTTGTCAGGAAACTTCCTTCTGTTGGGTGGAGTTCTGGATGATTTGCAGACTCTTGCTAGGTGTCCTCTTTTTTCACAACGGAGGCAGATGGTATCTAGGAACTTGCATTCAGTGCGGGGGTGGCTTCCCCCACAACCTCTGCAGTAGAAATCTTGCCTCTTTCTTCCCAGGTCTTTCTTTTTCCGCTCCATTCTGAGTCTATAAATTCCTTCCTCCACCTCACTACAGTCTGACTCAGAATCTATTTGCTCACAATGAGTTGTTGTGGACTTTTCCACATCAGGATGGCTTGTTGATTTTCTTCATGGCTGCTGCTGAGGGCTTGGTAGCTTCTGCTGAAGAGGCCTCTTCTATTGCTTCCTTCAGCGTGATCTTAGGTTTTAGTAATAACTTGCTCTGAAGCACCTTGTCTTTAAGGCCCAGAACAAATCGATCGCGCATGGCCTCTTCTAAATTGTTAAATTCACATGCACCCCCAATGTCCCTTAAACTTGCCATGAAGTCATTTACGTTTTCGCTTTCCCTTGATCCCGACGGTAAAACTCGTGTCTCTTAATGAGGCACGATACTTGTGGCACATAATGGGCTCTTAACAACTTTTCTAAGTCAGGCCATTCCATTACCTTCACGTCTGCAGCTCCCGCCAATGCCTTCGCCATCTTGAAAACTGCCGGACTGCAGTGCATGAGAAAGACCGCCCTCTTCCGCTTCTTGGAAATGTTGGCAAGATCGTTTCCTTCCAGATACATTTGGAAACGATCTGCATACGTCTCCCAGTCTTCTGCCGTCGGATCGAACGGGGCTGGGGGGGTGTTCAGCGCAGCCATCTTGCTCTCCTTCTGTTCCGCGTTGCCTTCTTCTTCAGGGAGATCCCACCTTCATCGCCAGTGTTAGATTTGCATGAAGAGACAGATGCGGAGTGCTTCAAGCTCTTTGTTTATTAGTGACTACAGCTCAGAACGAACCCACTTTGGCTGGGCTGCGGCTGCTACTTATAGCCAGCAGCCGCAGTTAGCAGCCAATCAGAGTGCAGGGCTTTCCCGCACTTTTTAAACCAATCATTTCTTACATTTTACAAGAACAGTTCAAACTAAACCAATGACTTTAAACCTGCATACATAACAGAAACTATTAAAAAGGAGGACAGCAAGGTGAGGGAAGCAGCTCTGAAGAAAACTTTTGTTCCATAAAAAATGTAACATGATAGTCATGCTGTAGCATAGTGTGCATAATGGCTAAAAATAGTTTGCCACTACTTTTTTCCTGGATGTTTTTACAATAGTCCAGGGATTTGCTGTTTGTCTTCCCTGAAAGCCTTAACCAGACCTAACCTGCCTTAATCATTCTCAAAATCAGCCAAATTTAACCAGTAACTGCCAGCTTAGAAAAGTATGTATTAGATTAAATGTCATTAAAATGGTATTCATTCATGCCCACGGATAGATTTGCAACATCTCATGCCTTGTATTCATAAGTGTTTTTCTTTTGTACCAGTACGTAGGTAAGTAGGTAGGTAAGAAGGAAGGAAGGAAGGAAGGAAGGAAGGAAGGAAGGAAGGAAGGAAGGAAGGAAGGAAGGAAATAGAAGACGTAGAAAAGGGGAAAAGGCAAAAGGAAGGAGAAATATATTGCAATGAGTTTGCTTATAGGAAATCATTTGATCTAATTTTTAAAAACATAATTTAATGTCAAATACATGGATTCATATTGATTAGTGTTTCCATTACATCCATAAGGATCCAGTTCATAAGCAGAAATTGAAAATATATCAGCAATTCAAAACTGTGAATCTGGAGTCATGCTATATTTCCAACATTGAAGATTTCTCATGCTTGAGAAATCCATAATTCATAGAATCATGGTTTTCAAGCTTTCACTAGATAATTCAAAAACACATTTCTATCTGTAAACTGTACTATAAAACCATAACAGTGACATAAAGATTTTAAACAGAAAAAAAGTGCAACAAGCTCATGTCATATGAATAAGTTCCCTCCACATTTTGCAATATAATGAAGTTAATAGCCAGTCCTAAAATCATTTCAGTCTAATAAATGCAAAAAAAGTGTTGACTTTTGTCTTGAATTAAATTTAACATCCTGTTGTTTATACTTGAGGCCCCACAATACATAAAAGTCTATTGCTGAGCGCATTGGGTTGTGCTCAAAATTGTCTGAGTCTTCATATAAATGTAATTTAAAAAAATAATAATAAATATTGGCTTGTTTCAATAAATCAAGCTAAAATTGACCAGTTTATAGCCAAGTACTCATTCTGCAGCTCGGGTTATTTATATTCTCTGAAATCCTTGGATTAGATCAACTTTCTCTAAAAATTATCATTCAAATAAAAATGTTAATCTGGTATAAGAATAAAACTATTAAATACACAACTGTAGTGTGTATTTTTGTGTGCCTGTGTGTGTGTGCATATATATATATGCACACTTGGACATTCATTTAAATCATTTTTAAAATAGAGCTTTCTATATGTTTGTACATTAGACAGTGAAAAAAATCTGTTCTGAAAGGACAGGCTATGATTCAAAGCTCATTTGGGGATGCTCACTGGCTTTCCTCATGCATCCTTTCTCCAAACCCTGAGGTGGTTGTAAAAACAGCACCTGAGCCCCTCACTCAAGAAAAAGGCAGCTTGAAATATAACAGGTGCCACATGCATGCCCATTCACATTCCAAATGACATTGTTCAAGTATGTGTTTGAATGCAACATCCATTTTTGATTGTGTGATTTATAGGATTGATAGTTAACACTTAGTTCAGGAATTAATAATTGGTCATGGACAAAAGGTGAAGTATTATGCCCATACTAATAAAAAGGTAAAGTACCATTGTGACTGGAATCCCAAGTAGTAGCTTCAGGTTCAGATTCAAAAACGTCATTGCATTTCTCCACAGAGTTTCAGATACATATTTATTAATACATGCTTATTGGAACTAAATGATTAGAAAAATAAATATATCTGTTTCTGAATCTTAACTGCCCTGGGATATTTGGCCAAATAATCAGAAACATGGACAACTCTCTTATTGTTATTAAATATGAATTATATCTCTTATACAATGTAGAATAGAAAGAAAAAATTATTGATTTTACTGGGATACAACTCAGTTTCTTCCATTCCCACAATCCTGGGCTCACATAAAAGGACACATACTATTTATGAACAGCCAAGTCCATATTTATTTAAGCAAGTGATGTGGTGGATTTTATTTTAGGGTAGAATACAACTCTCTAGTTTAAAAAATATTAATGTCTTTTTGGCGATGTTGCATTATTTGCTGGTTCACATATTATCACAGCTTCATGTGGGTTCTTCTGATATATCCAGTGTGGTGACCTAGAAATGAAGCTCTCGCTTCACAATCAGGAGGCTGTGAGTTCAATCCTAGGTAGAGGCTAACATTTGGAATAGACTCTCCTGCTTGAGCAGGGGGTTGGACTAGATGACCTCCAAGGTCCCTTCCGTTATTCTATAGTATTTGTATTTCTATGATATAAAGGATATCCAAGTGAATAAACTGCATCATTTCATAAACAGATCATCCAATTTACATGCCACAATTTTAATGACATGCTTCCTTTGTCCAGTTCAATCAATTCAGTTAAGAGGATAACTAAGAATAGTTATGTTGAGTACTTCATTAAACAATAAGGGATGATTTGGGCCAGCCCTGCCCAATACAAGTTTCACAAATTTTAGTTTTTTTCAGCACAGTAAAATCCACCCAAGACGGATTCAAGTGATACTTTTTGTCACTTGAAACAAATTTCTGAAAACCTCCCTTAGAGCAGTTATGAGTCTGGAAAAGGCTACAAACATAGTTTTAAAGGCCTGGGACACCAGCAACCCCTGGTAATAGATATAATCTAGTAATAGAAAAGATTTGGGACATTCTGTCAAAATCACCTCAAGAGTAAGCATGAATTATTTTTTAAATTTTTTAAAAATAGCAAATATCTGCAGACCACCTATGTCTTGATTAAATTTCATGTTAATGACATGACCATCAGAAAAAGAGTAAGCATGAATTATTTTTTAAAAAATTAAAAAATAGCCAAAATCTGCAGACAACTTATGTCAGTGATGGCGAACCTTTTTGTTGTGGTGTGCTGAAAGCGCACACGCACCGGCACCCATAATGCAATGTGCCCTGTCCCCCTGCGCATGCATGCACAATGCCCCGCCCTGCCCCCTTACCTACACTGCACATGCGCGTGCCTCCCAGCTGATATTTGGTCCATTTGAGGCCGTTTTCACCCTCTGCTCGACAGAAGTCTCTGCAGCCTTGGGAGGCAAAAAAATGAGCCTTCCAGAAATATCAGAAGTGCCCATTTTCAGCCTCCAGAGGGCCTCTGGAGTCCAGGGGAGGCCGTTTTCACCCTCCTGGAGGCTCGAGGGAAGCCTTTGGAGCCTCGGAAGGCTGAAAATGGGCACTTTGGGCACTTCCGGTATTTCCAGAAGGCCCATTTTTCAGCCTCCCAAGGCTGCAGAGGCTTCCCTCAAGCTTCCAGGAGGGTGAAAATGGCCTCAAATGGGCCAAAATCAGCTGGGAGGCACACACAAGCACAGTGCAGGTAAGTTTGGCTGGGGCTCATGTGCCAGCACAAATGGCTCTGCATGCCACCTGTGGCACACGTGCCATAGGTTCACTATCACAGACCTATGTCTTAATTAAATTTCATGTTAATGACACAACCATCAGAACAAAATTCCATAAAAGTAGGATTCATGAAAGAGCAGCAAAGTAGGAATCATTGTTGTTTTTTGTTCGTGTCAAGTTTTACAAAAAAGCATGTGATGACCATCCAGATTTCTGGAAGAATATTTTAATTCAAAGACAAAATATAAATTTGATTTATTTGACCATGATTGAAGAAACCTGTTTGTCTGAATACATACATTCATAAACCATAGCTTATAAAATATAATGTTAAGAGTCATGCAACACAGTAAGATAACAAAAACAAAACACACCATAGATTAGTGTAATATGTAAAGACAGCTACTTAGGATGGATCACACAGCAGTTGTATGATTACTAAGTGAAGGGGCTCTAGCTTTAACCCTTTAAAAAGCCTATTTTCCAGAGAAGTTGGATCCTTCATTTTGCTGTACTCTATTTTTCCATGATACAATTCCTGGATTTTATTTTGGTTCCAACCTTATATCGCATGTTGAAAATGAGACAGCCTGGAACAACTTGAAGTAATTAATACACCGAAATGGAGGTGCAGGAACACAAAATGTCAACTACATTTGCCCCACATTCTGAACAGGACAGAAGGAAAAGCATAGATTTTCATATAAGTCAGAGACGTTTCCATTCATGTGGGTTTTATTTTGATATTCCACACCCAGTGGGTGAAAAACTTTCATGAAATTACCTTTTTTATAAATATTGTTAAATAAATCTGCCTAGACTTAAGCTATCACAGCAGAAATAAATTTGCCCCTAATGACAATAACCCAAAGTAAATTAAGTTCTCAGCTAAGAATGAATAGTCCTAACCAAGAAATAAAGTTTATGAACATATTGGCCACCCTGACATATAGATGCAATAATAGCTAGCAAACCTTTCTGTGATAAACTTAAATTGTTTTATTTTATCCCTGTATATAAGGAGCCCACTAGGACTTCACTGTTAATGAATTAACACCTTTCTTCAATCTTTGGTTCCTCCAGGGGAGAAAACAGAATATTTTTGTATGGTGGCATTTCTTACAAGTATGAATGCTTTTAAATGTTAATATTATATTAATATATTAATGATTTCAAGGTACAATGACAAAGAACCCCACTTACCAATGCAAATTATTATTTGTTATTCTATTAAATTTTTCACTAACATCACAACAGGAATTGAGAACCAAAATAGAGTAACTTAAATAAACTAATCTATTTTTATAAGGAGTGTAAAAGAGCTAATTTCACTTTCATGAGTTAAACTTATAAAACTTTATTACCAATGGTATTGTAAACATCAGGTTGAAAAAGGATAATAGCTATTCAGGAGTATTAATCAACATTTAGTAGAAAACCATTTATTGCTCATACACATTTCATCTCTTTACCTGCTAGTTAGTTAACATAAGATTGCAGAAGTTCATAGCACAGGATGAGTTTTTAGTAACTAATGTGAAAAAAACAAGAGGTGAATTCACACGTGCCTTAGATGAATTTAAATTAATTCAGATTTGATTTCAATTCTATTTAGTATTAATTCATGGTAAGATATCCTTCAAACTATTTGACTAGTAGCCCACAAAGAATGTATAGGATTATGTATAAAGAATATTGCAAGAATAGGCTAACTATGCAAGAATTAGCTAACTTTGGATGCCAAAACAAATATTTAGCGTAGTAATCACATTTGGTCTAAGCTTGTTGAGCTTCAGTGTTATTTATTCTTCGTTTATTTATACAAATGAATATATATGCCACCTGTCCAGCTACTTGAAACTGCTTAAGTAAGTAAATCAAATGAAAAGAGATGGGTATATGTGGTGCATTGTATTTATACTGAATTATCCTAATAAAATTGTCTCATAAATTCTGTTTGTGACTCCTCACTATATGCTGTGAACTAAGTCACTTATCACCTATTATTCTTCAATTCTACCAATAAAGTGATCTATTATAATGAGCCAGGGTGATGTTACTTTAAAATATTAGAATCAGAAGGGCTCATGAGATACTATTACAAGGAAAACACAGAGATCCTCAATCTTATATTTCACATTATTCCAAAAAATGTCACAACTTTAGGATGCAAGTTAGGATGAAAAATGATATTTATATCTAGACAAGTTCAAAAGGTTGGTTTATTGTCCTATATTTAATTTTTTTAAAATGGGAATAATTAACTTGTTCAAATAGTTTAATGGAAGGAAGCTTTCAGAAAAAAAATCTGTTCTTTCCTACAGAGATATGGTGAAGAAAAGAACCAACTTTCAAAGCATAAGAAAGAGCCACTTGTCACGTCCATTCAAGAAGGTCTGCAAAGTCTGTTTAAATTCAGATTCTAAAAACAGGAACAAAGACCTAAGCTGTGCTATCTCCTTCTTTGACATCTTTGTTTATTCAAGATTCATATTAAAGAACAGCAAAAACAAAAGTTAATCATTTTTCCTTTTAGATTGGTATATTGTTTAAACTGAGGATTTAAACCAAGCTAATGAAAATTACAAAGGTTGTGACTTTCTAATTTCATCCCAATGGTTCTAATTTGGTGTTCCATTCTCTTTGTTAAAAATATTTTTGTAAAGTTTTTACAATTTGCAGTTAAAGTATAAAATGAAAAGTAAAAAGAAGAAAAGAAGAAAAGTTTAAAAAAGAAAACAGTTTTATTTCTGCCTTTTTCTATTACTGGTAAGTAATTGTCATCTTGTTCATTCCTCTTCCACTTTAACCCTTTTAATCCCCAAGTTCATAAATAATCAATTCAATCCTTTCTTCTCTCAGCAAAAAATCCATATAAATCTTCCAACCTTTAAAAAAAAGCTGTTAACATTTTTTTTCTCAACCAAACTGGTGTTCAGAGCAATATAGTTAACACTTTTCTCAGCTTTCCAGATATACTGAGGTACCTGATGTGGTTATCTTAGCCTTTTGAATGTCCTCAAATAAAAGCTCATGAAATTTCTGGAAATGGATAGAATGAAAGTGGAACTGTTCATATTTGTGTACATGTATTTAAATTCAGTTCATTCAAACTAACTGGAAGAACTCATGTATTGTTGACCACCACAGAAAATTCAGTTTTTAATTTGTTTGTTTACTTGAAGTATTTTCACCCCAGGTCTTGGCTGAAATCTCTATATGCAATTTATGGACCATCAGTAACAAGCAATCTAATTATACTATATCCACTTACTTTACAAATTCTCTAAAAAGAATAATTCATAATGGCAGTATGAAATTGGAGACTGGTACAACAAGCAGCACATACAAGTTTGCAATCCGATGAATAATTTGTATTATTTTTAGTGACTTCTTTCCTGGGTAAATTAGACTTCATTAAATATCAGGCATACAAACAACTGACAGGTGGTAAAACTATTCATGGATTGTGTGTATACCAATTTGGAGAGAAATCAACTCATACAACCCAGTACATCATGAAGACTAGACTATATTTCTCTCTGACATCTAGTTATTTCCCTCTTTCTCTAGAGCTATTTTTATTTCTATGAGCTTTCAGACTTGTAAACATTGCATTTTGGAGTAGTTTAGGCATTAACTGATTGCATAAATTAGACTTTAGAAGGTGCTAACAGATTTAAGGACCTTCCTTTCTTAATAAGGTACAGAACACAGACACAAATACTGTATTTTTCCATACAAAATGATTTTATTGTACAAAATACTATCTTATTTTACTATCATAAATTATTATTTCACTATCTTCTTATTCCTAGAAGAGTTTAAACTATTCTATTTCTACTATTTAATTTATAAATTTCTATTTGTATGTTCATATTGCCATGTTATCACTATTTATGTATTTTTATTCCACCTTTCTTCTTTTTTATAAATAACTCAAGGTGGTGAACATAGCGAATATTCCTTCTTCTCCTATTTTCCCTTCAACAACAACTCTGTGAGGTGAGTTAGGCTGAAAGAGCCCAACATCAGTCATGTTTTCTTATCTTAACCATATTTTTCTTTAAATCTTTCTTTTCCCCAGGCCTTCACCTTTTATAGGCAATTTCAGCCTACTTGCATGTGAAAAAATTTTTAAGTAATCCTCTTAAAGAAAAGAAAAAAATCACCCAGGGAATATGTGTGATGGAATGTAGTAATGAAGTGGATCCCCAAGAGGGAGGGGTTACATTTCAGAGGAGTAAGAGGCAATTCAGCCCAGATATTAAGTATGAGAGAAAGAGGTTGAAGACAGCTCCTCCCTAATAGTTCACAAAATATATTGTAAAGGCAGATAGTAGAGCCCTCAGTCTCACAAAATGTTGTCTATAGATGTGAACAATAAAGAAGTCTGCTTGAAATAATCACCACATCATTCTTGATTTTTACAATAAAACTTGCAGTTCCAAAGTTTCTCAATCTTTAAAAAGCAATAAAAATATTAAAAAGTAAAAATGAAAGTGATGCTTGAACTTTCAGTCCATTAAAGCTACACAAATGTATAGAGTTGAATGAAATCTCATGACTGCCAACTGATTGCAAGCTGTGGTAAAAACTTGGTTCCTGCCATCTACTCACATAAAACAGCTATCTGGAATATGTGTGGGTGATTTTGAAGATCTCTATACCGAGTGACTTTGGCAGTCTAGACCCAGCATCTAGCCATGGTTTTCGGCCGTAACATTACCTGCTGTTCTGTGAAATGGCTCCCTTGTGAGAAGTTTTCGGGGCTTGACTCTTTTTCTCAACATGCTTGTTTCTGTTTCCTGTTTTATTAAAAAAAACTCTAAAATTTTAGGTATGACGAGCTCTTCTTGGAGTGCTTTCTGAAGCATAACTCCATTTATTGAAAAATCATTTATTGATAAAAGGAGAAAATGAAATGAATGGGAATCTAATGGAATTTCCCAAATGAGTAAAGAAATAGGGCTAAAGTCTGCATGACAAATGTTCCCAATTCATTTCAATTTTTTTCTCTTTCATGATTATAATATTCTATAATATCCAATCATTGCTAATTTCTGATAGGATAGAAAATTTTGAATCAATCAAATTTATGAATCATTTTATAAAATAAAAATGGCAAGTTGCTGCCAACATTTAAAGAAGGCAGCTTTCACCTAAAGATGGAAATATAAAAATTGATTTGTGGATGTTGATCATTCACCTGTTTTACAATAAAGCATGTGAACCAAAACTAAGTAATTTGCCATAACAGCTAACTATAAAAGGCAGACTGAAAAGTACCAACATCTCTGCCATGTACTTTCCATACAAGGCATAAATATATCACATTGTACACGTCTTTTAAAGGATACATTTTTATCTTCAACCTTTGAAACCCTCGAGTTTTGTTTAAGGTCAAGAAGTTAAGGTCAAGAAGCAACTGACAATTCTTAGCATTTGTTGGACAGTCCTAAAAATGTACAGAAGCAATGAGTGCAATCTAAAGGTTTTAACAGCTGTCTTATACATTTTAATGCTCAGGGGAAAAAAATCGGCACATTTCATAATTCTTGCCCACCCCAATAAAAGGCATATGATTTCTGCATTAGTGTGGTCTGCATCTTTTTCATCTACTGATGCACTTCAAATCTTAAGGGGAATATCATTAACTTCTACCCCAGAACATTTAAATGGAAGCTCTCTAGTCAATGATATTACCACCCATTATTAGATATGCTGGAGAGCTTTCCTGAAATTACTGAAGATGTACTAGAAAATACTTTGCTAAAAATCAAAAATTAGAAGGCCAAATCAGTTCTGTACTTCTTTCTTTGCTCATAAATTTTTTCCTTGTTCTTATACTGTAAGAAAAATATCCATCCTCTGAAACATGATAGAAAACCCTGCTTTATTTTTGGTATTGTTAATCAGAATTAGGCAAGCAGTAGATATTTACTTTGGAAAACACATAATAATTTTTAAAAGCAGTTAAACTTGTTACATTCTTAAAATCTGTTTCAGCCATTAAAATTTAGAAGCAAGGATTTACCCCAGAGTGCACCCTGGCTAATCCATATGCAGAATGCTAAAAGTCAAGTTGAATTCCCAGTTGTGTTGGCACAAGAGAGAGCAACATGGGGGGTTTTGCCTGGCTGAAAGCTGAGAAAGTGAAGGAAGTTCAAAGTCAATATTTAGATTGTAGGTCTTTAATAATGACTTTACTCATTAATTAAAATTGAAACTATATTTACTTTAGTAAACAAAATTGCTATGAAGATATAGAATGGATCTTTTTGTTAATGCCATTATTTAATGAAGAAGATCAACTCATCAAATTCATTTTTAGTATTTGTTTTGCCCATAAAGCCAGATCATTCAACTTCTTTTCAAAAGGTTTTCCTCCATGTTGATATATGATACTTGCTATGGTGTGGCAATAAATGTTTTGAGGCTTGAATGGTTCTGACATCATATTTTTTGTAATTTTAGATGATTTGAGACATGGCAGTATGCCTTTCCATCTTCATTTGGTCAGATTCTTAAGTGAAAAATGAAATAAAATGATGAAAGTAAACAATAAATGAAAATGAAAATGCACCAGGAGTACAAAGTTTCTAATGACGTTGTTCAGAACTTTGAAGATGGCAAATAAGCAATGTGTTTACAAGTGGAGTGCACTATAAGTTCTAAGTACATCACGATTTATGAACTCTATGCCTGGTCATAAATAATATTTCTCACCATCTTCAGATAGCTTCCTGCATTAACAGGATTTAAAATCCTGAACACTTTGCATAACCCGAAAAAAAACTATTACATTCAAAACATCCAGGTTTTTATCCAAACCTTGCTATCATGATAAGCAGTATAGGGTGCTCTTTTAATGGAATGATCAGCCTATTTCTGGCCTATGCCAAGTGTTGAAGTGGTTCAGTGAGACTTATTTCTGAGACTAAAATAACAGAAAAGATGCCCTTGAATTTACAGGGAAACTTAAATGTTGTAAAAAAATGTTACATGCAGAGAAATCATTTAGAAGTATTTTATCCTGATGTCTTTAAGTAGGTTTAAGCAAATGAATGGAAGAGGCTAGGATGGAAGTGTAATTCTGACCCTTACATAATAAAATTATACTATACAACAATCATTTGAAATCTGCATATAGAGAGACAGACAGACAGCAGACAAATAGATAGGAGTATTAATACTTTAGCTAAGAATATTGCCTATTGAGATGTTAAGCAGTTTGAATAACTTCAAGAGGAACTTAGATTGCCTATAATTGAAAAATGGCAGTATATTCCATTGAACTATCTTACTTTCACAGTAGGATCCAGATGCATTAGCCGTGTTTAAAATTCCACAATTACTGTCAGTATTAGAATGTGTTTAGGGTGAGATTAAATCTACAGTATGTTTGTAAACAATTAAAATGATCTCTGTGAGGGTATTGTTTACAAGAACTATAGAATAGTTGAAATAATCCATGTTCATTCATAAATCCATGGATTCAAAATATATAAAGAATCATTGGCTACGGCAAGCCTCACTCCCTTACTGAAAAGAATAGGAAACAGGCAGAAGTCCTGAATATGTTCTACTGAGGATTTGAGAGGACATCACTATCAATTATATCTCCCCTCCCCCTCTCAGATACACCAACAATAGCCAAAGCCCCTACACCTAACTCCATCCCTCTGGGTCCCCACCTCTGGTGATCTTAGAAAAAGATGTGTGAGATCTATTTCATAGAAAAAAGGATCAGAAAAACACTAGGCCATCTTGCTTGAAAGCCTGTGCTGATCAATGAGTCCCATCTTGACCTGCATCTTAATAAATCATTGGAGATGTATTATGTTCCTTCTTGCTTCAAGTGCTCTACTATCATCCCTGTTCCCAAGAAACAGTCCATCAAGGAACTGAACGACTACAGACTAGCCACTCTGATATCTGTAGAGCTTTGAAAGGTTAGAGTTGGCCCACCTGAAAATCACCACAGATCCACTGTTAGACCCCTTACAGATTGCCTACCAAGCAAATAGATCAGCAGATGATGTGTCAATATGGCACTGCACTACATCTTGCAACATCTTAAATCCCAGGGGCCTAGGCATGGCTCCTTTTTGTAGACTTCAGCTCAGCATTCAATACTATTATTCCAGAAATTCCTCACTCTAAACTGATTCAGCTAGCTGTGCCTGTCCATACTTGTAGGCAGATTATAAGCTTTTTGACAGGTAGGAAGCAACAGGTGATGCTAAGAAAAAAAGGAAAAAAATCTCACAAAGTTGGAATTGATTGAGAGAACTTTTTTTTAGTCCCACAAACTTTTCTTTCCCTTCACACAATGGTGAAAAACATGACAGAGAAATGCAACGGAGCTGGAAATCAGGTAAGCAAAGAAATGCTTGGGTTGGGTGTCAGCAACCTGCAGCTCCAGAGCCGCATGTGGCTTTTTCATCCCTCTGCTGAGGCTCTTTGTCATCCTGTCACAACAGAGGGATGAAATACCTGTTGCCCTGTCATGGCAGTGGCGATGGTCGAAGCCTTAGAGTGGGAGCAAAGCAACCTTGCACTTGCCTTTGCACAAAACAGCATTCCTCATTTGTTGCACTAGATTTGCTGTTGCTGCCTCCATGGCCTGTCCGCTGCTCTTGCAGTGCCTTACGCAGCACAGTGAAATTTACCGTGCTTCACAATGGGGGGAGATGGGATCCCCTCCTCCTGGAGCCCATTACCACAAGGAGCCACAATGGAACCCTGCATCAGCAGCAGCTCGCTCTCACCTCCCAGATGTTAGTTGCTTTTCCTGCAGAGCTGCCGGTGTTGTGATGCCCCACCTTCC
The DNA here is from genome assembly GCA_009733165.1 of Naja naja. NCBI lineage: Eukaryota > Metazoa > Chordata > Lepidosauria > Squamata > Elapidae > Naja > Naja naja. The sequence goes on from CM019151.1 coordinate 46,047,463, forward strand.
CACCAACCAGCTGGTTTAGGCTCTCCACTGACCAGCTGATCATTGGTGTGCTGCTCCTGGGCTCGTTGGCCTCCGGACATCAGATTCCCACTACCCAGCACCAGTTCAGGGGTTCCTTCCCCCTCCTGGGGAGAGGGGGAAGAGGGAGAGGGAGGTAGGAAAAGAGAGAGGGGAGGGAAAGAGTGAGAAAGAGGGAGGGAGGGAAAAAGAGAGATGAAGGGAAAGAGAGAGAAAGAGAGGAGAGGGAGAGAGGGAGGGAGGGAAACAGAGAGAGGGGAGGGAAAGAAAGAAACAGAGAGGGAGGGAGGGAAAGAAAGAGAAAGGGAGGGAAAGAGAGAGAGAAAGAGAGGAGGAATAGAGAGAGGGAGAGGGAAAGAGAGAAATGATATTACATTTTTTTTCTTTTTTATTGTTGCTAAATGTAATATTTCAAAAGCAGGAAAAAAATGAAGGGGCATGAAAGTGCATTTATCACATTTTTCTTAGAACAATTAGCTGAACTTTGCCTTGTTTATCATTATTTTAGGTAGTAAAACATCAGTATTTAGGTTGAATTGCCATGTTGGCACTTTGTGATAAATAGGTGGGTTTTGGTTTGCAGTTTGGGCACTCAGTCTCTAAAAGGTTCACCATCACTGCTATATACCAATGACTGCATCTCAAAGGATCCTTCTGTTAAAGTACTAAAGTTTGCAGATGATACATTGGTATCATTTGAGACAGTGATGAGTCTACATCAGGGGTGGTATTCAGCAGGTTCTGACCAGTTCTGGAGAACCAGTAGTGGAAATACCACCTCTGGCTGGCCTCGTCTGCATCTATTCTCTGCATCTCAAGTCCCAGCTAATTAGCTGGGTCTTCTTTTGTTGCCCTGCACAGGAGAATGGGGCTGGAAAGCAGGTTAGTGGGGTGGGGAGGGAATGGGATTTTGGAGTAACCTTCCCCCATGAGTGGGGAGGGAATGGGGATTTTGCAGCATCCTTCCCTTGCCATGCCCACCAGGCCATACCCACTAAGCCACACCCACAGAACTGGTAGTAAAAAAAATTGAATCCCACCACTGGTCTACATCTAGATGAAAGGTTGAACACATGGCCCTGTGTTACAATCAGAACAATTAGAGCTGAACACACATAAAACTGTAGAGATGAGTGGATTTTAGAAGGAACTCTCCAATTCTACCACCTCTTACTATATTAGACAGCACAGTATCAACAGTAGAGTCCTTCAAGTTTTTTTATTTTTTTATTTATTTTATTTATTTATTGGATTTCTATGCCGCCCCGTCTCCCAAGGGACTCCGGGCAGCGTACAATCATAAAAACAATGTAAATACTATACAATTTAAAAAGAGATTAAACATGAAACCCAATAATCCGAATTAAAAATAGCACTATTCATTAAAACCCCCATCCCCCTCCTCAGTCCAGGTTGGCGAGTTGGAACAACCATGTTTTCAGGCCCTGCTGGAAGGACCGGAGGTCGGGAGCCACCCGAAGCTCCAGGGACAGCTGGTTTCATAGGGTGGGGGCTCCCACAGAGAAGGCCCTACCCCTGGGGGTCACCAGCCGACATTGTCTGGCTGACAGCACCCCAAGGAGGCCCTGTCTGTGAGAGCGCACGGGACGTTGGGAAGCCATTATTGGCAGTAGGGTCTGCCTCAAATTTGGGGTTCTATAATCTTCCAGAATTTGAAATGGATATCTAACATTAGAGCCATCATTAAAAAGGCACAACAAAGAATGTTCTTCCTGCATCAACTCAGAAAGTTCAGACAGTTCTACAGAGGAATTATTGAGCCTGTCATTTGTATTTCTATAACTGTCTAGTTTGACAGAGCAACAAAATAGGACAGGTACAGACTTCAATGCAGCAGTACAGAAAAAACAATTGCAACCAGCCTACCTTCCATTGAGGAGCTGTATATTGCAAAGGTTAGAAGGAGAGCTAAGAAAATATCTATAGGTCCTTTGCATCCTGGACATAAACTGTTTCAACTCCTTCCCTCAGGATGCTGATATAGGGCACTGAATGCCAAAACAGCTAGACACAAAGACAGCTTTTTACTCTGCTGATCACCTAATTCCCATAGTTCTGTCTTATCTTAAAGTGTATTTGCCCATATGGAATGGTTGTATTATTATTATACTTCTCATCTTATCTACTGCCTTCTCTTATTAGTATCATTATTATGATTATTATTACTCTGTTGTAATAATTGTAACAGAGCTTCTTATGTGTCTAATCACACTTGGCCAATGAAGTATGCTATGCTATGCTATTTCTTATTATCTTAATAGGAGACCAGTACTCAGCTGCATTGAGATTTTGACTTACTTTTCATTATTTGATTAGTAGCAAAAGAAATATGAGCTGGTATTGTATAAATAAATCTACTAATATACACAGGGGGAGAATGGGGGAGGGAAGAGGGAGGGAGTGAGAGAGGAAGAGAGAGAGGGAGGAGGAGTGGGGAGAGAGAGACAGAGTATTTTTCAATTTTGGCAGACACGTAATTCATATATATATATATATATATATATATATATATATATATATATACATACATACATATATTTGTTTTTGTAGATTTTCACGGGTAAAGGTATGTAGGTCTTGGTGTATTCGGGTCTTGTCCCATGTAAGATTGAGAATACCTTGGCAAGGTATTCTCAATCTTACACGGGACAAGACCAATACACCAAGACCCACATATATATATATATATATATATATATATATATATATATATATATATTATTAGTCAAACACAATGTGGTGCATACATCCAACACAACTGCTTATCTTACATCACACAAATGACAAATATAAAGAATAATACAAATTTACATATGTATGTATGTATGTGTGTATGTATGTGTATATACTTTAGTCATCTTTGATTCACTTATTCCTTCCTTTTTTCAGCCAGTGGTAAAACTTCTCCCAAATTTTATAATAATCAGATTCAGTCTTATTTTTTTTAATTCTTGAGTTAATTTACCCATTTCAGTGCACATCCAAATTTTCCTGATTATTTCCATCTCGTCTGGCATTTCATTACCTTTCCATCTTTGGGCAAAAGCTAACAGCAGTAGTGACATGGACTGTTAAGTATGTTACATCTTTATTATAGTCTCCCACATTAATTCCCAATAAAAAGATTTCATGTCTAAATTCTATTTTAATTTTACACATCTCTTCTATCCAATTTCTAATTTTCAACCAATATATTTGGAGTTTTTTGCAATTCTACCATAAGTGATAATACGTTCCAATTTCTTTATTGCATTTCCAACATTTGGGGAATAGTTTCAGATACATTTTTGTCAATTTTGATGGTGGGATGTGCCATCGATAAAATATTTTATATAAATTTTCTTTATACGGTGCTGCCAAAGTTATTTTTTATTTCTATCCCATAAGGTTTGCCAATCATCCAAATTTATGCCATATCCAAAATCTTTCATTGTTACATTCTTAAAATCTGTTCCAGCCATTCAAATGTAGAAGCAAGGATTTACCCCAGAGTGCACCCTGGCTAATCCATATGCAGAATGCTAAAAGTCAAGTTGAATTCCCAGTTGTGTTGGCACAAGAGAGAGCAACATAGGGGGTTTTGGCTGGCTGAAAGCTGAGAAAGTGAAGGAAGTTCAAAGCAGTGTCAGCCTTGCCATCCCCTAAAGGATCTGATCAGCAGAGTTTAATGAAGTGATAAAGCAAGTTATGGCCAGTGACTCATATCCATGTCCAAGTTCTGCTCAGGGAAGTGAAATTGCAATGGGGAATATTGTCAGAACCAATCCCAGAAGCAAACTGTAGGAATAGGAACCTACCTAAACAGTGCTTTGACTGTTGTGATATAGTTCGTTTTCCAGGACTATACATTTTCCAGTATTTGTGGCAAAAAGTTACTGATTATGCATGCTTGCAATTATTATATACATAGTGCATATCATGACCCCTTAAAAATCTGATTGTATTTTTGCTATTGGGGTTAAGAGTCTAACCTGATGTTAATTGGACGAGCAACTTTAAATGGTCAGGCAGTAAACTGAAAATATTATGGTCATATCTGAAAGGATGAGGAGAAGAAAAAAAGCAACAAATAATACCAAGGTGACCCACAATTATGCCTTTTGGGAACAATAGTGATGATTCCCCTGCACTTTATTAAGTAGATAACTTTTGGTACATGTTTTAAAGTCAACTGTAAATAATAATTTCAAGAAGATAAGGGAAAGAAGATAAGCAGCAAGGGATGAGGTCGGGAATAATTCTTGTACCCAAAAAGTAGAAATCATTACTCCTAATGGACCTTTTTGAAGCTGTAATAAATGATGTACTGTAGCTGCAGGAATAAATTGAATAGAGCAAGTATGTTTCCCATTAGTGTCAGAACATTAGTGGAATCTGGATCCTTTTTGAGAAGAAGCAACTGGAAAACAGAAGATGTAGGTGACAGAAAGAGCTGGGAACTCTTCAGACTGAGAACAGCTCCTTTTCCCTTAAAGAGTGACTATTAGAGAGCAAATTGTTTACAGCTAAATGTTGCTACTATTCCAGTATTACAAATGTATTCTCCAGAACAGTAGATATACAAAATTACCTATTATTGTGGTAGAGTTCCTGTGCTGTAATTCTTATAAGCAACATCATTAAATAGATGCACTCCTCCTTCCAGCTGAAAGTATAATCAAGATGGGAAATTTTAAATTACGCCTGAGCCTGGATGTCTTCTGATAAACCACAATTATTACTATATTCCAGTGAACTAGCAAAGACTTCCTAATGTGCCTAGCTGCTGTTCATTGCTGGAATGAGATGCATTGTGATATATCCAATATATCCGCATCTCAAGGGATCATGAGAGACTTCTATTCATTGATTGCCTCCTCTAATTAATGGTAATTACAAATAATATAAACTTTCATTGACATTGGAAGAGAGTTTGGGACTCTGGCATGTCTTTAAGGATGTACTCTAGTTGCTAATCCTTTGTGGCTCATGTTGTTCAACTATACACATATTGGGAAGGGATAAGATACTGTCTTAATAACCAAGCTGTTTTGGACAGTAGCAGAACTAAGCAGAACTTCTACAAAGAGGAAGATTAGCTATTCAAGAATTATACTGATCTCAAGCATGCATGCACACCCTTTTATTCAATAATTGTTGGACAATTATTTCAAACATCTAATGTGGTCTACAGGAAGGCAAATACATATATGGAAACGAAAGGATATATTTTTGTATATTGCCGATCACATTGCACTTGATTTAAAAGAGGAACGGCTTCGCCTCTTGACTTCTCTTCCCCATCCAGCTAATCTCCATTGAAATTTGAAGGATGGAACAGATTAGATATTGTTATGCAGAATATCAAGAGGAGGGGAAGGATAGAGATTATGTATTCAGATAGAACAGTAGCTTAAATGTGCATGGAGCTTATTATGTCTGATTGTCTAGCTTTTTTCTGGATTGGTGCATTTATAATTTATCATAGCTGCCTCTGTGTTTGTGCAGAAGACTGCACAAACTAATCAAGCCTTCTTACACAGTATTAGATTTTAGAGATGTGGGTTTTTTTAAATCTCCATGGTACCAATCAATTTTCCAACTTAATGCTGCAGACAGTTTCACATTGAAATGCAAGCAGTAAAGTCAGTTCTTAAAGAAAACCAACTCATTAAAAGCTAGGAGGAAAGCTTGTTCTTGACTTTATGAAATCCACCCAGCATATCACCCAACAAAATGCTATTTTCGCCTCTTCTTGGAAGCATATAGCTTCACTTGGACCATCAGTTTGAGAGCAAAACCACGTATCAATGCTTCTTGTCATTGCAACGATTGCATAATGGTTTCATCATTTGTGTTTTTTTAATTATTGTTATTATGGTTTATTGCACAGCCAGATATTCAGACTGGATTTGGCCTTTTTGTACACCTGTCTAATCCTTCCCAGAGGTATTATTGCAAGATGTAAGCCGTTCCAAATAACACTGCCTTTTGCAATTGACTGGTTGTGAATTTGACAATGGTGATGGTGTTTAAGTGGTGCTCCAGTTGTTTTATTATCATTAAATTTATTTGCCACTCGGTTCATGGAAATTCTGAATGGCTTACAGAATGTCAAAATATACAAATATCCGGACAATTGTAAGTATAGAAACAGATTAAAATTACAGAAAATTGAAACAGTTTAAAAACCATGGATTTGGAGCAGAGGAGTGGAGGTGCCTTTTCTATTAATGTACCAACCACCTCCAGCAAACAGCTATTCCTTCCAGACTCCATGCCAGCTAGCTTTTCCTGAAGTCTAAATACAGGGGGTGGATCTTGCCTCCTGTGGCAAGATATTCCAAAGGGCAAGAGCTATGGCAGAAAAGACTCTTCTTCTGCATCCCACCAAACAAAATTCATTAGCTGATAGGATCTGCAGAAGGCCCCTTTTTCTACTATGAGTGGGGTTCCACGGTTATCCTGGACCAGCCCATAGAGGGCTTAAAGGTAATAATCAAAACTTTGAAGTGTATCTGGATCAGCAGCCAGTGAAGCTTGAATAACAATGGTGTTGCATGTGCCACGCTAGGGGCCTCCAAAACTTTCTGTACCATTGCATTCTGGACCCTTTTGAGTATTCTTGAAGGGTAGCCCCATATAGAGCATGTTACATATTTCCTTTACCAGAATTTCCAGTATGTTTGTAGTTGCTCTTTGACGGAAGGAAAAATCTGAGTGCAATAACTTTACACCTTCAGTGGTTACTCTCAGGTTGGCTCTAGATATTTTGACACCCTAGTCAAAGTTATATTTTGTCATCCCCCTTGATGTAGCCCATATTAAAATTCTGTTAGGAATTTCAAATTTTGGAGCTTTTCATTTAATAATTTTCAGTTCTGAGCATTTTTTTATTGGAGATTTTCCACCCTATTTACTGCAACTCACAGTAAATAACTTTAATTATATAGCACCTATTGCAAAATATGGCAACAGTTCTGCAAAATTATCTTTAACTCTTGAGCAGGCATGCTGGCACACAGAGAACACTGTTATCACTTTTCCAGGTATAACTTTGATAAGCTGATAGTCATGCAATTCACTTGTTCAGTACCTTCCCATCAGATCTTTGTCTTGTTTACTAATAATCTCAGCTTCCCAAGGTCCATATCTGTAGTAATAATTTATTTTTCATGACTTGCAATATCTGTTTAGGGTGCTGTTCACTAGACCAACTTTGTGGATAACTGATTTTAAAAAGAGTAAATGTTCCAAAGCAACAAGAAACAATAATTGGATTTAATATGTGCATTTTGGAAGTCTTCTACATTTTGGTGCCCCCTAAAATTTCACGTTATAGAAGCTTGCTTGGGCCTAGAACCAGCCTATTATTCTCCCAGTGTTATTTTTCCCAGTGGGAATAAAAACAATTGGGAAGATTTTCAAAGAAATATTTCCTGTAGGCCATATTATCCATTGAAATTGAATCTTCAAGGCCTTTTTCATATTTTAATCAAAAGGGAATTATAGAATTATCTTGATGGTCATGAGTATTCTATACAAGAAGTAAATTTTGACTAAATCAGATGGCTGTAGAAATGGTGTGAGAAAAATTATACTTCTAGGAGTACGTAGACATAACAATTTCCTTTTTTCTTTGACCCTAGCACTATACTACAACACTACACTATGCTACAACATACCAAACACAGAAGAAAATTATGGGATCAAACACTACAACATAGCAAGCACAGAAGAAAATTATGTGACTTGGATGTGGGGAGGTGTCAATCCAGATCCGAGGAGGAGATGGAGTTGGGGCCGATGGAGGGGAAGGGTACAGTCCCTAAGGCCCAGGATAAATGACCTGGGGATGAGAGTTTTTTTTTTAATTACATTTATATGCCGCCCTTGTCCGAAGACTCAGGGCGGCTTACAATTTTTTGGGATACAACCCAATGCGCTCAGCAATAGCCTTCATTCCATTGTATTTGCCTGCTTATTACTAAGCGGCATTTTTACAAAGTCAGCTTATTGCCCCCAACAATCTTGGGTCCTCAGTTTACCTACCCCGAGAAGATGGAAGGCTGAGTCAACCTTGAGCCTGGTGGGATTCGAGCCTACAGTAATTGTAGACAGCTGGATCTTAAGTGCAGGCATTTAACAGCCTGAGCCACCAAGAATGAGGCAGTCACGGGTCCCTCAGGCTTCGGAAGAGTAGGCAGGGAGGAAGAGAGCCAGCTGACTGAAGAATGGGAAAGGAGATGGAAAGGACAGGCAGCAGAACAGAGAAGGGGCAGAACTCTGAAGTCAAGCAAATGCTTCCCCCACCCAAACCCCAAGTGTGGATAATGGAGAAGAGGCAGAGTCAATGCAGGGCGATCCAACTGCTCGGGAGGAGGGCACCCCACCCCTCCTCCTGAGGATCACCTGGAGTGTAGCATTTAAGGAGATGCTGTGGGGAGGAATTTTTGTCAGGAACAAGTGTCATATTTTGTGGCAATACGCTCCATGGCTCCGAGAAGAACTTTGCTCCAGAATCCTTGCTGGTGTGACTGAGGTTTGATCCTTGGCTTTCACATTTGTCATGAACTTTGCCAAATTTGAGACCCTGTCTTGCTCCTGGAGCGGTGCTGCTCCTGTGGACTTTCACTGCTGAAAAGTTGCACAAAGCATGTGCAGGCATGAGTGTTCAAGCCTTGCTCTTGGACTGTAGGGGTAACCTGGGGGTAGAGACCTTGGAGAATGGACTGGGAATTGCTGGATTGTGGGGAATGTGGGAGATGGTGGTTGAACAAAAGTTGTCAAGCTTCCGCCTAGCACGTGTTGCTTGCGTGCCAACCCTGGGTCATAACAGGAGGAGGAAGAAACCAGTTTTCTGTAATTAGACTAAAACTAAAACTTTTCTTATTTGCTTGTCTCTCTTCTAGAACCTCTGTAGTGGCTTTTTTCTTTCTTTAGATCTTTAGAAAATGTTAGCCCTTTCAGCAGAAATTTCTCTAACATACTACAGTGTTAATGAGGGCTCTTTGTTTGAAGCTATCTCTTCAAAGACAGCCACCAAAGAGAAGAAAATCACTGGTGAATCTTTATGTACCTGCAATGAGGTGATCTATTTGAAGCCAAGCTGTAGGACTTTACAAAGCATTACCCAGAAAGAGAGGAGCTGAAAAGGGATGCATTAGTTTTTCTGCAACAGAACTGTTGAGCTTCAGCAACAACAAAGAAACCTTACGTTTTATGAGCTGCATGCATTCAGGGGGGCATCTTTAGTAGAAGATGGTTATTTAAAAAAAAAACATTCTCAATCTTATAGAATGATTGATAATAAATGCAACAGATGAAAAGAAATTTAAGGCACCTTTTAAAAAATCCTTTGTCATTTCTGGCAAGCATAATAGAAATAGTAATTAATGGAGGGCTAAATCAGATATAATGCCAATATATTACTCAGGATTATTATGGTTGGTTGCAAAGACAACCAGGTGCTAGGACTGGATTTGGCATGTTTATCCATGTATCAAATCCTTCCCAAGGACCTGCCAACTTCTTTCCAAGAACCTAGGATGTCATAATGTGTTAACATAGTATATGTGTGGATCCAAGCTGTGTGGGTCTTATGTAATCGACAGCTGGAAATTTTGATTTTTAGATTTTTATAAGTGCCATCCATTTCTTTTTCTTTTTTTATGGCACCAGTATGCTGATAAACACTGGGAGCACATGACTGGTTTATGGCATAATCTTTCAGCTTTGATTTTCCAATCTTGATACTTCGTTAACTTCTTCAATTGGTTGCCTTCAATTCTGCTACCCCATGGTATCACCACATCAATTATGCACGCTTTCTCCTTTTCAACCAGTTATATTTGTATTTGGAAATCTCATAATATTTTTAAGTTGTTCATTTTCAACTACTTTTTCAACTCAGTTTTTCCTTACTGGCCCATCATAACTTTTAAAGATATTCAATCAATCATTCTGGTAACTGTGTTAGGTCAACATTTCTAATCAGTTTGCATAAACTTGCACAAGCTGAGACTATGATATACTATTTCTTCTGCTTCTTTTCACAATCTGCACTATGAATCAATTGATTTTTCAAATCTGTCCTTTATTTTATTACTTTAAATAGCTTGTTCTTGTGCAGCCAAAATCAAACTTTCATTGTTATTTAACATAACAGTTAAAACTATTGCCAGGTTTAATCTTTAGCCACTTCCCCAAATCTTTTGTAAAACTTGGCCAGGTAATGTTTTTATTGTCATTCTGATCATGTTTTTATTAAAATAGATAGATAGATAGATAGATAGATAGATAGATAGATAGATAGATAGAGTTATGTATGCAGGTTTGAATGCCATTGGTTTAGTTTGAACTGTTCTTGTAAAATGTCAGAAATGATTGGTTTAAAAAGTGTGGGAAAATCCTGCACTCTGATTGGCTGGCAACTGCGGCTGCTGGCTATAAGTAGCAGCCGCAGCCCAGCCAAATCGGGTCTGTTATGAGCTGTAGTCACTAATAAACTCTTCACTGAAGCACTCCGCGTCTGACTCTTCATGCAAACTTAACAGATAGATAGATAGATAGATAGATAGATAGATAGATAGATAGATAGATAGATAGATAGATATTCCTCTTTGATGGATGGTTTCCATTTAAATTCATCTTCAAATTCTTTTATCCATCCAAAGTTTTTTATTATAGTCTTTTTCAGTTTTCTATGAATCTTTCCAAAACTGGATTGTTTCCTTTTTGTTTGATTTTTCATTTTCAGAATTTCTATTGTCATATATACTTTCAGAATTATCTCTGGTTTGATTGAAGTAGCTGATTTTGCTTAAAAAGTTTTCCCAGAGATTGCTGTTGTTTATTGCTTAATGATTTCAAAAGCTTCTTCAATTTTTCTGGCACTAAGTCAATGTTTCTTTTTTAATTAGGCTTGTCTTGATCCTTAAAATCTTCCTTTTTTGCTTTTCATGTTCTTCATATTACTCACATCTGATCTTAATGTTTATCTTGGCATCCAGTCTAATCCTCCACTTTGGGATAGAATGTGATTTTGCTTTTGCCTTTCTAATTGTCATACCCAGCTCTACTGTAACTACCACTGCTGTAATGTAAGCAAGCTGATTGATTTGTTCGATAGAAGCTGTTTTAATTGTTTCCAATGATTCTTTAATATATAAGACGACTCCTCTTTTTTTTTCTGTGCTGATGTAAAATATAGTTTCCCAATTTTGGGGCATTCTAAAAGCTTATGGTGTTGTTTCTTTATGTGTGTTTCTTTCAGACAAATTGTTTCTGTGTCCAATTTTTGTAATTGTGTAAAAAAATTGTCTTCATTTAGAAGGGGAATTTAATCAATTTATATTCATTGAAAGAATCCCATTTCTTTTCTCCATCTTGCTTAATTATATTTGGGGTTTGGTTATTCTTCTCTGTCTTTGTTTAGTCCCTCTTCTTCTTGGTCAGTGTTTTCTTTCTCTTTGTTGTCTTCTTCATTTTGTATCACTGTATCTTCTGTTGTTTTTTCTCTCTGTTTTCCTTTGGGTTCCTTATCTTCCTGTTTTAATTGTTTCAAGCGCCTAATTCTCATCCTTCATTACAGGTGCCAGGTATTTTTGGTGCATCACTTTCAATGATGCCAATCTTTGTCTTTCTACCATACCAGAATACCATTTTTTTACTTTAATTCTTCTTGTTAGGGGTCAGTTCATAGATTGTTTGTTGACCTGTAATGTATTGTTAGAAAAAGTAATAATCATTTCTATAGTTTATATCACCCTTTTTTATATTTGTAACTATTTATTTAAAACATGTATAGTTTCAACCAATTCTGGGCAGCTCCCAATCAAGGTTTCTGTGGAGAAAAATTATTGTTATTTTAGTTTCTTCTATTATTCTAGTATAGATGTTTTTTATCTTCCATTTGCACAATTTTTCTGAGTCTCTTCCAGTTCTGCATCCCTGAATATTTTATTTCTGGTAATGAATCTCCTTTGATCTACTAATTGTTATTGAATGATATTTGAGTCTGGATAATTTTTTTCCAATGTTCAAACATTTGCTCTAAATATCCCTGCTTTATTATTTCCAATTTATTATAGCAGGTGATAAATAATGGTGCACTTTTCAAACCCAATATACTTTTGTCTTGTCTGTGGTTGCAGTTCTTCCAGTAGTCCTAAAGGAATAACCTCTGGTTGACCAGCCATTGCTCCTGAGTCCTGTTGCCCACTTGTCAACAGAAGTTCAGGAAATCTAACATCTGATGCAGTCCTTATTGACCCAGATGATGATAATGTGATAGTCTCTTTCTTCTGGTAAGATATGTCTGGCATGGATGAGCCTTCTGGTAAATTATATTGCATCCAGCATACCTCTCAACCTCATCAGAACATCACAGGGCCCTCCCCACAAGGGAGTATTCATGGAGGAAATTATTATGTATGGGTAATCCATTACTGTTTTTATTCTACAGCTGCAGAGGATATAGCATATGTTCTATTTGTAGGCCAATGCACTTACATAAAGACATAATATTAGTTCTTATAGAAAAATATACACTTGGGTCGGTAAAATCGCCTTTTCAGTGAGTAGCAATAGATAGGAAAGAATTCTCACATTTCAATCCCATTAATGTTTATGGAGATTCTCAGTAATCCAGGTCATGGTTGTCCCAAAGGTGCTTTTTCAAGAGGCAACTGGCCTTGTTTCATTCTCATCCAAGAAGAACTGAAGAAGCTTCTTGGATGAGCAACAAATTGTCTTCAAAGAAAAACCAGAAAGTCCAGCTGCCTCTTGAAGTAGTATCTTTGGTTCAATCCCATTAATATTTTGTCAAGTCTAATATAGATATGCAGCTCATTAGGTTGCCATAACTATCTATCTATCCATCCATCCATCCAGATATAGTAGTAAGATATGGCATTACTCAGTTATGTGATTTTATATACAGTATATACATATGTATGTATATAGCATATCTATATGTGTGTTATGTATGTGTACACTTTTGAGAACAGGCAATAGAATTTCATTTTTAATGTGTGCCAGACTGCACACAGAAAAAAATGTCAATAAAGGTTATGTTGTCTTTATGTCATTCTAGATTCACCTTATATGTAGACCTCCAGATGGAAGTACATTTATTTGTTTGTAGATGCATACCCTGATACTAAACTTTGCATTGTATCACTAGGAAGAGAAAAGACTGTTCTTCAATGTACTATCTTAAATGATAAAATATAAGGGGGGAGGGGGAGATCAGAGGTAATGAAAAGGAAAAACTGTGGGGTTCCCTCCCCATATTTATGTTATGTGTGTATTAAGAGCATAAGAGGATGTGGATTGTTGGGGAAAATAGTCTAAGTTATTTGTTACATGCAGAACGATGCAAGTCAATATCCCAATCCTAAACAAACTGGAACAGAAAGTGACCTCCAGTGTTCTTTGCACAAGCAGACATAGAAGCAATTGTGGCAAGAGATCCATGGAGGGTAGAATGGGAGTAGCAGCAAATAAACTTCTAATCAACCCTGGAAGAAATTGCCATGTACCCACTAACCATTTCTATTAGTTGCAAGCACTCCTCCTTACTCTGCCTGCTGCACAGTTGCAAATCACATTCGCTTTTAAAGCCTGCAAGGCTATCCAAGACTCTTGTACTAGTTTCAGCATCCTTGCAGAAGCTGTTGCCTTAGTGATCTCCTGAGGGCTCAGCCAATATTCCCACAGTGTTTACAAAGTTCCTGAAATCTTTAATCATTAGAAAAGGACAGGCTTTCACTTCATTTACCCTTTATTGCTCTCTCAGAAGAAAATGTATTATTTATGAACTGCCAACCTGCACCACATTCTTGCCCAGCTTCTGTCATGCAACCAGCCCAAAGGAGTTGGGGTTCAATACTAACTGTGTCCATATATTGAATCACCAAAGGCCCATTGACTTGTAAAAGATTAATGACCTGATGAGAAAGAGCTGGGATCTATTAACTTCAATTGGCTATTCATTCTTCAAGAAATGCTGTTAGTAAAACCATTATTGGAATTATAAGTGACTTAGGTTAAATTAGCTTTTTAATTTTTGGTCTAATAATCTGCTTTGCCTGTGGTGTTCTTATTTATGCTCTGAATTAGCCAAGAGCAGCACATCTATTCTGCCCCTTAAATATAATTAATATCATTCAGTTGCTGCAGGAATTTGGCTCATTGCTATGTTTTATATTATTTTGCACTCAAGACTTTTAAATAAGTAGAGAAGATATTACTATAATTAGGATTTTCCCAAATGCTTCAGTTCATTATGGAATCATACTAGATAATAAATATTGCTTGATTTATATAATAAAATGTCTACCATTTCTAGTAGCTTGCTCTAAAAATATTGTGACTAAAATATTGTCGTAGCAAAAGTTTAAATCATGAGAATGTAGTGGTTTTGTTGTCAGCTATAAGTACACATTTTGTTATCAGAAACAATTTGATATGGACATTTATATGATAAGCAGGCTCAAAGAAATAAACAGTCATGAATAATTTTTCCCATTTTTAAAAAAAACTCATGGTTTAATCTGTGATATCAAAAAAGCTAATTATACTTAATTCAGGCAACTATCACTCAAGAAAATGTGTTTGACTGTAAGAATTGAGTCTTCATCATCCTTAAGCAGTGGACCCAATCAAACTACTGTGTAAAAAAAACATCAGAAAGAATATTGGCTCATGAACAGAAAAAAAAGTTCATTGTTTCACAATGTACAAGACAGAGGTAGACCTTTATTCCATCCACACAGGCAATTCTTTTGTTCTGGGAATGATTCAAGAAATACTAACATTCTTCCACTCTACTGTATTTTGCCAACGTACGCCCCTTCCAGTATTTTCATCCTATGCATCCTCTAATTACTGTTGATCTCTGCAGTTATTCCATTGTAGCCTGTCAAATTATTATATCAAAATTTGTCTGCAGTTCCCTGCAGTTCTTTTAGCTTCAGCTGAAGTGAAATTCAGTAAATGACAACATTTTGCCCTTGAATGGTTTTGTGATGAATACTGCTATCACATGCAGATACTTCCAATGTGAAAATTACATAGCTCGGGTTAAACTCCATAGGGACACTACAAAGTATTACCTACTTTTGCCTAGAAGAGCAGAATCAACAAAATGCTTTGTGTTCAAATGCCAATAATTTCAGAGTAAGACTTTACTCTTAATATGGTTCTCATAGCATGCAATAATTAGACATTTATATTTAGCTTTGGAAAAAAATCAAGATTTGAACTCCTTCTGATGTATGAAGCTCATTAGTTAGCTACTGAGAAATTGGTCTCTCTCAAATCAATCTATTACACTAAGAATTAAATGCCATACTAATCATTCTGAAACAGGGTGTGACTGCTGGGGGTTTGCAGGGGTTTGGGAGAGCCCCTAGCTAATGTTCTGTGCAGTTTGGAGAACCCCCAAATCCCAATCCTGGCTGCCCCCCCCCACCTTGCATCTCCCAGGAATCCCCACACAGCCCATAAGATAAGTGCAGGACGTATGCAGAGGTTCAGGGAGGGAGAAAAATGGGCCTCCCAGGAGTTTGGGAAGGCCAGAAATGGGCCCATTTCTGGCTTCCAGAGAGCTTCCAGAGGCCGGGGAGGCTGTTTTTACCCTCCCAGAGGCTCAAGGAAAGCCTCCAGAGACCGGGAAGGGCAAAAATGCCCTCCCTCACCATGGTGCATGTGCTGTCCAGCCAGCTATAGTTAATGGGATTTGGGATAGTTACTTAGGAATTGGGAGCTGTCCCCTTAAGGGAATGCATTATGGTAAATGTAGTTAAGGTATCCTGGAAAATGTAGTTCATGTCATGTGGCCACATCTGTAACCCTGATTGGTCATTGAATTGACCCTTGATAGGTTGGGGGAGGTTTCTTCACTCTTGCCTGAACACACAGCCTTGTGGTAGCAGCTATACCCCCTGCCTCTACGACTATGGGATAAGATAACAGACATGCAAAGGATTGGACATTAAGAAGGACTTCGTCATAAACGTGAGTTGATAAGGATGCCTGATGAACCAATAAAAAAGACTTTGTATGGATGCTTTGTGGAGTTTATCTATCTGTCTTTGTACAGTATTTGTTCAGAACAGGCGGAATAGTGCAGGAAGCTGACTAGGCCACACCTACCATGGCCACGCCCATCCAGCAACCAGGCAGAGAACCCTTTGCTAAAAATTTTAAAGCCCACCCTGCATGTAACAAATAACTTTGGATTGAAAGCAATTTCCCCTTCCACAGAGGAAAATATCTACTTTCAGAAGGACTGATTCTGACTTCAGAGAATGATTTAGCTAAAGAAAACAATCCCAAAATGTTCCTGTATTTTTCAAAAAAATATTATGCAAAAAAGTTCCAGGAAGATAAACAGTAAAGAAGGAGATTATCCTTCTCCAAGGTCTGTGACAATTGTCCTTCTCTACTGTCTGACATTGAAACCTGGACAAGAAAACCTTTGATCTTATCCATTTGGGGTTTTATTATATCTGCATTATTTAATAGAGGCATAGAATCAGGATTACATGAAGTATTAATACCACTTGGTGAGAACACACTTAGAATATTGCATCTAGTTTTGGTCACCATGACATAAAAAAGATGTTAAGACTCTAGAAAGAGTAAAAAAGAAGAGCAACAAAGCTGATTAGAAGTCAGGAGGCTAAACCATATAAAGAACAGTTGCTGGAATTGGGTATGTCCAGTTTGATGAAAAGAAGGACTAGCGGTGATATGATTATAGTGTCCCAATACCTAAGGGGATGCCACAGAGAAGACGGATTTCCCCAAAGCACCAGAAGGCAGAACAAAAAGTAATGGGTGGAAATTAATCAAGGCTAAAACTAACCTAGAACTAAGAAGAAATTTCCTGATAGTTAGAACAATTAATCAGTGAAAAGACTTGCTTCCAAAAGTGGTGGGTGCTCCAACACTGAAGGTTTTTAAGAAAAAAATGGATAACCATTTGTCCGAAATAGTATAGAGTTTCTTGCTTGAGCAGGCGATTGGATTAGAAGACTACAATGTCTCTTCCAACTCTTATTTTGTTATACAGAACTTCTATATTTATGGAGATTACATCATGGTTACTATTCTATACTCTTTTGATAATGTCTTTATTTTTTCATTAAATATCTTTTTAAACAAAAAAATGAAAGGTTAGTGGTTCATTCTGTTATATTTAAAGTGGCAAGGATTTCTTTTTAAAGAAGAAAAAATAGATCTCCATCATACCAAGTATATAATAATTAGTATGGTCAAAGGGCATGATTGCCACATCTATTATTCTGTAGAGTTTTTCTTATCAGCTTCTCAAATCAAAATCACAGAAAAATAGTTTTCTACAACTTAGAAGGCCAGAAACTTCCATAATTCAATCATATGATTCATTCAAGCATGTAAACCACAGTGGCACAGTGGTTAGAATGCAGCACTGCAGGCTACTTCTGCTGACTGCCGGCTGCCGGCTGCCTGCAATTTGTCAGTTCATATCTCACCAGGCTCAAGGTTGACTCAGCCTTCTATCTTTCCGAGGTGGGTGAAATGAGGACCCAAATTGTTGGAGGAAATATGATGACTCTGTAAACACTTAGAGAGGGCTGTAAAGCACTGTGAAATGGTATATAAGTCTAAGTGCTATTGCTATTGCTATATCTATTTTTGAAGTCCATTTCAATAACAATACAACTTCAACACCCCATACCTACAGAGAGAGAGAGAGAGAGAGAGAGAGAGAGAGAGACTCATAAAGGTCATAGCTCTATATCAGTATTAGAATTTATTAGATTTTTCTAATCTTAAAAAAAGGAAATATAGCAGAAGAACATTTTTTTAATGGACAATCCCTTGATTTTGGAGCTCTTCAGTAAAGTTGAGACTGGTAAACCTGTGCATGTGCTGGAATAAACATTGTATCCAAGGGCTTCCTGCCTATCTCTGTTATGAGAAGGACTTTTAGGCAGCTCTCTTAAAAAGGTATGGGGAAAAACAATTCTTCCAGTATCTTGGGTGTATATTGCTGAGGATTTAGATTTCTCAATGTTGCAACCTCATCTGGAACATTATACACAGTTTTGGTCACCCACCTCTAAAGGGATGTAGTAGAGCTTTAGAAGATTTAGCGAGTGCAGCTAAGATGATTCAAGGGCTGGCACAGCTTTTTTACAAGAAAAAGATTCCTCGTCTTTAGTCTAAAACAGGGGTGTAAAATTCGACTTCATTAAGGGCCACATCAGGGTTGTGTTTGACCGCAAAGGGCTGGAATGGGGTGGGGCATGTGGCTGGGGAGGAGTGGCTGGCAGTGGGCACAGCCACGGTAGGCATGGCCAGGGTGTCATGACTTGGGACTCATGTCAGAGATACCTGTGGTGGCCAAGTACTAAGGCAAGGCTTCCCTAAGACCCTCCTTCACTCTCATTATAATCTCCTTCCTTCCTTTTCTTTTTCTGTTAATTTCTTCTTCCTTCCCCTCTTTTCTTATTTTTCCTTCCTTGCTCTCTTCCCATCTTTCCTTCCTTTTCTTTGTCTTTCCTTTTCCCCTTTCTCCTTTCCTGTCTCTTCTTGAATGCTCAAATGCAAAAGGGGAAACATTTCTCCTTTTGTTTTGTTTTTAGTTTGTTTTCATATCCCTCTGCCAGCAAAAATGGAGCTCAGGAGGGTGCGTGCGCTCCCCCACACATACACTGTTTTCAGCCCAGACAGCCTCCTGCAGCCTTTTGCCAGCAAAAACATTTTTCCATTTTCATTAGCAGAGGCACTGCGGACCAGTCCTTTTCTGTTCCCAGGCTGGGCCATCAGATCAGATCTAAGCACCCCATGGGCCAGATCTGGGCCACAGGCCTTCAATTTGTCGCCCCTGGTCTAGAAAGAAGGAAAAGAGCTTTTTAGTCTAGAAAGAAAGAAAAAGAGTAAGGACATGATTCAGGTGTCCATGCATAGTGTAAATAAAGTGGAAAGGTGGAGTTAGTTGATATGGGTGGGGCTTAATTGAGTTTAATTTTATTTTAATATTTGTATTGTATGTTTTTTTAATTGCCCTGTAAACCGCCCTGAGTCCCTTTGGGGAGAAGGGCAGTATATAAAACCAATTAAAAAAACCTGAATACTGGAAGAGTCAGGACAGAAACTAGAAAATATTTTCACAACATGTAATTAAGCTTTGGAATTTGGGACCATGAGATATGATGATACCAGCTTGATAGGCTTCAAAAAAACTATTGGAGCCATTCTGGTTCTAGGGATCAGTGGCTGTTAGCCCTGATGGCAGTCTCTTTGTATTATATATATTATATTAATTATATTAGCAATAGCACTTAGACTTATATACCATTCCATAGTGGTTTACAGTGTCAGCATATTGCCCCCAACAGTCTGGACCCTCATTTTACCAATTTCACAAAGATAGAAAGCTAAGTCAACCTTCTGATCATGATCAACTCTTGGCATAGGCAGAGTTAGCCTGAAATACTGCATTCACTGAACTATCATGACTCATATTATATATATTGTTACATTAATTATATGATATTTTATATCATATCATTTCTCATCGCATTACATTACATTGTACTACTATACTATGTTAGAGTGTATCACTATTGGAAAAGAGAAACTTTTCTAATGATAAACAATTGGAGAATATGCTAGTATGTATTCATAATAGAAGTCTAGCCAAATGCAAGAAGGAATGGCTACTTTATATACTACACATCACACAGGAAGGCAAATTTAGACACTTAAAATATGATTTCTAGAAAAAGAGTTATGAGACCGTAAAAGAATAGCAGATGAAATTATTCAAACATAGGCAAGCAGCAACCTTCAATTTTCAATATAAAGTACAAAAAATTAGGTTAGCAGTTGGGAAAACAAGTAGAAGGGAAGATAAGATTTTCTGTAATGTTTTCATTCATGCTCTGTTAATAGTTGGGTTCTTTTTCCCTTACTTTGTGTTTTGTATTTTTAACTTTTTTTTTAATCTGCTAAAAGCTTAAATTTTTAAAAAGCTTTAAAACAAATCCCAACCAATGCTCTTCTAATTTAACCATTAATCATTCCTTATACATTTATCTTTATACATTATTTGGAAGGAGGCAGTTTAAAAAAGACAAATATTTATTTATTTAAATGAATAATCTACTGAGGTTCTTGTGAATTGTTGTCTTGCTTTTTGCTAAACATTCCATTTATTCTAATGCCTGCTGCAGTTCCGTCTTACCATATTCATCTACCAGCTTTCAGTTCCATATTCAGGCAAAACATTCCATCATTCAAGCATACTTTCCTCTAATGGTCAGACCTCACTGGCAATCTTCATATATGCAAAGCAAGTTGCACAGCCACTCTGTAAGCATTTCTTTCAACTATACTTCAACATACTATATTACTATTGTTCCTAATCAAATATTACATTTTTCCTTCCAGCATTTTTTCACTTGAAAGTGATCCCTGATCATTTTATTACTTTTTTTTCTCATCACCTTCCCTGTGTCTCTTCATATAATACTCTTACCCACTTCAAAAACAATGATTTATTTCTTTTCTTTCTTCACTCTTTCTTAACTTTTTAACTATATCTGCTCTATTTGACCACCTATTTTGCATATTTTTCTTCTATGCACATTTTCTCCTATGCACATTTCTTTCATTTCTTTGATAAAATTATTTTATTGTATGCATTGCTCCAATCCAAGAGGGTTTTTTCACTTCATTTCACAAAGCATTCTTTTTCCATTTTTCTGTTCATGTAACTTTATACCTTTCTCTGAACTTTCTAACACATTTCTTTTCAGTGTTCCACATAGCTCCAACATCCTCTTTTCTTCCCATCTATTTTTCATCCATTCTGGTGAGACATTAATCTTTCAGATTGAACACCTGCTTTGCCTTCCTGAAGTCCTATTATTTTCCATTTGTTTCCAGTCCATCTTTTTCTCCAGGATCCATTCTTGACATCATTGAAAGGACAATCTATCTCGCCTTCAAAATCTATCATTACCCTTTTATCCTTCACTAATTCTCTCAAACTTGCACCATCTTGTATATTTATAAACATTTCTTTCCTTTGTACTGAACTGGGTATCTCTAGCAGTCTTTCTGAGAGACAATTAAATGTGGGACAACTCAGCAGAGGGAGAAGTAGAATTGCAGGTCACACTAGCCTCCAGCAAGACAAGATCTGTTGCAATTCACTTGTCCCTTTCTTGAATTATCACACACTGAATTGTTCCACCACAAGGCTGGTTGTCCCAGAGCATGTTGGCTGGGGCAAGTCAGCTAGGGTAAGTCTGCGAGGGTAAGTTGTCCTAGAACATCTATAAGTTTTTCTTCAATAAACTTCTCATGAGCCTGTCTCACTAATCCTTGCTAAATTATACCTGTTTTCAAAAACAATTTATCTCTCTCCTTCAGCTGTGTGAGCACACACACACATGTGCATGCAGGCACACAACAACACATCATGCAATTTCCAGTATGAATAGATAGCTTCTTAAAGCATCTATTAAGTACAGAATAATTTTTAATGTGATTCTCTCATCACTATTCTCATTCATTCTTGGGTTTCCTGTCCAGGGAAAAATGTAAAATCGGAGGCAGAGTTGCATGCAAATACAGTAGTAACTAGTCTGTTCTGCACCCTTTGGCCAGTACGCAGTGAAAATTAAGTGTTTCCCCAAGAATCCTCACACTCTTCTATGCAAGCTAAAATTCTAAATCTTGAGATTCTCTTGCAAGATATCATACTACAGTTAGCATCACTAGCCTAAGCATCACCAGTAAGAATGACAAAAAAGGGCAACTTTAAATATGTACAACATAAAAACTGAAGAAAACCAGTCACAACAGCAAAAATTAACAGGTTACAAGCGAAAAGATGGAACACTTTTATTGGCTCAGTCATTTCTAATAAGAGAGTATGAATTCCTCCAATTATCAACAAAGATGCAATTTTAGCCCAGAGAAAGTAAAAAAAAATGCTTATTCTGAATGAGACAGATCTTCTGGGCCAATTAATTTATATTCTAGAAATCTGGACAAGCTTGCTGATAGTTTGTCCAAACTATTTGGGCAGACTAAAGTATGAGAACAGAAATATTATTCTGTGGGAAGATGGAGGATACTAAGCATGTTTAGCTTTTAGAAAAAAAAGATCAAAGGAGATGATTGTAGAAAGTTAGCACCAACCCCTCTTCTAGAAGAATGAAATATTTTGAAAAATATTAAAAGGCAGAATATTATATTTCTTTGATAAGAAATGGAGAAACATTTTTAGAGGGAAAAGGCAGCCCTTCAGCAGATGTCAGCACTTAAGAGATAAAGAGCTTACTGAAAGAAGCCAAGTATCTAGATAGCTTTATTCATATGCAAAGCAAATACTGCAGGCAGAAATCCAATAAAGGTGGATATTTTGAAATTCCCTGCAGCAAGGTCTGAATAAAGGTAGGATTAGCCCTCAGCCACAATAGGAATTGCCCAACACCCTTTCAGTTGCACCATCCCCAGCAAACTTCAACCAAACCTGGGAGCTCAGACAACCTATATAGTTAGCTATGAAGTTGAACCCCTAGATAACCCCTACATGGCCCCTTGGGAGTCTGACAACAGCCATTAGAATACATGTTCTTGCACAGGAACAGGAAGCTCAAGTGCAAAGCCCAAGAGAAGATATTAAAAAAACCCCATTCTCAACTCCATGTGGTCAGCTCCACCAGAACTACAAACATGTGGTCCCGTTCATCAATAAATGATTTCCAATCCAATTTTCTCTTTCTAATCAGCCTCCAGCCTCCATTTTGTCTTCAGTGCTTTTCTCCTGGCTTGGAACTGAACCAGATGGATATTTCTTCCCACATGATAGTGTCATTTAAATCCCTGAAGGCTTGCCACAAAAACCTCCCTACCATTGCAGAACGTAGGATACAACATACCGGGCTTAAGTTTCAGGAAGACTATTTGGGAGAAAAGTGGCAACCAGGAGCATTTTAACACTGGGATCAGTGGTAGAGTCCTTTTACTGGGAAAATGGCCGGAGGAATCTGAGGAGGATTTATCCACTAGGGTGGTCTAAACTTCTGTTTGCAGTGCTATTTTATTTTGGCATTTCAACAGATGGACATATTTGCAGGGATTACTGCACATAATGTTCCTGCTGGAGTTTTTTCAAAGCTCAGCTGCACTAGAAGTGTTGTTAAACTTAGGGTGGGAATCTGAAGTATCTGAATCATAGTAACAATATGAAATGTATTATTTTCCTCCGATCCCCATATCAGATCCTGTGGAAGGAGACAAACAGAGGTTGTGTGTCTGCATGAAGAAGCACAATTCTTAAACAGTGGTATTGGTATCAGTAGATCTCTGTGTAGAACACAGAAGGCACTGAATTTAGCCTGTGAGGTTTTAATCCCAAATTATTGCTATGCCTTTGCTATTTTTCCTGCCATTGCTAGTATAGATTAAAAGGCTGAGCTGTGAATGGAAGAAAAAAATGGCAGTTTTTTTGCACAGGAAGTTCAGTAAATTACATCTGTCACAAAGCAAGGGGAGCTTAAAAGAATCTGCAGATTATGCCTTCAGAAGAGCAGTAACCTTTTTACGGGACACAGTATGTTTTCATGGGTCTTCTTCAGGTATCAAGAGGAGCAAGAAGAAAAGGAACAAACAGAATCCATTGATCAACAAATGTCATATTCGGTATTCAACTCAGAAGCAGACATGATCTAGCCACCACTTTAAAAGAGGGATTTTAGCAGCAGGATTTATAGGTGTGCAGAGTATCTGAGGAGAAAATACAACTTAAAAAGTGTTTTGGGTAGAAAAAGAACAATATCCCCAAATGTACAGCAATGTTGCCACCTAGTGGATAAAAAGGCTTACAAACAATTCTGTATTAGGTTTAATTTATATAAATGTCAGTGCATAAATCTCATTGGGAAGTCAAGGATGAGTGGCTCCATCTAAACTGGATATAGATTTTTTTTTATGTATTATCCGATTCCAACCATGTGTTTTTCATTTTAAAATGCTGAACACTACATTCTTTGTTCTCAAATTTCCCTAATATATGAATTTCTGTGCATAGCTTTCCTTAAGAATAGTATTTATTAAAAAAATTTCTAACACCCGTTATTTTAATAAAGGCACTGAGACATGTTTTTTCTTTAGTGTTTATCAGCTCTGACATGTCTTTTATTCATCTTTCTCTAACATATGTTTCCTTAAAGTTGAATGCTACAAGAAGCTATTCTACACTTCTCTCCTAAGGTAGTGATAAATTGATTTCATTTTCATTTTATGTGGAGAAATGTTTAAGGAAACAATGGTTGAAATCATTTAGTTCATTCATTGGGTTCAAAGTATAGCTGAATGTATATAGGTGTGTGTAAATGTGAGAGAGAGAGTAGAAACAAGTCTAGTAAGAGGACCTATAGACATATTCTTCATGGCTCAGAGCCTACTTTCCTATAGGACTTTTTTCTTCTTCTTCCATTCAAACATCTCCACTTCTCAAAAATTGCCTGGACAAATCCCTGCAGGTTTTTTGGCAAGGTTTTTCAGAAGTAGTTTGCCATTGCCTCCTTCTTAGGGCTAAGAAAAAGTGACTGGCTCAAGGTCAATCAGCTGGCTTTATGGCCAGGTGGGACTAAAACTCAGTCTCTCAATTTCTGGTCAGATGCCTTAACTACTATACCAAACTGGATCTGATGGCAGCAGAGATGCATATGTCAAACACAAAATTGGTAAGGCGTCAGCAGTATTCCAGCACTTACAACCTATTTGGTCAGCTCAAACAATAGATAAG
The DNA here is from genome assembly GCA_009733165.1 of Naja naja. Taxonomy (NCBI): domain Eukaryota; kingdom Metazoa; phylum Chordata; class Lepidosauria; order Squamata; family Elapidae; genus Naja; species Naja naja. The sequence continues at coordinate 46,072,307 of CM019151.1, forward strand.
AAGACCAAGCTACAACTTTATAAGAAAATTGTTGTGCCAACAGTAATCTACACCAATGAAACATGGGCATTAACAGCATGCACAGCACAAATATTCCAAATATTCCATAGATGTTCCACAGGAAGTCATGGTGTACACTATCAAAAGTGTTCCTGAAATCTATAACATTTATAGCAAGTGGTCACTACAAATTGATACACTGCTGGATAATGTTGCTTAGCGTGAGAATTGGATGTGAGTGACCATGATGAAACCCTGCCTGTTCCTCCCACAGCATTTTATCAATTGCTTCTTGTAGGCATTTAAGGAGAATGATCAAGAACACTTGATCATTCAGAAGGATGAGGGAAACCTCACCAGTTATTACAATCATTGAGATTCCTTTATTGGAAAGTTCAACAATAACTCCCTTTTGCCAAGCATCAGGAACACATTATGTGTGCCAACGAGTGTTTATAACCTGATCAGCTCCATTATCAAGTCATCTCTACCAGCTTTCAAAAGTTCTACCGGGATCTGGTCTATGCCAGCAGTTTTATTATTCTTCAATGCACTAAGAACAGGTTGAACTTCATAGGTTGCAATCAAGTCCAGTTCAATGTCCAGTAGTGCAATGAAATTGGCATTACTAAAACATAGATCATACTGGGAATCAGCTATTTTAAGGTTTCTTTGAAGTGTTCTAACCACTATAGTAACAGCAAATAGAAACTAAAAATTACAACAAAACCGGCATATCAATATTGACTAATCCTTGATGATGGTGCTGGAGCATCTGATGCAGGGCTTGATGTTGAGCACCAAAACCACTACAAGACTAGAAACATGGAATGCACATACCCTGGCTCAAGTTGAGAAACATTAAAGGGATCAGGCAAAGACATTAACTGAAAAAATAGCTGCAGAGGACAAATACAGAGATCTGGTTAAGCAGTATTGCTGGGCTAAAAAGTGCATGTGGTTGGAATGCAAGGGCATGGAGCCACAAAAGGCCTCTTTTATTCTGAATATAAATTGATTATGTTTTGGCTCATAACACACCAGATTTAAGTTGTGTTTGAAAAGAAGAAAGTATAGATAATTGGTGTGGCAACAGAAGAGGATAACAGAATAGGAGACAAAGAATTAGAGATTAAGAAATGTCAAGATCAAAGTTGAAAGATTATGATAGTAATAGCAATAGCACTTAGACTTATATACCTCTTCATAATGCTTTTACAGCTCTCTCTAAGCAGTTTACAGAGTCATCTTATTGTCCCCAACAATCTGGGTTCTCATTTTACCGACCTCGAAGGATGAAAGCTGAGTCAACCTTGAACCTGGTGAGATTTGAACTGCTAAATTGCAGGCAGCCGACAGACAGCAAAAGTAGCCTGCAGTATTGCACTCTAACCACTGCACCACTGAGGTGGGATTATTACACCATTACAATGATGTAATAATCCCTTTTGTTTTCAGAACACTGGGTGCAATATCAAAAAATCTTGGACAGCAATACAAAATTTCCTTCTGTCAATTACAAAAGGCCATACTGTTTGGATCCATACACATATATTATATTCACAGTAGGATTCACAAAATTTTACTACCAGTTCTGTGGGCGAGGCTTGGTGGGCGTGTCAGGGGAAGGATACTATGAAATCTCCAGTCAGAGGTGGTATTTGCCGGTTCTCCGAACTACTCAAAATTTCCGCTACCAGTTCTCCAGAACTGGTCAGAACCTGCTGAATACCACCTCTGATTATATTGATACATTATGACATCCTAAATTCTTGGGAAGAACTAGATGTGTATGAAGGTCAGCAACAGCTAAAGAACTGGCAGCTTTACTTCACATTGTTGTGACCAATTAATAATAATAATAAAAAGACATTAAACCTTCGTGGTCATTCAACTGAGGCTGTAGCATTCAAGTGTTTATCTGAAAATATGGGTTTATCAGGAATTTTTCTCCTCTAAGTATAAATATCAGAGAATATTACTTTAAAGCAATGGATGTTTGATAATTATTCATACCACATTAAGTAGCAATAATTTAAATTAATTAAACTTTCTAATTAGAATTCATTAGAATTTTAAATGCTTGAAAAAATGTCTATATGACATTCAGTAAGATAAAAACATTAATGAAAAGGACATTGGATTGTACTAAAATGTTTGAACTAATCTCACCAAACATCCAATTATTATGCAATAACATGGCATGGCCATCAACAAATGTGCTTGCCTATGTAATCAAGATCTTACTGTCTGCAGCAAATCAAAGCCAATTATAAGCAGAGACAGAAGCCGGGCTAAGATTGATGCATAAATTTCAAGCCAGAGGTAAAGCCTTAAATGAAATCAGTGCCCAAAGACAGATTTCCAAAGTTGAAGAATCCAAGCTTCTAAGAAGATGAAATAAAAATCCCAATCAATCAATTCAAGTTCTTCAGAATTCCTGTTAGGGACTGTGGATAAAAAACTGGAAACCCAGCCACCAATTATCAGGACCTAGAATAGGAATTTATTTTTGCAAGTCTAATTCTATCTTCATTAAGGGGTGTGCATAAGTGCACCATCGTGCTTACCATCCCTGTACTATTGTCCCCATTTATTCCTACCTATTTCCTGTATTCTTACACATGTTTATACTTATAGCTATTATCTTGTAAGCGATTGACAAATCAAATAAATAAATAAAATAAAAAATAAATTTCAATGGCTTGATTCTTAGATGTGCATTCTTGCCTTTGGTTTTTAATCTTCTAGGAACTGTATTTCCAGGACTTTTGCCTTTTTTCTGATTCACACAAATGGTCATTAACTGTTGTGACAACCTAAACCTGGAATCATAGCTGTAGAGTACAGATAAAAACTAGAACATATACTATTGTTTAAAAAAAATACTGAACAATCCATTGCAGAATATACAGTGATGATGATGAGCCATCAGATCAGTGTCAATGCTTAGTGACCCCATATATACATTTTCCCTAGGAGCATCTCTTCCCAACCTGAACCTTCAGTTCTTCCAATAGTGCACTCATCAGTGTTATAACTGCGTCCATCCACTTTCTGCTAGTCATTCTATTATTTTTTCATGTTTCTCAACAATATACACTTTTCCCAGGAACTAGATCTTTGATGTATCCAAAATATGGTCATCTGAACCTGTGTCAAGTTAAAAAGGATGTCTTTCCTTGTTCCTTAATAAATAAATGTAGACATTAGAAAAGATTTACACTTTTCTTATTAAGAAGAGCCACATGAGTGTATTTACTTCCCATGAAAACCAAACCCTTAGCTGATGTTCTAGGACAGGAGTGTCAAACTGGCAGCCTATGGGCAGGATGTGTCACATGCAGGCCACACCCACCCCAGCTCCACAAAGGGGAAAAAAATCACTAAATGTCACGTGATGGCAACATGACACCGAGAGTTTGACACCTGTGTTCTAGGATATTATTGTGTAGTATACTGACACTTGGTCATTGTGCCTCAAATGAAAAGTCTGGGTTAATTTGTTTATTTTTGTGACTAATGTACATTGTTAGACTCCTGTAACCCATGGCAAAATCCAAAGTGTGTTTTGTGCTGATGTCAGTAGGATTTTGAAAACAATACCCATCATCTGAAACCTTCCCAGAAGCCTGGAAAAGAACCACTTATGCAATGCTTTGCCTGAAAAACCATAATTAATTTTATCTGGAAGAGTGATGCAAACTGATCCCTAATGGTCACAGAAATTTGTCTTTGTTCCTATAAAGCAATAGTTTAGGTACAGATAGTCCTCGATTTACAACAGTTCATTTAGTGACCATTCAAAGTTACAATGGCACTGAAAACAGTGATTTATGACCATTTTTCATCCTTACAACCTTTGCAGTAGCCCCATGATCATGTGATCAAAATTCAGATGCTTGGCAACTGGTTCATACTTATGACCATTGCTGTGTCCCAAAGTCACGTGATCACCTTTTGATAAGCAAAATCAATGGGGAAGCCAGATTCACTTAACAACCATGGTACTAATTTATTCTCTGCAGTGATTCACTTAACAACTGTAGCAAGGAATACCGTAAAATGGGGCAAAACTCACTTAACAAATGTCTCACTTAACAACAAAAACTTGGGGGTCAACTGTGGTCGTAAGTCAAGAACTATCTATATTAGTACTGGACTGGGGAGGGCCAGAATCAAGTCTTCACTCAATCACAGGCACTTCAGGTCTGTCAATCTTTCTAAACTCAACTTATCTCAGGAGGTTATTGTATATAAAAACTTAAGAGAGATTCACATGTAGATCACCTTGCACTCTCCAAAAAAAGGCAATAAATAAAATAATGAGATATAAAATACTCTTGTCTGTTCTAAATAGATTTGCCACCTCTATCAAAAATGTACTTTTCTTCTATTGTCACTCTAGTCTTAAAAAACCTGACAGGATCCTTAATTGTATAGCCAGAGAAAGAAAATTCAGGAGCTTTTAGGTTATCATGCAATCAGTTCACCCAAGCAGAAGCAACTGATTAAGTTTCAATTTCCAGTTTAATGTCAGCCTGACTAATCAAAGGCTGATATCATGCCTGGAACAGTAATAGTTACTTAATAGAGCACGCAGTGGAGCTTAAAATGGGTGTTGTTCTAATAGAGTCAAGACAAACCTGTTAATACCAGATATTTCGTTCCTTCTGCACTACCCTGAGCCTTTCATCTTTACTTAAATCCTTCTGAATTTGCTTTAATCTGTTGTCATTTTAAATGTTGCGGTGATACATACAAACTAGCTTACAGCACATTTTATACATAAAGGTCATATTAAAAACAATACATTTGTTACCAAAAAATATTCTGCACTCTTTTGGAATCTAAAGCATTGTATAACAGAAAAAGAGATGGTTTTACTTTTTGCCTCTTTTATAGAAGTTACCTGTTATATCTTTTAAAAAGTATAATAATGTGTCAAACAGTATTTTGGTCAGCAGGGGGAACCATGCATACATGGTGAATAAATTCTTACTTTGTGATATCCAACCGATGTGACAGAAATGTGAAGCCAAGATACTCTCAGGACAAATATTCTCTCTCCAAGGATCTAAAAATTTCTTACAATTAAATGTGAGATGTTTTCCCTGAGAGAGAAGAAATATGTTAATCCCCCTCCCCTGTAATCTTTAGCCATCACATCCCTGACTTGCAAACTCTTGAATGTTATCATCATCAGATAGAAAAGAATTGGCTGAAGAAAACAAGATTCTTCCCCATTTCTGCCGGCTCAGGATCTCCTATGGTATGGCTTGAGATAATGGCTTTCTATTCCTACACACTATTCTTCTTCTCCTTCTCCCCACACTCCACCCCATTGCTTTTGTTGAATCTTCCGTGGATCACTGCAGCAAGTCCTGAGGGAACTCTCGTTCACTGAAAAGAAATATAAAAAATGGCAATCGTAAGTTTCAGATTTCTCCATTAGCTTTCTCTGAGGACTTTTTATTGCTATGATTATCAATGCATAGGAAGCCTATGAAAAGAAATGTATATACTGCAAAAAAAAGGAAAATAAATAAAAGAAGAGAAGAATGTCACAACACCAAAAAGAACTGGGAGGAGGCTACAGAACACCTTGACCTACCAGAAGGCAAAACAATAGCCATGGTTCATGCCTTTCCTTTCAAAGCTGTGGTGAATGAGAGGTCCTGTTACTCGTAAGGTTTGTTGTTTTGTTCTGACTGAAACCCTCTAAATTTCTAATTTGAATTCAGGGTAGGAAAAAGCCACAGAGCAAAAGAAAAGCAAAATCCATTCATGTTAGTTCAAAGTGAAATGTATGAGCCCACCCACCCAGATAAAGGCTTCAATGACAGAAAATGCTTTCCAAGACATCCTTGACTTTGTCATTGATCATGGTAATCTAGCAACCTTTCAGCAAGTTCCATTGAAATCTCATGTTAAATCCAGCAGTCAGCTTAAGGCTATACCAATGTAGCTATATAATGTGTAAGCCCATGAAAGAATCAATTTTCCAAATGCTAATAACTTTACAGAATTATAGGTGAATAATTAACCCATAATTTTATAAAGATTTTAGCATGTGGGAAATTTGATTCTTCCATGTCCATCTAATGATCTATATCCAAATGGTACAGTCTTTGCCTGTGGCTTTACAGCTTTTCCAACTATTAAAGTCCAAATACTATTTTATAATATGGTAAAAGAGAGGGATTGTTATGTAATCAGCGAGTATATATTTGATTTAAATAAATAAATTTTAGAGTTAGTTCTAGACCTCAGACACTTTAGAGTAAAGTCTACAACATCTCAGCTTGGAAGATATTTCATGCCCTTCACAGTGAAATGAAAATAATAATAATAATAATAATAATAATAATAATAATAATAATAATAATAATTGACTGCATAATCCCCATGTTATAGCACAGGGCTGTCAAATTCCTGGCCCACGGCCTGGATGCATCACACTGGCCACACCCATGCCCGGTTTAGCGAAGGGGAAAGTCCTGATACATCATGTGATGCCACTGTGATGACATGAGTTTGACACCCCTGCTTTAGCAAGACAGGCATTGTAATCCAAAGAATGATCAAAGTCTATGGATTGCCTTCAAGAAACCTAGAGAAAAATGGATGGATCAGCCTCTTTCTAATTAACATTACCATTATACAGTATGTGTTTATTCATAAGACCATTTTACATTTTTTAGGCTTAACCCAAACAAGCATTTCTGTATATGCATCAGAGACTGGTTCAATGGAGAGAGGTTTTTCCAGAGACTGGAGGGGATGTGCTTTCCTGTGCTGTAAGCACCCAGTGGATGGGCCTTTGCTTGTTTGTGTGGCCCAGTTGTTCTGGCCCAGGCTGAACAGAATCACGAAATAGACTCCTTGTCTTGAAAAAAAAACATTTTTTAGTTGGTTAATGTGAATTCCTGGCATTCATACCCAGAAAAGTCCCGACAATAATCTTTCCCAGGTTTAAGTGCGAGAACAGACCTTATTAGTCTTTGAATAGTTGCCAGGCTAAGAGCTTCCAGTCGCAACCCTGTAAAAGGAAATACTTGGCAAGGAGTCTCTGTGAGACATAAACTCAGATAAGCAAATCTTCACAATAATAAGCGAACTAATTGTCTTTTGCTCCTATTTATTCCCTATGGGAGGGGCCATTCAGCATCCACTTGTGCCTTTTCTTCCGAATCGACCCCTGTTCCTCAGTTGTTCCCTTCTCCTGACAGCTCTGCAGCTCCAGCTGTTCTTCTTCCCCACTTATCTCCAACTCCAAAGGCATCTGATAAATGTCTGACGGCCCTGGCCCCATCTCTGCCTCCAATGCAGAGTACCCATCAGAACCTTCTCCAGACTCCAGGACTGGTCCAAGTTCCTCCCCAACCTCCTCATTGTCTGAGTCGGCCACCAGTGAGCCACAACACCAGTTTCTGGTATGCCGCAGCCCGGTGCCAGTCCGGGGGTTGGGGACCCCTGTTCTAATACATTTCCTGACTCTATGTCAGTCAATGTATGCCTCCTAGATTGTGGACTTTATTGGCTTATAAGGATATCTCTAGAATAGCAAACCCAACATGCATAGTACTTAGGGTTCAGATATGACTATGGCATAATGATCAGAATGCATCCAAACTATTATTAGGGATTGCTGGTAGAACTGGTACATCTAAGGCTGATAACCTTTTGTGTGTGACAATATGATGATTCTCATTAGGCCACACTTCAGAGAATCTAGCACAAGCAAATTCACATGCTAGAACTGGAGTAAATTCCTGGTGGAACCTGATTATCAGCAAGACCAGGAACCTCACCAGAAACGTGCATCTATCTGCAATCCTCTGAAATGTCCATTTTCTTCTCTTTCATTTTTGCTAATGCTTTGAAGTAAATACAAGGCAGCAAATTGTGTGAAGACTGAAATATTTTTGACATACCTTGACCAGAAAGTATATCAAAGAGCTTTTGTTTGTTTACCCCTCATCAGGCGGGAGCTTTGTGCACAAATGACGAAAGTGTTGAACGATGATTGGACAGTGAGTCCAAGTTCCGTATGGAAGGTATGGAGAAAAACAACACCGGTGGGGGAAGGGGGGTTACTTGCTTTTCAGGTCCACCTTGGCAAATAAATTTAACTATTCTCTTGCTGAAGATAAGAAAAGTAAGAGTTGGTTTTAGGTTTAGTTTTTTCATAAGTGGTCTTTAGCAAGTTTGATGGATAAAATATCTGATCCATTTCCAACTGAATTGGTTCAACCATACTTGACCCAGCACAAAAACTCTACAGATCCTCAGCTTACAATGGAAACAACCAACTCAATTTATATGTTTACTACAAAAAGTGGGTAAAAGTACGTAAGCAAAAAGTCTCTAGAGATTCTCAGTCATCCAGGTCATGGTTCTCCCAAAGGTGATCTTTCAGGAGGCAACTGGACTTTCTTGTTTTTTCTGTGAAGATGTTTCACTTCTCATCCAAGAAGCTTCCTCAGCTCTGACTGGAGGGTGGGGAATAGAAGGATTTATATTCCTTGCAGATGGCTGGTCATTTGCATTCTTTTTAGAGAGTCGTTGAGGCCATTTGGAGGTTTATCTGCATCCTCAGGATCACCTGAGTAGTGCTAATAGTTAATGCAGTCAGCAATTTTTCTGGAAATCCAGTCTTACTCCCACACCATTTGAAAGGTGTTCATCCCAAATTGCATAGGTGGAAGTCTGTGGATTCTCAGTCATCCAGGTCATGGTTGTCCCAAAGGTTATTTTTCAGGAGGCAACTGGACTTTCTTGTTTTTTCTTTGCAGACAAGGGGATCCTAAAAGGAGGGAGATGACCAGCTGTCTGCAAGGAATATAAATCCTTCTATTCCCCACCATCCAGTCAGAGCTGAATAAGCTTCTTGGATGAGAAGCAAAAATATCTTTAAAGAAAAAACAAGAAAGTTTGGCTAAAAGATTCTCTAGGCTATTACTGGTATGATAGCATAGCCCTCTATTTTTTTAAAAAATGTATGAGTGGAAAGATTTTTAAAACTAGCTATCCCCTTACAACTCTAACAAGAGCCATAATGACAACTTCCCAGCAGAGATTTAGCACCAATCTTACATTTACCCATTAAGAAATAATCCTTAATGCATCCCATGAGAGCAATTTCTATTGCAGTTTCTGTTCTGAGCCCATTTGGTCTGGTGGTTAAGATGCTGGCCAAGAATCCAGAGAACTGTGAGTTAGAGTCCTACCTTAAGATGAAAACCTGGGTGACTTAAAGCCAGTCACTCTTCCTCAGCCCAACTCTCCTCAAAAGTTCTTGTGAGGAAAAATAGGAGAAAGGAGGAGTAATATGTATATTCACTGCTTCAGATTACTTATAAAGTAATAAAGGTAATACCGATCAAATAAATAACTAATTCTTATTCAGTAGTTCTAATTCAAAAATAATTCAGATTGCAGCAGTAGTTTCCACTGGTCTGTTTTTGCACAGAATCTAAGTTGAAATTCATATAAAACTAAACATTTGATCAACAGATTGATCTACACTACATATTTATATACACTTTCTTAAGTTTAGTTACAAGAACTTGATTGTCCCTCCCAATACAGCAGTGTCAGTGTGATTCTATCTTCTTCTGTCCTCCCACAGCCACAGCTGACCTTTGACTTGAAGTCCTTTATTGTCTATCTAAAACGTTTTTGAAAAACACAAGATGGAGTGAGCACATTTACTCAAGAGATTATTCAGAGCCTAAATGGACATTTGAGAAATTCAAGGACTTATCATGACTTTGCCTTAAGAGACTTGTAGAATGATCAAAGATGAGGACTCTATTTTGCCCTTCAAAAATAATGGAAGCATACAGTTAAGGTTCGCTGGCAGCTGTTTTAGACAAATAAAATTCAACTGTAGATGGGAACAAATTACCAAACTGATGAAATTATGAAGTCCTCAACATGAAAATCTACCCTAAGAGTTCTAAGTCTTCCACAAATCCATATCTACCCTTTATACAGGAAAAGTTGCTTATAAGGTGGTCCAAAAGTTAAAAGTTACATTGCAGCTTTGGGAATTCCTTTGCATGAAAATAGACTTTTGTTGTCCATTTAATAAAAAAAATAAGAAATGATATCAACAATTTACCAACTTTCTATTCTTTGGGTTGATTACATTCCCAAGGACACCTGTACATCTGGATGTCTTTTGTACCTCATAGTCCTGTGCAAAAATCAGACATACATCATAATGTGGATAGTGCAACTTTGACAAATAAATCCATGTCCACAATGTTTAAGAATATACAAATGAATTTGAAACAAATGTTTGTATGTTGAAATGCTGAAGAATTCAGGGTTCCAGACCCGTATTCATTCCATTTTGCTGACCTTCTAGTTTAGGCCCTGTATCAATCTTTTATAATTGGGTAGTTTGAGATTTCTTGCCCTCTCTAGGGTTTTATCTTCTCTAAATATTATTTGTACTTGTGTAATGTAAAACAAATTGTGTTCCTCAAGTCTGCTGACATCTTCTCTTTTAGTGCTTAGGGACACAAAAAGATCCAGACTTACATTAAACTTTGGAAATAAAGAGGATTATGCTGGCCAACCCGGATTCTCAGTTGATACCATCCAGTGTCAACCAAGCTGAGCCAAATTTATAATACATCAAAGAGATATGAAGATTTGGCAACTAAATTCATGATATCTAAGCATCATATTTGATAACATCCTGTTCAAAGATTTACGTCTGGTGGAGTTAACAAAACTAGTGAACTGATTAATTAACTGCAGCATATAATAAGCTCAGAACCAAATCTGGAACTCCTACACACACACAGCAGATGAAATGAGGAGCTAAAGGAAATTTAAGAAGTGAATTCAATTCCAAAAAATTAAAAAGGTCATATACTGGGGCAAACACTACTCCAGAGTGAAATTCAAAGGCATAGCCAAGAGAGCAATTCAAAATTCTTACAGCCAAAGAATGGCTTCCCTCTATTTCCAAGTTTGCATATGCTCAGTTATCTCATCCTACCTTTGAAAGGAATGAATCAAAACAGGGCAGACCAGAATAAATTGGGCTGAGTTTAATTGAAAACAAAGTTCCTCAAATCAGACAAGATGCTCTAGAAAGTTAACAGTAATTCTGTGACCAGAAATCAGGCTATTGTATGCCTCATATTGTCAGCTCTGAAACGGCCAGCCGCGAGCGAGCCATCCCGGGACTGCCATTCGGGGAGGGGAAGATCCACCGCCATTGCTTGAGCCGTCAGCTGAGGAGCGGAATGGCCGAGCACTGGGTGAATATTCTGTTGGGCTGTGAGCTGCCGGGAGTGCCTCCGGAGATGCCATCAGCAGAGAAGCGGAGGCCGGACCCGGGCAAAACAGCTGAGCGTCAGCAATAGGAAGCCGGGGGAGGGGGCGGACGCGACGATCCTGCCGGACAATATGTGGGGGGGGGATGCCAGAGGGTGGGGTAGATAACACATACTTAAGGGTGAAGGGATAAACCGCAGTTAGCGCTGACTTTGTTTTGCTTCTTTGCTTATTGGTCTCTTCGTGCTGGGTTTCAAGGATAAACGCTTCAAACTGAACTGTGTTGTCTGAGGTTTCTCGATGCTGAACTACGGAACGTGACACATATATTTTGTCCTAGGCACCTGAATGGTAAACAATATGCTGCTTACCAGTGGAACAAAACATGAATTCATTGGACAAAGGCTGGGGAAGTAACAGCTGCAAAGTCAATTTGTATATGGAAAAGCAGCTTGCTAGAAACAATGTTGAGGCTAAAATTATTATCTAATTATCTAATTCAAACATGTAGGATTAACTTCTTCTGAAAACATGTATAGGTGTATTGGAAATCCTAGAATATTATGTTTATTAATATTCAAATACGTTCTATATATCAACTGTAGACAGTATCTCCTTTTAATTAATTCTCAACTTTCTCCAATTGTTACAGGATGTAAATTTAGGAAAAAATAATCTACATTCAAAGTGACCACCATTTTCTTATTTTCACATGGAAATATTTTGACATAATTTGCTCACTAATAAGGTTTATACATTGTATTAAAATGTGGATTATTAAGTAAGCCATTTTTGAGTTTTCATAACACAAATAAATATGGCTTGAATGGCTGATTTCATTCAATAACTAAATCAGAACTGAACAAATATGAATGAATATGAATATGATGAATATGATGTAAACTCAGACTTTCGATATTTGCTGATTTGTTGCCCTAGAAAACTAGAAAAGGGAGCATATTATTTACAGGAAGGATAAGTATCCATGCTAAATATGAAGAGTTCACTATTTTAAAATTAGAATAGTTGACAAATATAAACTATTATCGAAAATGATAATTGGATTGTCCATATATTGGCTAATTTAACACATTATTGGCTAAACTCTGAAGTATTACTGGTGCATTTTGAATCTCTGCTATACAATCAATGTATAATTGGATTAAAGTTAATATTGCTTAGTGCTGCCCAATTGGCCTTTAGTATGATTGGTTGACATTTTTAAGATCAAGAGGGGTTTCTGCAGAGTCAACAATAACTCTTGTTTATTTCTATTATACAATATTTTGAGATTATCTTGAAGAAGTGCCATTCCTTGCTTGACTTTTAATACAAAATCTCACTCATTTCTCCCAAAGGCTCTAGGACAACTTAGGCAGGAAGGAAAGTAAATGGCTGGACAGAGTAGAGAGGGGTGGCAGCTGGGGGTTTCCCACCGGAAGAAGAGCCAGGCAGGCAGGTGAGCAGGTGGGCAGAGGACAGAGTGGCGATGGCTTGGCATGTCCCATTTTTACACTCCCGCTGCCACTGCCAGCTCCAGGAGTTCTGTGCGGTGGCAACAGGGTAGTGAGTTGGCAGAGGTGACTTGGCAGTGACAAGTTGGCGGTGGTGAATTAGCCATGCCTCCCCATCACCCACCCTGCCCACAATTGCTGCCATATATGGTGCTGCAAGCTGCATCAATGGGGAAGGTGAGAAAATGGGAAGCACCTAGCCACCACTGTCACCACTTTGCATTCTACCCCACCCTTTCACTCTCCTGCCTGCCCTCCCACTCGATTCTCCATACAGTTGCCTGCAGCAAGTTGTCCCTGCCACAAATTGGCCATGTTGAGTTGTCCTGTGACAACTTGGCAGCAGTGACTTGACAGAGGCAAGCTGGCAGTTGCAAGCTGGCCATGGTGAGCTACCATTCCAAGCTCACCACTCCAAGTTGTCCCATTCCATCTCCTGAAGGCCTGGTTCCTTTATCAACTGAGTTGCCATCAAGAACCCAAAGAAACCCATACTGCTATTCTGTATTCATGACAGGCATCAAAAAACATAAGAAGGAACTTTTTTTAGAAGCAAATCAAATTATCCCTAACCAAACACTTTAGTCATTTTACATTTGGTTTACCTTTGGTTCCTAAATTTGGATTTCTCAAAGGCTTTGGAGGAAAAGGGGGGCTTCACTAATGCCACATGAAGCTACAGAGTGAGTTATTTATTTATTTATTTATTTGTTTGTTTGTTTGTTTATTTAAACTTATATGCTGCCCAACTCCCAAAGGACTCCGGGCAGCTCACAGCAAAAAAACACAAAGAATTACATTATAAAAAGTTTTAAAACAATTTAAAAAACAACAAACAACAGAAGGGCTGGATCTCGCTAGTTCTCAGTCACGACATCAATAGCCCCATGCCTGCCGGAAAAACCAGGTTTTGACTGCTTTGTGGAAGGTCAGTAGGGTAGAAGCAGTCCAGACCTCGGGAGGTAGCTGGTTCCAGACAGCCAGAGCAGCCACAGAGAAGGCCCTCTCCCGTGGGCCCACCAATGTTATTATGCATCGACAACCAGTGAAACAATTGGATTAGAGGCTAAGAATAAACAAAAATGTTTTTTTAATTCATTCATTAATTATCTAGATGAAATGATTAAATTGTGAATGATATTAATTACTTGCTATGATGAAAATCCCAGCACAGTCAAAAATATTTATCTTTGATACAGCAGAACAACTATCACATTGTTTTAAAGGATATCATAGACTTGAAAAACTTCAGTTAACACATCATTCTAAATCATTGTTAACTAAACACTCTCTTCTTACATTATGCCCAAGCAAATAAATTACATTGGCTTAATATGATAGCTGGGTTTAGACGATATGCTAGGTTCATATAACTCGCTGAACTCCAAATTATCCTACCACATTTTAACTGATAACGTCTGCTGGCATTTACCAGCCTTTAAAAATCAAATTTGTGACCTTTACATATAAATGGATTATTATTACAGTATGACCTTTAAATATAAGAAGATAAAGCCTGAGAAGAAAGCTGTCTTCTTAAAGAATCAGCAGCAAAAATGTAAAAATATGGAAACAGACAATTATCATAGCACAAAAAAATGAATTTTAAAATCACTGATCCATATGAATTTCTATCTAACTACAGGAACTTCTCACTTAGCATCCTGCTGGACTTATGATTTTGCTTCCCATTTGATCATTAAACAAGACATCATGTGACTGTGACTTGTGATTTTACTAGCAGCTTGTCCATTGATTCTGCTTATAGGAAGCCAGTTATGAAGTCATAACACACAGCATTTACAAAATGCCTAATTTTGACCATGTGATGGTGAAGGCATGCAACAGTCATAACATTACTTTTTCTTTGCTGTTGAAACTTTGAATGGTCTTGAAACAGGGAAGTCATAAGCAAAATCAATATCTGCCTGTAATTTACTGGTTTAGTTTATGTTCTGAAATCAAGTCTATATTTTGCTGAAAAATCCCAACAGAATGGGTAAATTTCTGTGTCCGTGGGAGAATACAAGCGGAATTGATTTCATCTGTATTCCTGCTATGACACTATGCCATAAATCAATGAACCTAATCATTTTAGCTAGCTGCTTAAGGGATGGGATGTGAATATTTAGATTCTCCCTATTGTAATGGATGGTAAACTCTAAATTTAACTAGCATTACAGAATTTTGATACCAGATATCAGAAATGTCACAGAGCTGTTATTTTACAAACATTAAAATTCCACATTGCTAGTTGAATCTTCAGGGATTTCAAGCTCAGCATCTCCTTGGGATTCTTAGATTTAAGAATAACTATTAAAAGGCCTCTGTTCTCAACAAAGATAACAGTGTTCTTAACTTTTAGGACCAAATATAATTTAATTAAAGGTCACATATGATGACTTTGTGGATATTTCTGTGCATTGATTTGCACACTATGATTTTCCTAAATCATTTTTTATTCCCCAGCCTATGACCCAACTTTGAACTTCCTAAATTGATCCTCATCTAAGTACTAACCTGGACTGAACTGCTTACCTTTCAAGATGACTCACTGCCAATTACCTGCTGTCAAAAGATTCAGCAATGATGAATGAAAAATGAATTCATTTAAGGTGAAATAGACAAGCTGGACACCCTCTAGCAAATGAATAAAAATTGAGAATTTGCTATTACCCTACAGCAAGATATCTGAATGCTAAATTTAGACAGAATACTCTCCCACGTAGAAAACAAAAATAATAGTTGCTTTTCTAGATTAGTATATTTTGTATATCATTTATATTTGGAAAACTGTTCCAAAATAACAAATGGAAATCTATTATGTATGTTGTTCACATAAAATAGAATAGCTTCAATAAATCTCAATTTATTGTGTTCAAATAGTGAATCACCATGAAGTCTATTCCTTGTATTTTTAAATTTGTACTGGGTCCTTATTATTTCAGCACTGTATTAGCAAACAAGAAATTGATATTTTGAAATATAAAAATAATGTCATCCTTTTCTTTACCTTCTTGACCGTGCTTTACTGACTTGGTAAACAACTGGTATCCCAGGTTAGAAGAAATTAATAAATTAAAGGGTTTTTTATTATTAAAATTAATCTCCTGGTGACTTTAAGAACCAGCATATCATTTTGTTACAAATAAAGTCATATTTCTCTCTTCACTGTTTGAAGTTTTTAAATGATCTAATATCTTCAACCAACTTGAATAAATTTGGCTTTCACTTTAGATGCATACACAAGTATATAGGTGACAAATAATTGTTAAGAGGATTCCACAGATGTTTCAAGGACAATATTTCAATTAGGCCATAAAAGCCTTAACAAGACTCTTGGGAGCAATAAATTAAGTAAACCCAATTTATAGCCACACTTAGCCTTTAAAAGGAGGTTTTCATCTTGAGATCTTTTGCCTTTGCTCTGGTTTTGTTTGCTTAATCTAGGCTAACCAATCTATGCTGATGTTGAGAGTTTAGGAGGCTATTACATATATTCCATTTCTAGATGTAAATTTCCACACATTTTGGGTCAAAAATAAGCTGAATGCAAAAAATAAAGAATCAGATTTTTTTTGAAACTTGCATATCAAAAATATTATTGCATGGTTTTTAATATATATATTGCATTCTGAAATGTTCAAAGGTGGAAGACAATGCTTTTCTTTCCCAGAAAAATCTGAATATTTTTCAACACTCAGATTTAGTGAAATTGAAGAAAACACCATAAGGTGAGTTTACTGAGAAAATCAATATCCAACATTGGAATGGGACAAAGGTGGCTTGGTAGAAAGGTTCTCCTAGATTTTTCAAACTTTATTTCAGCATGGAAACTTCCCTGAGAACACAGTTATATTATCAGAATGCATATGCTGACAGGCCTGGTATTCGTCCTATCTGTCATTCTAAACAGACAAGATTCATATCATTAAATAATACATTGCACCACTGTCTCTCCCTAAATGTCCTTATACAGGTGTGGTATATCCATACTGTAACTTAAGAACTAATTTTAACATAACTGATTGTGAATTTGACTGACTTTTTGGAAAGCAATTCACACTGGGAGAAAAGAAGAACAATTTAAAAACAGCTACAAAGGACACACAAGGCAGTGTGGATAGCCAAGTTACTTGCAAAGGCTTGACATTGTTATATAAGACACTTGTCAGCGTAAACCCCATTGGTACAAAACACAATTGTGCTTCTTTTTTGCTAAAACTATCTGACAAGTTAAATTAAACTGCATTTTATTATTCAGCAAGAGATATTGAAAGAAGAAAAATTGCCTTTATCACTTTAAGCACAGCTGGCTGCAGTCCATTTCTTTTTGGTACTCCATCATTTATCATGTAACCAGTCAATGTAACTTTATTTTTTTCCCAACGCTTTTTGATTCTGTATGCTTTGATGTGGACTCTAAAGACCTGGACGGAATCTGTATCCAGTCTTCCTAAACGGAGATGGGTGAGTCTATATCCCTTTTATATGGCATTCATTGACTATTCTGAATCACTTTCTTTAAAAAAAATAACTGCATGAAATTCTGAATTTAAATGAGTACATCCAAATATATTGTCTTAAATATTTCATTTTGAAATCTGTTTTCAAATTTGGGATAGATTTGGGGTAGTTAAAAAATGGGAAGCCAACCAAATATGGGGAGTCAAAGGGGAAACAAAGGTTATGCATTGGACAACATCATATCATTGCAAAGTCAAGGACAGGTTTTAACCTGTTGTGCATGGTAAGCAGTGATGGACCAAGGCAGGATTTTCCATGATAGCAAATTCCAGGATAGCTTGGGAAAACTTGCCTTAATAGCAACCCTTAAGCTGAACAGTCTCTGCCACTGTTAGCCATCAGCCTAACTTCATTTTTTTTTCTCTTGAAATTGATCCAGCTGATTTAGCAACAAAGTGATAACGGTGTAGCAAAATTGTCCTTGAATATATATATTTTTAAATCCTTAAAATAACATAATGTACCAAATTCAGAAAGCAGCAATGTAAACATTGCTGTTTTTTTAATTTCATTAGAATCATTCTACATTGAAACTAAGTAATCCCTACAAATAACATAGATTTGAAGTAAAAAAATTACATAATTGCTTCTTTTATGTCTTCTCAGTTTTCTAAAATGGCACCACCAAAATTCAGGAATATAGCTCCTAATTTCACAACATCCCAATTTCATAATTATATTCAGCTGGCAATCAAGAAAACCTATGGAAGATTCAGGGGTGAGATGCTACCAGTTCTGCCCGGTTCTAAAGTACTGGTAGCTCTGAAGGGCAGCAGACACCAAACCAGTTCTGTGTTTGCTGCTGTTTGGCCCACCCACCCACCTGGGTTCTTACCTGTCCTTTATTTCCTGCTTTTTCAACCTCAGCTGCTTTGCACGGCACAGCTGAGGTTGAAAAAGCAGGAAAAAAAGAGGCTTTTCAAATGCTGCGCACCCACCTGCAGCGCTTTGCAGCTGTCCAGATGTCACAGCTTAAGGTTTTTCTACAGGTGCCTGCACGTAGTCACCGTACCGGTAGTAACACCGGTTGAATCCCACCCCTGGTAAGATTAACAGAGAACTGAGAACAAAAAGAACTGAGAAGAAAAAGAACTTAGGCTGAAGCCCCATGACTGCAATAATGGTATTATGCCACTGTCTTATATATGCAGCCCTAAAAAGCATTAATTAAATAAATGAAGGAATATTCAGCCAACCATTTCTAGGTTCAGTAAACCATCACTGCCCATAATAGAGACTTACAGCTTGCAACCACAATTAAGCCCAAAATGTATGTTGTTAAGTGAAAAATTTGTTAAGTGAATTTTGCTCTATTTTATGACTTTTCTTGCCGCATTTGTTAAGTGAATCACTGCAGCTGTTGTATTAGTAACACGGTTGTTAATTGAATCTGGTTTCCTCACTGACTTTGCTTGTCAGAGGGTCACAAAAGGTAACCACATGATTCCAGGACACTGCAAATGTCATAAATGTGAGTTAGTTGCCAAGCATCTGAATGTAAATCAAATGACCATGGGGATGCTACAACAGTCATAAGTGTGAAAAATGGCCATAACTCACTTTTTTCAGTGCCATTGTAATTTTGAACAGTCAATGTTTTAAGTTGAAGACTACCTGTAATTGATTGATGGGGCAAGCAGATTGATTATTTGTGTCCCTACCTACATTTCTGTATTATTTTGCTCTTTCTAAATATAGAATACTTTCCTACCTGTCTCAGAATAGGGTTCCTACTTGTTCTGCTGAGAAGCCTTTAAGATAAGCCCCCAAATTTTCCCCTAGTGTATGTAAGGCAGAGGTCCCCAGACTTGGCAATTTTAAGACTTGTGGACTTCAACTCCTAGAATTCTCCAGCCAGCTATGCTGATATAAGGCATTGTCATGTTCTCTGCTCATAATAGATCCATCTGGGCCTGGAAGATGATATGTTATAATATCATAATTATTACATTGCAGTCACAGGCTCAGCACACAATTGAATTAGAAGATTACATCATCATCTCTGTCAGATGTAGGCTTAATTGCACTGTTAACCATATGGCACATTTTAGCCTATATATTTATCTTCAGAACCGGGTAGGAATACCTTGAATTAGACCAGCTGAAAGCATCTTTATATAATTCAGTTTCATTATTAAACTAGGTGAGCAACTAGCTATTTTGTAGAGCAAAATAATTAAAACAATATATTACTAAAAGGAAAGTCATATCTTCAGCCTGGTGGATCAATTAATTAACATTGGGAATATAGCAGTAACATTTTAATCTGCCATCTTGTGGTCATCAGGAAAAAAATACAATTTAAGAAGGAACTTTTCAAAACAAGAATATGTGCTTAAGCACCTCTTAAAGAAATTCCATTTAATGAAACACAGCAGTTTACCGTTGTGAGAAAATGAAGTTTGGGGCTGAAATCAAAGAGAAGCTGAAAGGAATTGTGAAGTCCTTTTATAGTCTAGGATCAAGGAGGCTTCATCTTTAAGAGCAAAGAGGCCAAATAATGACCTGCTAATCTACATGGAACATTTATATGGTTTCTTTTTCATTTTTAGGAATCCAATAAAACTTGCAAATTTCAGCCTGAAGTTTTGGTGGATTTCCAGAGACAACATGGACTGCTGTGGCATTCTTATGTGGGGCAAGAATGTAAATGCTTTTAGGGCTACCAAAAGGTTAAAGACTTTAACTGCTGCTATTCACTCACTTAAATCATGTTTTAGAAACTGAGAACATATTGAGGTCAGATCAGAATTCCTTATTGAGAAATATGTTTCCCATTTCTAAGACATAGCCTTCCATTACTATTCCATTACACCTTGATTATTCTTCGCAGATATACTTTGTCAACAAACAACAGGGAAAGCATGCTTCTAAACAGTCCTTCTAACATCCTGTTTAAGTCATGTAAAACAGGTGCATTTTCTTTGTATCCATAACTGGAAGCATCACAAAATTCCAACCATATGATAGTAGACCATCTTGACTCCTTCGTTCTCAGTGTGTCCTGGATCTTGTATCCCATTTCAACTATATCAGAAAACTCACATGCCATAGCAATTCTCACTATCTAAATTTATACCTATAGAACTCAGTTAAGCCCATGAACCATATTCAGTTCTGCTCAGTAAACTATCTGACACCTGGGAAAGGGAAGAAATTGGAAAGGAAAATACCAATCCTCTACAAAGCCTATCTTTGATACTAGTTATTTCCACCAATAGTAGAAGCAACATAAAGCTTTCTTCCATGCAGGACAAAACAGAGTGATAGTGTAAAAATGCCATCCATGTGGGGTTAAAGCAGACATGTTCAAATGAAGACAACGAATGAGATCATCAGATTTCCTCTTGTAAAGGAAATTTCTGAAGTGGCCTTAAAAAGTTTGTGCTACTGAGTGGATTTGAAAAGCAAATCCACTCAGTAACGCAAACTGTACACAAAATTCATTTTTGTAGCTAATTTCTTCTTATTCCTGTTACTCCATGAGCCATGATAAAGAGAACAAATAGAAGCAGAATGCATTCTTAGTCAATATATGGACTACTAGTTTAGGACAAATATTAAAGGAAAACGTAGCTCCAAACACCCTGGGTGCAGCTGAACCAACATGAGCAGGTGTTTTATATCCTTAGGTGACAGAGTCTGCAGTACAATTTTGAATGATAAATGCATCTGCAATCTTGATGTTCAAAGAAACTATGAGTCAACTTTTCAGTCTCACAGAAAAATATCTGACAGAAACAAACTTGATAGATTTCCTTTTTCAGAATGCCTGAACTACATAATACTTTAATTCATAGAACCTGTTTGGGTGAACAGCTGGATCCCACTGACAAAACCCTTTTAATCCTCCATTTTTGTATCTCTCTTTCATTTCTTCATTAAAACCTCACTAGCGTAACTTCACTTTCTTGAAAATATAAACTGAAATAGAAGGCTGGATTATATTATAAAGCTAGTCAGAGGAAAAAGACCATTTCAATCAGTAGATCATTTTCAAACAAGGATAATTATTGGAATAATTGTTGAATCTGCATCCAATTTTTGCAAAAAAACACTATGCTGTTTAGTTAGAATGTTAAAAATAATTTTAAAGAATTGTGGCATACCAAGTGCAATGATGCACATCTCTACTATTCATTAAAGAATGTGCAAGTTTCTTTAACTCTTCTATAATGCATCCATTTTTCTAGGCTGTCATAACACTCTGGTGAGGAAAAAAGAAGCTTAATAAATAGATGTTTAATAAATAATGGAAAAGTACTATGTGTACATAGAGGCTGAAGCTCTATTTCCAAGTCATTTTAAAAGCATGTAGAGGCATAGAAGCTAGCCCTTGATTTACTACCCAACAGAAATATACCAATACACTAAAGTACATTAAATATTATTGAATAAATTGTGATTATTCAGAACCAGGCATAATGTTCTACTTTGAAAGGTAAGAGCAAAATATGGCAAGGATTCTGCATCTTTAATAACTTCAAAGAAGTATTTATATGACAGGTGTCAAGTGCCAAAATAGAATGTGACTCTAAAGCAGAACCAGATGCAATATAGTTTGCATATTAAAATGAGTAAATATTGCAGAAAAGAGAAATGAGCTCATGTTACTCACAGGAAACTGTAGTACTGTCAAAAGAAGAAGATGTCATTAATCATTGCATAATATACTACATTATGAAACTGTGGTCACATAGTTATTTTCCTCTTGTTTTCCCCTTTTCAGATGCCCATGATACTGCTAAGGCATTAATTAATAACAAACTTAAACATAATGGATTTTGAAGATATTGTGAGTGAGAAATCTTCGTAATTTGTTAGCTGTTTAGCTTTATAAAATGTTTTGGTCAGACCTTTTCTGACCCACTGCTTTAAAGACAAAAGGAAAGCTGATAGGAGTGTCAGCTAAAATATCTCCAAAGGCAACATGTCTTTTGCTAGAAGACCTTGTAGTCTAGAATTTGCAATCCTCAGAGTCATCAATCATAATCAAGGTATGATTCACTTTTTCCATTTCCTACCAGGTTTTCCACTCATGCCTGTTGGCCAAATATGATTAAATTAATTTAACAAAATGAATCATCATATATATATGTGTCCCTCTGCAACTCATTGGATAATAAAGAATTTCTGCTCGATGCTGAAATGTTTATAAAATCCAACTGCATAAAAAGAACCCAAAAATGAAAGTGGTTGTGAGGCAGACACCACTGTTTTATATAGCTTCCCCCTGTGTGCCTGCAAGATCATAATTGTTATATGTAGTACACACATGTTGTTGCAGTGTCATGTCTCTCACTATTTTGGCCCCTCATAATGTAGAAATAAATGTCTCTTGCTATCCTACCTATAACTATAGCCCTGCATATATGAAGATTGATATATCAGTATAAAAACCAAGTTCATCCAGATTTATCAAATTCCATAAGTTTGGCAGCATTGCCAACTTAACAACATTTAAAGAATAAAATTGGCTCCATTATTTTCATGAGCAATTCATGTCATTCTGATCATTTAACTGACTGATTGATTCATTTTGTAGCATAATTAAGTGATCATTTAGGCATTATTATTCTATTTGAATTGTTTAAGCTGACAATCTAATGTATAATACATAGTTTACATATATAATAGTTACCTAATGTGGTTTTCCAAAGTGCTGGAATACAGTTCCAAGTATCCCTGTCCAATAAGGCCATCTCAGTTGAAGGAACAAAGGAGATACTAATACATTTTACACTTCAATGCAAACATACCCCCCTCCCCCGCTCACATGTTCAAAGCAATACATGGCTATAATTTAGGATCATTGGAAAGTCACCATTTTCCGAAGTTTGTATGTTGTTTGGCAAACTGCTGCACAATAGTAAATTTGGGGAAAGCGTGCAGAAAAGTCCAACTGAATACTGTGCCAAAAATACATTATATTAAAAGACCTGCTGCCAAAAACAGTGTACACCAAATAAAACTATACTAAAAGTAAAATACTGGAGAAAAAACATAATTAGTATATTTAACCAATCCTGAACTGAAGAGTATATATTATACCCATCAAATATGAAAGAAATGCTGCTATATTGCATGGACTACATTGCAGATCTTTCTTTCAGTAAAATCATATGAATATTTGAAAAACCTAAATGTTCGGCTGGACACTAATCCTCAATGATTTTTTTCCCTACTCAGTGCATCACTCTTTAGCTTAATCTCTTCATTAACCTGTTTTCTTTTTAAGAAAAGAAAATATGTTTCTGCATATTAAAATATAGAAGAAACAAGTACAATAAGAGATAAGAGTTTTTTTTAGCTTTGGCTTTTTTTCTTTTATTAGTAGTGCTTTCAGCTGCCCACCAATTTCTTAGGTTAAGAACAGGCTGTGTTATCAAATAGATGGGGCCAAAAACCCCAAGCAGAAGATACTTGGGATCAGAGAATTGTTTCAAGATGTCAGAGGATAGCTTTGTAAATGAAATATGCCCTACCGTGCACTCAGATTGGTCTACTGCTAAAAAATAAATTTAAAGGCAGTACTGAAGGCTTTTCTTTTTTAGTTTTTTTAAATATTTTCATTAGTGAAGTATAACACAAAAAATAAGAAATATTATTAATAGTACAGTAAAAGTTACAAAAATTAAAATAAATATAAAACTTTAAAAAAAATAAGAGAAGGAAATGTCCATATAACAGAAATATAAAAATAATTAAATATTTAATCTTATTAGGAAATCTAGATTACAGAGGATGAAATTGTTCCATCTCATTTTTATAAAACATTGATAAAAAGGATGTTTCATGTGAGTGGGAGAACCCTTAAATTCCTTACAATGGCAGCACAAGACTTTTAAAAACATCTCTAAACTTCCAACGCATGTGAAACAAAGTTAACTCAATTTTCTTGAATCATAAATTTATCTTTCTTAATATCTGAGCCATTCTAATGCTAAATGGCATTCTAATGCCATTCAGTGCTAAAGAAAGATTCCATTAAAAGCAAATGAGATCCTTTATTTGGTGCTTATGTGTTTATTTGTGTGCTAGACTTCCAATGACTCATAGTACAGCATGTGATAGATGCTAAGGTCACTGGCAAAATGTTTCACCACATTCCCTGATCTGCAGCATCTCCTCCCATGCTGCCCCCAAGCAATCTATCCCAGTCTCTTTTATGACCTTCACTGAAGATACTTATGAGACATTTTGTACACACAGCATCTTCACACGGTGTGCTGTAGTGGGTAAGATATTAGCCTAGAAACAGCAAGATTGTGAGTTTTAATCTCGCCTTATGCACAATGCCAGCAGGTGATCTTGGGCTGGTCACTCTTTCTCTCCCTCCTCTCTCTCTCTCTCTCTCTCTCTCTCTCTCTCTCTTTCACTCCAAAGCAGGTAGGCAATGGCAAACCACTTCTGAGATCTTGTCAAAAATCTACAGGATTTCTGTAGATTTTAGTAGTCACCAGGAATCAACATTGACTCAAAGGCAAACAAACATTTTGTTATTGTTAGTTGCACAGTCAGCCAGATGTGTAAACTAGATTTGGCATTTTTATCCATATATTGAGATCCTTTCTTAGGACCCAGATAGACATTCCTGCTTTTACTTTATAGAACTCAAGATGACAAGCATTGTTTGTTTGTTTTATTCAATTTGTATAGCTGCCAATTTCAATCTAGTAACTGTGGCCAGCAAGCAATCATTAAAATAGTTAATACCCAATACAAAAAAGAAATACAAATAGCAGCCAACAGATACTATAATCAGTGTTAACATAATCAAGAAATGGGCCCCTTCACATATTTGGGACCCCAAGCCAAGCATTTAGCCAGGTCTTCAAGCCTTCCAAAGGGCCATCCTAATCTCAGGTTGCCTGTTCCAGAGGGTAGGCACTATGAGGGAAAAGGTATACCTCCTGGCTCCTGCCAGCTGACATTCTGGAACTGACAGGACCTGGATCATGCCCATTCTGCCAGACCAGATTGGACAGTGAGAAGATAAGTCCCTCAGGCAACCCAGTCCCAAGTCATGAAGGGCTTTTAAGGTGACAACTATCACCTTGAATTGCACCCGGAAATACACTGGCACCGCCTGAAGCTGTGGTGTTACATATCCTGATTAGCTGACCAGTTGTCTAGCTTCATTCTGTACTAGCTGAAGCTTCCAACTATTTTTCAATGGCAGCCCCTTGTGGACAGTGCTTTCACCTCCTATTTTCCCACAATAACATTTCTGTGAAGTAGGCTGTGGTAAGAGAGAATCACTGAGCCATTTTCATTCCTAGTGAGGCTAAAACTTATTTCTGCTGGTTTCTAGACCAGTGTCCACTATACCAAACTGGCTCATTGAACATATTCAGTGTAGATGTATGTAAATTCAGTATAAATGTAACCTCTATCTTTAGAATGACTAAATTCACCCTTAAGTGTAAAAAGAATCAAAATGTTAAGCATTTGTTAGCAAGCCCTCTCTCCTTGTTTAGAAATGCACACATGCAGTTCAGAGAATTACCTCAATCCAATCTGTGTTTCGGTGGGCCTGACCCAGAAACAGGTTATATCTTAAGCTATTCCAGAATGAATGGGGCAGGGGAAGGAAAGGCTTGCCAAGATGCTTAAATAACTTAACCCTCTAAGGGACTCACCTAACCTTGACTTGAACTTTGCAGCAGTTAAATTTTCACTTGGTCCCTATAAACAGAGCTAAAAAGTGCTGACATGTGCAAGGATAAAGGTTTGAAAATGTTAATAGGTTTTAGTGTCTGATACTTTTGATAATCTGGCCCCAAGTGTCTTGGGTCTTTAAGGGTAGATTCCATCTGTTCCATAAAGTTATGTATAGAAACCTAATTCATCCCTTTGATCCTCTGCTCTATGTAGATGTCCTTTATTTTAAAAAACAACACAGCACATGTTCTATTGAAGAAAGAAACCCCCCAGGTTTGACTGGTACTTATCATTCGGGATGTGCTACACTTAATATGAAGTTCTTTATGTTATGATCCCATGAAATTACCATATAGTCAGCAATATTGGTATAGATTGTTCAGGTATTTGGGTGACAAAAATCTAGACAATAGCAAAGAGGAATGGAATATTCTTATTCAGATACACTTGATTCCATCTTGATATAATAGCCCTAAGATAATGCATTATTGAAACCAATGATAAATATCAAATCATGCTGCCTGGGGAATTTTGGGAATTGAAGTCCACAAGTCTTAAAGTTGCCAAGATTAGACATTCCTGATTTAAATAAATAAAACTTCCCCTCCCACCCTTCAAATGCTTTATCTCTATTTTGCCATACAGTTTTTGTAATCCAATGTCTATTTTTCATCCTCAAAGCCTCCTTTGAATTGTGTTCAATATCCCCAGGTTCTTTTCTTGGTGACAATACGAAAGTACAAAAGTGTTTTATTTTTCTATGATTTTTCAACTTCACAGTTTAAACTAGCCTACAGCCCTGGGATTTCCAATGGTCTCACATCCAAAAATTAATCTAGTTTATCCTGGCTTAGCTTTTTGGAATCAACTGAGTCAGGTAAGGAGCTGCCCTCAGTCAGGAGTAATTTTTTCTAAGTTGAACAATAGCTTTTGTTGATGGAGCAGAATAGAGCAGTATGTATAAATTGCTACCAATCAAGTGATAATTTTCATTAAGGACAGAATTACATTTCTTGCATCCCCATCCTGCAGAGCATTCACTTTTCTGCCCTGGACTTTGTATTATTTTTATTTCTGGTCTATCTAATGTAATTTATATTTACATCATTAGATGGCAGTGTAATCTTCAAAGACAATTCTATTGGTAATGTATATTTTTTAAAAGACTGGATTTATGCCAGTTGCTACTATTTTCCTATTCCACTTCATTGTCTTACCTTTCATTGATTCCAGAATGAACCTGCCTCACCTAGAAATAGGAGTAACTCATCACCCCAAAATAGTCCTTTATCATAATTCAACTCCAAAGTGGGAAAGGGGAAAGAGCAGGTGACTTCATTTTGCTGGTCCTATCATGTATATAGTGAGAATGTATGATGGAAAATTCTGATAATAAAAACATTAAAAAAAGCACTTTGTTTCAGACTGCAAGTCAGATAGTTGCTCACATTTCTTTAACTAGTTGCCATAACTGGTAATTAATAGTTGGCTGGTAATGATGTATAAAGAGCTACCTGACATGAGCCCAGGTTATTTGAAGGTCTGCCTTTCCCTAATAACCTGTCTGATCAGGTCTGGTGAAGAGAGTGTATTGCAGGACAGATGTACAAAAGCATCTGTCAGCCTTACTAGGTAGACTAGATAGGAAGCATGACCACATGAATTAATTTTACTTTATTGTGAAGCTACATTGACTGAATTTTGCAAGGTAGCAAATACAGTATAATTCTCCCATTGTCACCTTTATGACCAGAAAACCTAGGGAAGGTCCCTCCTGAACCACTTGTTTCACCCTCCACGCAACTGTTGGCTACTCTCTCTTTCTTATCTGATTGTCCCTGGGCAGCATTTCTTTGTGTGGTCTCCCAAGATCTTTCCCATATGTCATTATATGGATACAAGGATGATGAAAGGTTCTGAATGTGGATCAAGAGGAAATCATGGAAAAATGGATATTAAAAAGTAGAAAAGGGAAAAAAGTATACGAACTGGAATAGAAAAAAGTATACGAACTGGAATAGAACTTCACTAAGAAAAAAAAAGGCCTCTAGAAACAAAGAGCATAGATAAACCCCAGAGGAATGAATATAAAATAAACATATAAAAAGAGGATGTGAAAACTGCTTGGGACAGAATGGAAAAAATAATAATATAATGTGCCACAGAACTGTGTGGAGTTATACTAATGAATAGTGTTAAGTTTGCATGAAGAGACAGACGCTGAGTGCTTCAAGCTCTTTGTTTATTAGTGACTACAGCTCAGAACGGACCCGCTTTGGCTGGGCTGCGGCTGCTACTTATAGCCAACAGCCGCAGTTGCCAGCCAATCAGAGTGCAGGGTTTTCCCACACTTTTTAAACCAATCATTTCTGACATTTTACAAGAACAGTTCAAACTAAACCAATGACTTTAAACCTGCATACATAACAGATAGTATTTTTAAAAGGTGCAACGATGAAATGAAAGCAGCTGGAGATATAAGAGAGCTGAACAAAGAACTTCCAATAGAGAGAGTAAAAGTTGTTATTGTTGTTTTAAAAAGGGATGAAATGATGTTGGGTTAAACTGAAGCAAAGAGAAGGCTGGAAAGGTGAATATATAGGTGTGTGTATAGGAATGATACTGATACTTTGAAATAGTGGCATTGAAATAAATGTTACAAATATCAATAACCAAGACAAAAAGTCACAAAAAGTTATGAGAATGTTGAAAAATACTGAAACTTCCAGTGTATCTGGTAAAACTGGAGAATTTTTTTTTATTCATATTTATATGCCGCCCTTCTCCGGAGACTCAGGGTGGCTTACAATTTTTGGAGCACAACCCAATGCGCTCAGCAATAGCCTTCATTCCATTGTATATCCCTGCTTATTACTAAGCGGCATTTTTACAAAGTCAGCTTATTGCCCCCAACAATCTTGGGTCCTCAGTTTACCTACCCCGAGAGGATGGAAGGCTGAGTCAACCTTGAGCCTGGTGGGATTCGAGCCTGCAACTAATTGCAGGCAGCTGGAACTTAAGTGCTAGGCATTTAACAGCCTGAACCACCAAGACTCTTTATATTAAATATTAAAATATGGATATATTTGGTGAGGCTTATCACGTTCCCTGGTTTATAGCCATGCAACATATTGATGGACCCTTTCTTCTGTTGTGGCATATTTGAATGTTTCTCAGAGACAGGCTTACAAGGAATCATATATAGGACTAATACTAAGAGTATATGCATGATAGGAACAGGTTGTGTTTTGTTTCAAGCTTGCACAAAAATAGATCCAGTGAAAAAATTTCATCTGAAGCATTGGGTATCCGCTGTTCCATCAAAATAAATTCTAACAACAGCTTGAAACAAGGGTAAGAGAAACTAGGTAACTGTTGTTACCAGCATACTCTCATAATGATAGGAACATTTTTACTGTTTATTCACTTTTTATAATTTCTGAATGATCATCAATATCCTATGTATACTCATTCAGAAATTACAAAAAGAATTATCAAAATACAGTGTAATTGTATCCTTACTGTTTCTAATTTTATTGGTCTGGGGGACTGCCCTGCTCAACAGTTACCTGATACCTTTGGTAAAAGAGTTGCTATACTTCTATGTTGATTCACTGATTAAAATGTTTACTTAATACTCTTTTGCTGTAAAGATAAGCTATGTAAGAAAATGATTTAAAGGGCTGAAACTTTCATTCCATCACCTGCCTTTGTGCAAACAGTAGCAGTGAAAACTTCACAGATTTATAATACAGTTTCAGAAATACGTTTTAGAATGGGGCTTCAGTCCGGGTGGGGGGGTGGAGTTGCAGAGAAGCCAGAAAAAGGTAACCAAGAACAAAATATGTAATCTGGAAATCACCTTAGTTGAATGAATTAACAGTGCTCTAAATGCAGGGAGGTTGGATTTTCCCCTTTTAACTGCCACCAAAACAGCCTAGCTTTATATCTCCAGGTGTATGCTGTATACAACTTGTGGGTTTTGCCAGAGGCAGGCAGTTGAGAGGGTGTCATACATTTGACTCTCACGGTTGCTAATTCTGGTGGCTCAGTCTTGGCTCTTTTTATTAGTTTCAGTTAGAGAGAGATGTTTCCAGGAGAAATCCAGGTAACTATATCTGTGCTACAGGGTGTAAATAAATGAAGTATTGCCATATATAATGTCAAGCTCCAACCAATCTCCTTCCAGAACAGAACTCTGTGAAAAATTCTAGTTACATCATGCCAGAGGTGTTGGGAATTAGGCAGCATACACAATACACATTTAATAATTGTAATACACTGCACTAAAAACCATTTAGTGCTCTCAGTTATACTGGAATGTTAAGTATTCAATTCAAGCTATGATGATATCATGACCAGTGATATTCCTTGCTTCCCCTTGGGTCCTTACAAATACATATGGTTAGGACTGCAGTTCTTAGATTATAACCATTCAGTTAATATATATTTATCATGATTTATCATATTCATTTCTTTCACCCATTAATTCATGCCCAAATTTCCTCATGTCAGCTTTCAGTTTTCCTACTTTACCTGAAAAAAGCTTAGTGAGTCTTTATCCTGGATTATTTTCAGTCCCCTTCTGTGACCAGTATGAAGGCTTACTGTATCCACTGTTGAATTACTTTCAAAAATACTTTGGCTGTACAGGTAGATGTGTCTGTGTATAAAATGCAGAAACAGGTTCCACAACTCTGTTAATGCAGATATTAACAGTTTTCTACAAAGAAATTAATTTGTGGAAGGGTGTTTGGGGCAGTATTCCAGGTCACTTAATAAAGGATAATTGTCTCAATTCCAACTATTAATAAATTATTCTATTAATTTTATGCTCAGTTTTGGATTAGCAAATGCAATGGCTTCAAAATTTTTGTTCAACTTAGTGGTTTTAGATGCAGAATTCTGTATATTTAGCAAAAACAAAAGGCTCACATGCACTTTATTTAGATAAGTATAAATATTTGCTTACAGACCTACTTCAAAAGACTCAGAACAAGTTGCAATAATAAAATAAATGTATATCATTTCAAAGTACGTTTGTGAGAAGGACTATAAGCTGCCATTCATAATTTCCTGTCTCCTGGGCCTCTAAGCCTTAAGAGGTCCTCAATTTGCTTAGTTACAAAGATTGGATTTGTTGATGATCAGTTCTTGAAGAGCCGTGGTGGCACAGTGGTTAGAATGTAGTATTGCAGGCTAATTCGGCTGACTGCTGGTTGCCAGCAGTTTGGCAGTTCAATTTTTGCTGGCTCAAGGTCGATTCAGCCTTCCATCCTTCTGAGGTGGATAAAATGGGGACCCAGATTGTTGGGGGCAATAGGCTGAGTCTGTAAACAGGTTAGAGAGGACTGTAAAGCACTGTAAAGTGAAATGTAAGTCTAAGTGCTATTGCTATTGCTATTTTAATGAAAATAGTACACTATTTTATGTGATCAGGTTATGCTTTCCTCTCAAGGAACTTCACATAAACAAATGGCACTGGAACTATTGGTTTGGATGCAGTAGCAAAGGTTCAGTGCCCACAAGTGTGCCACCACCTGGCTAACAAATAAGAAACTTCCCAATGTTTGTTTGCCTTTTTGTAAATAGTTTAATGTTGTCTTCCCATGTTTAATTGTTCATTAACATTATCGCACTGGCAATGAGCAATTGTACACAATGTTTTATGAAGCTATTAATATATATCTTCAGTTGCATATTGTACTCCCAATATGCCTGGGGCATCAGTTAATGGCCTTTTGAAACATGTTGGTTCCTGTTTTCATGATGAAAGATCACCTGTAAGGATCTGAAAGCTGCTATTTAACAGTGCATTATATCAGCAGAAAAACACATAAGTTAACCATACAGATGTTAATTTTTTTTAAAAACGTATATATATTTTAAACATAAACAAGGCATTCTTCCATACCGTTTCCTATTGTATACTTCAATATAAAAAGTGGAATTTTTTTACTGATAGACAAAACTCAAAATGAGTCATATCTTCTATGTTCCATCAAAACTGAACTCAATGCTTTCAAGTGCTCCAGCCATAGGAAACCATGGGAACTTGGAATAAACCCTTTGTTAACTTCTTTTGTGCTTCTAGAACTTCAAGAGCATGAGGAATGACAAAGTAAACTATCAGACAATCAATTTGCAGAAATATTAACAAAAGGAAGGATTTTTAAGATATTTTGGAAAACATTAAAAAAGTTCATGTCATTTTATCGTACCTGGATTTCAGTTCTTTAAAAGCACTTTTTGCATTATCCTATGCATGAATACAGGAAAGGACACAGTAGTGTTATCTATATTCATCCGGTTAATAAAACTCACAGCCTTAATCTTAAAGAACCAATTTAGTCAGGCAAACGTCACTCAAGCAGTGCAGTGGGGTTTCCTAGTTTTAGAAAACTAAAAATAACTTTCTTCCTCAGTCTTTCTATTGTCTGGTGACAGTATGGATTGGTAACATTTAGCAAGCTCATGCAACAGAATGTTTGCCTTTTTCCACCCCCTTCTTTCCAATGGTAGGCTGGCTGTAAAATAAAATAGTCAGTACTCAACTGCTAAATGTTATGTGTCTTCAAGAAGGTTTTGACTCCTAACAACTACCCACTACCTAACAACTACCTAATAACTACAGTGTTATTGGCAGGATTTTCCGAAGCAGTTTGTCATTCCTTTTTTTCTGGGGTTGAGAGAGAGGGAGAGGGAGAGAGAGACTAAGGTCTAAGGTCAACCAGCTGGTTTTATATCTAAAGCAGGACCAGAAATCATGGTCTCCCAGTTTCTAGCCTGATGTCTTAACCATTACACCAAACTGCTCCAAATAATTCTTGCGTAAATAAATAGACAAGCTATAGCACATACAACACAAAATGTAATGCCTCCTTCATTTTCAACCATGAAACAAATCCCTGTCTGCATTTGTTCTCTAAAATAAAAAAAAACCCATGCACATACAAATCAATGAAATGATCTTAAACGTCCATATACCATTGCAGTCAAAATGCTTAGTATAATCAAGTAAGCAAAAATAAGATGCCTTTTATTTTCAATGTGAACTTGGGTGCCTGCCTCTTTCTGAAACCAGCTTGTACAGTTTACAGTTGTTAGCAACTGTTTCTAGCCATTCTGGGAGAGAGAGAGAGAACCTTCACTATCATAAGTGAGTGATAAATTGCTGAACTGATGTTCATTAAAAAGATTTCAGGCTATCTCAGAATGAATCCAAAACACAATGAGTTTTAACATGTTACAGTACAATCATTAATTAATAAAGTACTTGTAATCTGTCTCATATGTAAACCACTTTTGCATAACATATTCCACCCAACTTAGCCCAGTTTCATTTCCTACATTTATATAGCCATTCTATGTATTGGATGAAATGCTCTTGTAATTTTGAAAAGATTAACAAATTTCTGAATTTTATCTTTAATAACAACACTGATCTTAGTCAAAATATACTTAAACATTTTTTATTAAATCTACATCTGTTCTTTACCTGAACAGCACACTTATATGAAATATTGTTAATATATTTTGTTGGTTTCATTATTTTATGTGGGATTGTTTTGACTTGTTGGAATTTTCCAAGACATTCATAATCTGAACCATAGTCAGAATGGAAAGCATCAACTAGTTATGGTTACTATTGTTGCAGAAACTGATTTCACTAGCTTTTCAATCCCTAAAAGTAATATATGATAGAATATAATTGCTGATCTCTCAGATTGCTATACTGCTACAAACTTTGTGCTATGCCATAGAATATGTATTGATGGACAATACTGTTACAATAATTTATGGAAAGGCAATGCTGTATTGTACATGTTGGGAGATTTAACTATTGAGATGTTCATAGAATTTTGCAGAAAATGATTTATTGATTTTTCAGTCCCTAATATTGATTCTATTGAGTTTCATGTGTTGATCACTCAGACTAATAGAATCCTTCACCACAGAATGTGTTGATCCACAATGCTGGGACCAACTGGATTACTTGTGCACAAACAACCTTTCTTCACTACTAATTTATAACCTCATCAGCATGGTCCAGTCCCAATTTTATCTTTGCTTCATTTTGTTCCCAAGCTATATTTCAAGCAGCCTTATTCTCTTTCAGTATCACAAAAGAAGAACTAATAGGAAAATGTGGTGTCAAGCAAAGACAGTCAAGAAAACAGAATTTGTCCCTGCAGCTTTTGGGGGGGGAAGGGGAAGGGCTGGGTCAGTAATAAAGACAACAAGTTCATCTAAACACTTTGCTTTTGAACTGCTATCATTTTTTTCCTCTTTTTAACTTTTAAAAGTCCGTTTATATTCCTCCTGTCCTCTAATCATACTTAAGAACTAATATCAAACAGTAGTCTGCAGCAATCTTGTTTTATTTTATTTCTTTATTTTTTAAATCTATACATATTATTATTATTATTTATTGGACTTATATGCCACCCTCTCTCCCTAGGGACTCAGGGCAGCTTACAGTAAAAAAAAATATAAATACAACTGATAAAAATACACTAAAACCAAATAGCTAAGCCCAGTAAAACTAAAAACCCAATTAAATTTAAAATATCAATAAAACCCCACCCCTTACCCTTCAGTCCAGGCCGGATTGTTGAAACAACCAGGTCTTTAGGTCACGGCGAAAGGAATGGAGGTCAGGGGCCAACCGGAGCTCCAAGGGGAGTCGATTCCACAGGGTGGGTGCTCCCACAGAGAAGGCCCTACCCCTGGGCGCTGCCAGCCGACATTGTCTGGCCGACGGCACCCCAAGGAGGCCCTGCCTGTGGGAGCACACAAGGTGATTGGAAGTCAACGCTGGCAGGAGACGCTCCCGCAAGTACCCCGGACCCAAGCCATGAAGGACATTGTATGTTATCACTAACACCTTGAAATATATGCCATCCATATTATATAAAATAACCTCAGACAGCTTTATATAAAATAGCACTAGACAGCTAACAAACAGATATACAAATAACTTAATATACTGCTTAAAATGTTTACATGCTACCAAGCAATAGTCCAACCTCCAGAACACAAATGCCCCAATTCCTTAGGGAAAATCAGGTCTCCTGAACAGCAAGGAAGGTACAGTAGGGGCCCTTGTATCCAAGGGGAAGACTGTTCCACAGAGTAGCAGAAGCTACTGAAAAAAGCTTCATTTCCATAGATTACAGCAT
The DNA here is from genome assembly GCA_009733165.1 of Naja naja. NCBI lineage: Eukaryota > Metazoa > Chordata > Lepidosauria > Squamata > Elapidae > Naja > Naja naja. The sequence continues at coordinate 46,107,495 of CM019151.1, forward strand.
TTAATAGAAGGATCTGGAGCAAACTCACCCCCATCCAATCTAGTCAAATGTGTAGAGATTTTCAGGGACATGCTATCTGTCAAGTAATATAATGCCATGCCTTATGGGGCTTTAAAGGTGATTACCAGCAGCTTGAATTGTAGCTGGAAAGAAACTGGAAGCCAGCAACAATATGGCACAGATAAATCATTAGATGACCAGAATTCCATGTGTCACTGCATTCTGGGTCAATTGAAGTTTGTGAGTGATCTTCAAGAACATCCCCTTATAGATCACATTGTAGTAATTCAAATGGGAAGGAATTAGGGCATGACAGGTCATGAGCAGGGCTCCTGGTCAGAAATGGATGTCATTGGCACACAATATTTGCAAAAGTTACCCTAAACATGATTGCCACCTTTTCCTTCAGCAGGAACCATGAATCCAGGAGGAACTCCAAGTTGCATAGCAAACCTATTCAGAGGAATGCTACCCCTCTGAGGGTTAAACATGGCATTATTATGGTGGGTCACAAAATCAGCTAATGTTTAGAGTGGATTTAGCATTTTAATTCACCTATTAAATCCTTCTTAAGGACCTGGGATGGGCAAAAGTTATTTAGTGGTGTTAAAGATATGGTATCATCATAGGATGTAAGCTGTACCAAGTAAAGCTGCATTTTGCAATTCACTGATAGTGATTTTGTCAATGCTGATGTTGTTCAAGTAGTGCTCCAGATGTTTTGGAATTGCTCCCAATACACCTTTTACATTGGTACTAGGTTTGCTTTCTTTTGCCACAGTTGTTTTACAACTGCAACTGCAGTTGCAAGTCTTCGTATTTTGTGATTTTTCTTCTGTTCTTCTTTTTATGATTATAATCATACAATTACTATTGCATGCTGTTAACCTGCCTGGAACAATCCCAGATCAATTTGATGATTGGACAGTAGAACTGTCAGTCAAAATATAGTCACCACAACATAATAATCTCTTTTTAAAACTTCCCCATATTCAACCTAGTCATATAGATCTTATATATTTAAAGAAATAGAGGAAGAAAAATTAAATAATTTCCAAATCAGCAAAGAGTTTCCAAATCAGCAAAGTTCAGGTGAGTCAGGAAACCTGGCAACCACCAAGTAAATATGTTTTGCCTAGAACCATCACATTGCCATCACTGATTTTGTAAACTATAAGCAGAAACATAAACCATTGCATCATTGGTTTGAGATTTCTGCTTACGATCCAATAAAACTGATAAGAGTTTACTATAAAGTCTATGCAAAACTATTACATTAGATAATTTTCATGTGATCCTTTTCTCCAGATATTGCAAACAGTTTGGGAAATCTGCATCCAGGGGTGGGATGCTACCAGTTCAGTCCGGTTCTATAGAACCGGTAGCTGCAAAGAGCAGCTGACACTGAACCAGTTTGGTGTTTGGCCCAGCCGCCTGCCTGGGCTCTAGGCTGTCCTTTATTCCCTGCTTTTCCCTCCTCAGCTGCTTTGAAAAAACAGGAAACAAGAGGATTTTCAAATGCTGCGCAGCCGCGCACAGCGCTTGTCAGCTGTCCAGGCAGCACAGCTGATGATTTCTTGCAAAGGCTGCACACATGTGTGTCATGATTGTCCACAGTTCAGAGAACCGGCAAATCGCTCCAATGGCTGGCACCGCCCCTCCCCGCCCACTCACTCCTTACCTGGCATGTGAGCCATCCAACTTGCCTGTTTTGGTAAGTTGATATTTTTCTTTTTTTCCCAACCATCAGCTGTTCTGCTCTGCTGGGAGATTTAGATTAGCTAGAAAGCAGGAAATCCTTGGATTTCTTACTTTCTAGCTAATCTAAAAGCAGAGCCGAACCTTCCTTAGGACTGAAAATTTTCAGTAAAGACTCAGGTAGCCGATTGCAGATAGATAGATCTTTAAGTGACTCTGTGCTTCTGTGAGCAACTCAATCTGCCTGCCTGCTTTGCCTGCTTTTGGGTAAAAGTTGCTCTTTTTTATAAAAAAAAAAGCAATATTTACATAAATATTTATAATATTTACATACAAGCCATGCCCACCCAGTCACATGACCACCAAACCACACCCACAAATTAGGCCACACACACAGAATCGGTTGTTAAGAAATTTGAATCCCACCTCTGTCTGCATCCAATGTAGCCTTTTTCCAGGCATCTTGGCTAATATTATTCACAGATTCTTCTCATGACTGCACTCCTGTCTTGTAAGAGTTTAGCCTATCCATGTCTTTTTCTGCATCACAGACAGTAATTTTCTCTCTAATTTGATCCTTCTATACCATTGTGGCAGTTCAACCAACAGTTGTCAGGAACTCCATTTTTATTGCCATAATCACTATCACTACAACTACCATAAAATCACATAAAGTAGACTTCCAGTGGTGATGTCATGGTGGTGCAAAGCAAGGAGAGTGATCTCTGCTCCCTTGTGTCCAATTTTTTGCGCTTGGGAGCTCTTTGGTGCATTGTGGATCCTGGAGAGAAGCACGAATTAGAGGGGAAGCCTTAAGGGTAACGAGGAGGAAGGCAACCTTCTGCTATGACAAGAGGAAACCTCTTGAAACCAGCGTGCAAGAAATCCGGCATTGATATCATTGCAGGATAAAAAGTTCAAAATAGCATAGAAAAGGCGAGGGAATTTTTTGATCTCTCATAATATCAGAAGAAGATCAAGCCAGTAAAGAAGAAATTGAGAGTAGAAGCCAGGAAGAGCAACAGTTGGAGGAAAGAGAAGTACAACAAGAGGAAAGGAAACAGGAAGAAACTGAATGACCAAAAAGAGAGGGCGTAAGAACAAGACAACAAAGAGAAGCAAGAGCAAACAGACGCCAATAAATAACACACCCAAAGTAGGTTGGAAGAAGAAATTAAGTTAATCTCCATTAATGTCAATGGCTTAAATTCACCAATAAAAAAAGGGTGGGGGGAATTAACCAAATTACAGAAACAAAATATAGGTATTATATGCCTTCAGGAAACACATATACAAAGACACTACAGCAAATTACTGGAATCAACAAAACTGGGGAAGTTATATGTATCTCTTGTCCAACAAAAAAGGGGGGGGGATAGCAATATATGTTAGAAAACAGCTACAATCAAAACAGACAAGGAGGATAGAATCCTAATGCTCAAACTATTTGTAAACCATAAGAAAGTGTTACTAACAGTTATATATGTGCCAAACGAAAAACAGAAGGGGTTTTATCATAAATTATATAGGAAATTGATAGAGATGGAGTATGAAAATATATGTCTGGTAGGCGATTTTAATGCAATAGTGAACCCAAAAAAAGATTATATGAGTAACAGCGCAGACAAGACAAAAAGGAAAACATTACCAAAAATATTCTATGAGATGACAAATGAACTGGGACTAAGAGATATATGGAGAGAAATGAACCCAGATAAAAAAAATACTTTCTATTCGACACCACAAAATCATGATCACAATTAGATATGATATGGACGAATGTGGAAAGGAAGTAGAAATTGAAATAAATATATGAGCAGACCACAATCCCATTAAAATAAGTTGGAAAGTATTAAAAAAGAAAAAAAGATGGATTTGAATCAGGAAATCCTAAAAGAAAAAGAATATGTTAAGATGATGGAAAGGGAATTAGAGATTTTTTAAAGAGAACATAAAAAACAGCAAACGTCAGTTCAGAACCTATGGGACACTACAAAGGCATACATAAGAGGTTTGACAATTTCATACATAGCACAAAGATATAAAGAAAAGAAAGCAAAACAAACTAGACTGCAAAATACACTCACGGAACTAGAAAAAATCCTACAAAAAGAACCACACAACAAAGTAATAAATGAAGAAAGAGTTATGATTAGACATAAATTGAATATGCTGATGCACGAAGAATGGATACAAAATATGAGAAGGATGAAACAAAATCACTTTGAATGTTGACTATAAGATACTTATGACCATAATGGCAGAAAGGCTTAAAGGAATATTACACGAAATTATACATACTGATCAGAATGGATTTCTGCCAAATAGACAAATTAAAAACAATACTAGAATGGTAATAAATGTACTAGAATATTCAAGTCGCACCCTGGAAAACAAGCGGCACTGGTGTTCCTGGACGCACAAAAAGTGTTTGATAAAGTTAATTGGCAGTTTATTAAAAAACAACTAAAAGACATGGATTTTGGCAACAAATTTACTAGGAAGATTTCAGCAATCTATTTGACTCAGATCGCCAGTGTGTTATTAACTGGAGACAGAACAGAAATATTTAAGATAAATAAAGGAGTAAGACATGGATGTCCATTGTCGACTCTACTCTTTATCCTTACATTAGAAAATTTATTGATGAACATTAGAAGAAATAAAGAAATTAAAGGGATTACAATTAGAAAAGAGGAATATAAAGTACAAGCATTCGCTGATGATATAATATTTTTTGTTTAGAGGAACCAGAGGAAATGGGAATGACCTTAATAAGAGAAATTGAAGAATTTGGTAATGTTGCCGGACTTAAAATAAATAAAAATAAAACAAAGGTATTAATTAAGAATATGATGGATAAGCAAAAAAAGGAATTAGAAGGAAAATTGGGAATGCAAATTGTTACAAAAGTAAAATACCTTGTTATTTGGCTAACATCAAGGTGTTCATCAATTAAAGAAAATAACTAATAAATTAATGACACAATTAAAAAGGGAATTGGAAATATGGGGGAAGCTTCAAATTTCATTAATGGGAAGAATTGCGGCAGTCAAAATGTCTATATTACCAAAAATACTATATCTATTCCAAAACATACCGGTATAATTAGATAAAAATTTTTTGAGGAATTGGATAAAACAATAACTAAATTTGTCTGGGCTGAGAAAAAAGTTAGAATTAAAATGAAACTGTTGCAGGATAGGAGAGAAAGGGGTGGCTTTGGACTCCCAGATTGGGAAATGTACTACCAGACAGCAGCCATGGTATGGATAAAAGAGTGGATTAATTTAAAAAATAAAAGAACATTATTAATAGAAGGACATGATTTGCAAAGAGGATGGCATAGTTTTCTATGGGATGGAAAAAATAAACAACATGCCTGCTTCCAGAAGCACCAAATTAGAGATGCATTAATTCAAATATGGAGTAAAATCAAGAAGAATCACTATGTTAAAATACCATGCTGGCTCTCAACAATGAAAGCATTAATTTATCCAAATACAATGGAATTGGTGAAAATGAGGAACTACAAAGATCTGCTAGATAAACAAGGAAGATTAAAAACTATACAGGAGTTACAACAACAAAATACAGATATAGACTGGTGGCCATATATGCAAGTACAAGCAAGGTATAAAAAAGATAAAGAAGAATACGGATTCTATTTGGATAAGCAACAATTAGACAAAATCCTACAAGGAACAGAAAAAAAAGATGATATCTAAATTATACAACTTTTTTTAAAATTTCAAGATAGAAGAGGAGGTAGTTAAGGAAATAATGGTAGCATGGGTGAAAAATGTGGGGCATAATATAGGATTGGAACACTGGGAGAGAATGCGGGGGATAAATTATAAATTAACATTGTCTACAGTGTATAGAAAAAACATGTACAAAATGTTTTACAGATGGCACCTACCCCCCGCAAGGTTAGCAAAAATGTTCGCAAACCAAAACCCAGAATGCTGGAAGTGTAAGAAAGAAAGGGACACATACTTTCATATGTGGTGGACCTGCCCAGAAGTTAAAAAATATTGGAATACAATTCAACTATGGCTAGAAGAAATAATAAAACAAAAGATTGAATTTCAACCAGAATTATTTTTATTATGTATAATAAAAGGGAAATATAGTAAAAATGAGAGAGATATAATGCTGCATAATAACTGCTGCTAGGATCTCATATGCGCAATCTTGGAAACAGGGAAATATACCATTAGAGGGAGCAGTCATAAAGAAAATACTAGACTGTGCAGAAATGGACAGGCTGACTCTAAACTAAAAGATAAAGAGGAATCAACATACTATATAGTCTGGGACACCTGGTATGCATGGCTTAAGAATAGGACAGAAAAAAATGTTATAATTAAGTAAAGAATAGGAAACTATAATATTGAATGTAGAATAAATGGAATATATGATGAAAATATGTGATATAAATATGGAATAAGAATAAGGAAAAGAATATGTAATTGTAATGTAATAAGGTATTATATATAGAAATAAGATTAGGAAATGTAAATGATGTCTTGACGTTGATATAATTGTGTATATAATTTTATTTTATGTTTTTTTTTAATTTTGAAAATTGAATAAAGTTTATTTTTTTAAAAATCATATAAAGTTATCCACATTACCAGTTGGTACAAGCTCATTTATCATTTCCTAAATGCCCTTATATGAATAGAGTTATCCTTATAGCAATAAAAACAGAACAAAATAATAATACTGGATTCAGAGGGTGCCTTGTCAACTACACATATTATGGCATCCACAGAAGCTCCTTCCAGCTACTAGAAGTCTGATGCTATGGGAGCAATGAGGGGTCCTTAATGCCCTTTGAGCTTGGTTGTTTTTGTGCAGACATTTCATTACCTAATGATAATTGGGTAATGAAATGTCTGCAAGAAAACAATCAAGCTCAGAGAGCATCAAAGGCCCCCTATTTTCAACCGTGAGCTATAAATATATTACTCTCATACCAATAAAGGAGAATAAGTCTTCTCAATGTAGTGACCAATGTCATTCCTTTATTGAGGCAAATAACATTGTGTATGCAATTTCACTGAGATGAAGTATGACTGTCTTGTATAGGCATGGAAATGCATACATCTATTACAGTGGTAGCATTCAAAAATTTTTACTACCGATTCTGTGGGTGTGGCTTAGTGGACATGGAGGGAAAGGATACTGTAAAATCTCCAGTCAGAGGTGGTATTTGCCGATTCTCTGAACTACTCAAAATTTCTGCTACTGGTTCTCTAGAACTGGTCAGAACCTGCTGAATGCCACCTCTGATCTATTATTTATATAACAAAGAATTAGAATGATATATCAACTGAGGGGTGCTTTAAAAATATTCTCATTTTGACAGTCCTCTTCCATGAGCATATTCTACTGCTTCAGGCATGTTCAATCTCTTAAATTAGACCTGGACTCCTGCAATATGCGATACACTATTTCTGAAGCAATGTATAGTTCAGGAATACCAGCCTATAACCACAGGACTGGATACTACCCTCAAATCTTCATATTGGGATGCTCGGAACTCCCTCCAATTATAATTACGAAGTAATGATATCACACTATAAAATGATGAGAAAACCATGATAAAGTCCCGGGATCTCATTGTTTAAAAAAGCAAACAATACCCTCAAACCACTTGTCATCTCGGTCTGCTTCCCTGCTTCCCATTTTGAAAAGTTATCCATCCCTGAGATAAATCCTACTTTTAAATAGTATTATTTTATTTAAATGTCAAAACAAAGCTATACGTATGAAGCATATAAAATATGAAAATGTAAGTAAATATAAAGAAATGCATTGAATAAATTAAAAACTGGTTTAATTCATCACGATTTATTCACTCTCGTCAATATCTTCCTTAAATTTAAACTTTTGTAGTTTAATCCTTTAACTCTTTTCTTCATCAGTAAATCCATTTTGCAAATCTGTTTGGTTGATTTGTATAGGTTATCTTGTGTAATCTGATGTCTAAACTTACATATCTTCAGATCTCTGATAGGAAATCCCCTTTAAGTTAATAAATATTGTGTCTGTGGCAGGGAATTGGCAAGCTGTCTTAATCAAGATAGTCCCTGGCTGATAATCACACAAAACGTAGAACAAGAAGTGAAGAGAGCGTTTCAGCCTTCAGATTTTCCTGCTGCTTCCTTTTAAGTCCTTATGAACAACTTATGTAGGATCAAAACATGCTAATTTCATCACTGCTAGCCAAGAATACAGAAGAATTCTGTTTAAACCTCTGTACTGAGTACAATCAGTGATGTTTCAGAAGAGACAATTCCATAAGATTAAAGAGATTTGCTGACTGAAACTGGCCTGTTTCACATGAATTTATATTTGTTACTATTTTGAGTTCACAACCAGGGATAGAGTCATTTGCCCAGGGTATATGAACTCGGGCATCTGAATGGGGAACGGCAGGCACAATATGATTGCTTCCCAAACAGTCAGTGAGAGATAGTATGAGAGAAATAAATCTGGAGGTGTTTTCATTTTTGTTTTCTATCTGGTATAAGCTCAAGCTAATTTTTCCTTACTTCTATTGCAATCTCCCTACCTTCTTCCTTCCTTGGCTTCCAATAAAGACCATAAAAATGACATCTGAAAAATAAAATAAGAAGTTCTGGATCATACAAATAAAACTTTGCAATATAGCTGCAGCCATGCAGATTATTTTTTTTTCTTCAGATTTGGTGACTGCTCAAAATGTGGTATATTGTTGCATCTTACTATTGTTCAGACAATACTGTGTTGCATTAGTTCCTTTGCATTTGTAGGGAGTCACTTACTCAATGTCATACTGTCAATCATTTCTAAGATGGTTATTGATTTTTTTCTTCAGTGTTGTTTGCAAAGGCACCTATAGGAGAACCAGAAAAGTTAGAAATGGGGGCCACAAATTCATGACAACAGAATCCTGTTCATGAGAAAGAGATTTAATTTGATGGGCATAGCCACCATATTGAATGTCTTTATTCTGAAAAAACCCTGCTTGTTTGTCTACGTTGATTTGTCCATAAATCAAATTATCTGTTTCAAGGTTTAAAAGAAGAAAAGAACTAATCCTATTGCATAATACTAAACTGCTTGGAAGTCCTGGATATTCAAACCTGACTTTAATGATACCAAACAAGTATTGCTAACTAAGTGGCATAAAACAGATTCTGCACAGGGCAGATTCAGGTAACATGGCCGGAAAAGTATGTTGGCCCACTGGCCTCTTCTGCAGATTAACTTGTGGCTATGCTTGAATGAAGATACTTGGTTCATATGATGAAAAATGGTCCAATTCTTCTATGGAGTGAGAGAGGAAGATTGTTTTTTTTTTAGTGCTTTTATTTATTTTTATTAAGAACTTAAATATGGAACATTGAGAGCAAAACAGTTTAGGCATCACATCTTATTAGAGTCATCCAAGACATTTGCTTATTGGTATGTGATAATGACTGTGCGCATTAGGCTGGATATTTCAGGAGAGCAATGTTGATCTACAATGGTAAAAAATCAGGAATCCAGAAGGCCTTTTCAAACTAGCAAATTTGATTAAAAGGCTTCTGATATTGCAGCTTTCCAAAGTTATACCTTTTAATGAAATTTTAGTCAGAAAAGGCATTTCTGTACCCAACCTATGACCTTTTCCTCCAAGAGAGTAATGTTTTTCCTCCTAAAGTGACTATTCCTGGTTGTGACTCAGTGCGATTCTAAATGCACTTCACAAATTAAAGGTTTATGAAATCATTCTGATGTAATCTTCTTGAATTTTGCCAAATAATGGTACTTCTGTAAAATTATGATTCTTTCCAGTTGACTTTGGGGCATAATCCTATTTCTGTCATTTGAAGGCTTTCCAGGATGTTCAAAATGGATGTGCTGTAAGAAAAATTAATTCAGAATTTGTCTATTCCTCCTTTCTTTTTTAAAGGCAAATAATTTATTTACAACATATTTCACATACCTATCTTGCTCTAATTACCTGTTAGCTACTAATATAAATGATTTCCATAATTATTTCCATTTCTCCAGGAATATATTCTGTTAGATTCAGTACTTTTTATATGTATACATAGGGCTTGATAACGGCAGAAACTAAAGCTGTTTCTAGAACATTTTGCTAGAAAGAAAATGATAAATTACAGAAATCAATTTAAGATTTTAAATTTTGTAATATACAAATGTAGGGTATATGTCTATGAATAGTCAAATTTTGATATTAAATATTCAAAAAATAGAATTATTTTAAATATCAAGATCTTGTGTGGTAATTGCAGCCTCTCTAAAATTCTGCCTTGGATTCAGAGGATAAGATGATTTTATCTCTGGGCAGCTAAAATATGAATGCCTTAGAATCTATCACAAAGCCTTTAATAACTCAGATGTAAATAATATGAACTGTTTGAATACCACCGAAATGCATTCTTACACATACAGTGTGACTGTGCAGCTGTCACTTCATGCTTCTTTCCAATGATTTTGACTTGTGCTTCTCTGTTTTAAGGATCTTAAGAATCATTTAAACATTGGGACACTTATTAGCTTATCCAATGTCTGATCACCTGTCTTAGAGAGCCAAATGGTATACTATAGTGGTTAAGTTGCTGGTTAAAAACCAAGAGTCCATGAATTGTAGTCCGGAGTCAAGCACTCTCTTTCAGTCCAAACCACATAGTTTTTGTTATTGAGAAAGTAAAAGGTGAAAATATTGGGTATGCTTGCATATTGCCTAGAATTGACCAAAAATAAAGGTAAAATAAAAATTAATAAACAAATAATGGGAGCAGAATAAATTATTAATGGAATAAAGCAGAATAAATCAATTCTCAATGAAAAATTTGTTTGAAATAGACTGTTTTCCAATCAACATGAAATAACATCTACTAACTTTTATGAACTCAGTTGCAGTTGAGTTGCTTTTTAAAAGTTCTAGTTTGTGCATTTCAAAACTTCTTTAAAATTCTTAAACCTTTGAGGTCAAAGTCCAAGGGATAGCACTAAGAATAGTAAAACCTTTGGATGAAGATTACAGATGGCTGCAGTTTACTAGCCTTCCTGCTCCCTTTATGGTCTGTATGTAAAATAGCTAATGATGATGTTGGCTAGCCAAAGGAGAATATTACTGACACTGTATTTTATTCAGGGTTTGCTTCATTTTGGATACTGGGAATCATCTTCTTGAATCTCAGTAACTAAGTCATACATTTTGTTATTTGTATATTTTAAGCAGCCCTAGGCACTACTCAGAACTGAAGACAAAAAAGGAAGTCAAACAAGCCAAGTTTCTGCTTGTTTTCTTTCTTGAAAGCTTCTTAATAAGAATCATTTCTAACCAGAACATGGAGGGAAGACCATGAGTGCACAACCACTATCCAGTTTTATTTTTCTGTGTATCACTCAAGATGATAATGTATACTGTTTACAATTCTTCTGCAGTTCTACTTTACCAAGGGTATTTGTTAGAATAATTTAACTGCCCCATATTGATATATTCTTAAGGGGGAACCTCTCAGATTCTTCCAAGAGCTCTTTTGAACATTGTCTCAAATCATTTTTGTGGAGTAGAAATAGCCTCACATTTCATGCGAGTGTTTCAAAAATTCTATGTATTTAAAAGCATGACTTGAGAGGACAGCAATGTTCATTTCACAACAAAGAAAATCCATTCCACAAACAGAAAATCCATGATCAACTGGCAGATGATTGAACAAGATTTTATCTTTTTTCATTTTGAGGTAAGTGCTGAGATAAGTGTTGTCAACAGTACTATTAATGTAAACATAGCTTCTAAACTATATACTAGTTAGTACCTGTGTTAAAGTAGAGAAGACTATCTAGGCCAGGGCTGTCAAACTCCCAGCCCGCGGGCCAGATGTGTCATGCGCTGGCCACACCCAGTTTAGCAAGGGGGGGGAAGTCCCGATACATCACGACACTGCCATGACGATGTGTGCTTGACACCTCTGATCTAGGAAATCAGTAATCTGATCCTCATATCATTGCCTGGTCCATTTCAGCTTTCCTTAACTTGGTACCCTCCAGATGCACTGGACTACAGCTCCCATTATCCCAGCCAGAATGTGGATAATAAAGGTCCAAGGCTAACACACCATAAAGGCACTAACTTAGGTAAAGCTGATCAACACTTCCCTGGTTATAACTCTCTACAATCTCAGACAGGTTCCTTTTCTAGACTTGCCATTAAAAATGTAGTTCTAAATGTGACAGCTTTTGCACATGTTATACTCTCAGTCACAGAATTAGAGTTCTTTCTTAGTGAATAAAATGTCAGCAACCGTCTGAAAGATACCAGCAATATCCATTAAAATAGAGAAATAAGAAAAGATCTAAGCTAGGATTATAAATATAATTTTGCTAATCTAAGGAAATACACAGAACCTTCACAAAGACCTTTTGTGGTGTCCTCAATGCCAGTGTTAAGAGTATTTAGCAGCATTAGTTATCTGGCAACCAAAACGTAAAGAGATTTATAAAGTAGAGATGAAAGGTCTAAAATGGACCTCCAAGGCTACTCTTGGATGGTTATATTTAGAACTGAATTGCCAAGTGAGGAGCAAGATATATTTCAGCAGCACTTAGGATTATTTTCAAGGATCTCATGATAATGATAGCAACATCACACTTGTTTTTTTTAGTTTCTCATTTTGTGTAAATTGTTGTTGTACATCAGAAGTGTAGAACAAGGGAATGTTCAAAACCCCCAATTAATTCACAGGTATCATGTGATGCAAAATATGAACTTCAAAATATATTCAATTTATATTCTGCTTTTCTTCCAGGAGCTAAAAACCATTTACATGGGGATCTCCTCCTTCATTTTATTCCCACAGGCATTTTTCTGTGAGAGAAACTGTGCTGAGAAGAAGTGACTGGCCCAAAATCACTTACAGAGCTTTCACAGCTGAAAATGGCCATGAAGCTGAGTCTCTCTGGAACTAATTCATCACCTTAAGCAAAAAAACTTTCCCAGATACTTTCTTCTCACAAAGTAATAACTCTGCTGGACTAGCTCCTTAAAGAACAATAGTGAAACAAACAAATAGAAGTATACCTTTAATTCCATTTAAATGTGCATCTTAAATTCAGTACAAATATAGGTAGTAGTCCCATAGTTCCTAAGGCAGTCAACATCTCTTTCGACACAAGACCATTCAACAGGAAATAGTGTATGCATAAAACAAAACACCAATCTCTTAGCTTGTAAAACAGTAACCTTTAAGAGATGTTTCTCCCTTTGTACCATCTGGGGTAGCAATGTTCCCTTTTTGCACAATGATACTACTTTGGGAGTAAATATTGGCACTGTAAATGATTTTTATTGTAGTATAGGGTTCAACTCTCTTCATAGACCAATAAAAAATAAACTCTGTAATAAATAAATATTTAAAATAAATATATGCACTCTGAAAATATATAAATTAGGTCCATCCTGAAGGGAAAAATAAATCCAGATTTTGCTGCCTAATTACCACAGTCTTCATAAAGCTCCATGTTAACCATCCATGTGGTTATCAATGATGTTAACTAGCCATTTTTTCCTAGTTATCTACAGCCAACTCCCATTCACTTTAGGTAATTATTTATGCTCCAAGTACAGGATCCAGAGCAGTTTTGTTAAGTCCAGTTCAAACATCTTCTTGACTACTGGTAGCACAGAATGAGCAAACCTAAAAGAGGCTGGTCATCTAGATTTTAATATCCATTCTCCTAAATCCAGAGATTAGGCATGAAGGCTTGTCTACCACTAAACAGCTTCACTGATGCCTGCTTCCTAGATCTCAATAATTTTCAACATTTAGAAGTTTCTCTTGCTTTTGGGACTGTGGAGGCCAAGATCCTGTTTTTCTCTGTGGTTGGCTTCAGCTGATTGCTAACAGGTCCTTGTAGAGCTCCGGCACTCTTTCGGGATCCACTGGTCTAGGCAAGAAATGGGTGAATTTCTGATGTCTTTTGGACCTTGCCCCATCTCTGGGACTGCCATCTTTGTTAAGTGCCACAAAGTACCTCCGGCCTGAATCTTCATGTTTGTACACATTGGAGGAGTAGGTATTATACCAGTTCTCTTCAAACTGTTCTTTGAAGACACATTCAGGAGTGAGCTTTTCCTACAGGGTGAAAAAAAGAGAAGTCTCTTCAACCAAAATATACAGACATGGTGATAAAAGCGGATAGAGCTAATCCTATGTTATTACCTCAAGAACTGTGTTTCTTTGTGGTGTGACATTCTTCACAGTTTTATTTTAAATTTTATTTTAAATTTAAATTCTATTTAAAAATAAAGATATTGTTTTAATAAATTATTTTATTCTGTGGAGGATTTTTTTTTATCGGTAAGGAATACAGCCTGTCTTAAAGCTCTGGCTGCCTGTACAACAATTCCTACATTTCTCCATTTATTTTACTTCATAATATCTTCTCTTTCTGCTTCCTTTTTCATTCCCACAAGCAAAAATCTATGAACTAGGTCACAACTTGCTTTATAAGGCTGATGCTTACACCGAAATATTAGCAGACATACAACTATGGACACCTTTTAGTCTTTTGAATTAGTAATGCTCATGTTCGTTTTCCCCCTATCATCACTAATTATTTGGACCCTTAAAATCTACAACATTTTTATATGCACATAATACTTCCCAAACAAGCTTTGTTTCAGGTTATTTCATGCACTAGAGCAGGGGTGTTAAACTCAAGGCCCAGGTGCCAGATCCGGCCTGCAGGATGTTTAGATCTGGCTCACGAGACCACCCTGGAAATACCAAAGGACTGGCCCACAGTGCCTTTGCTAGTGCATGAAATAGCAAAAACGGAGCTCATGAGGGCTGCACCCAGCCCACATGAGCTCTGTTTTCACTGGCAGAGGGTTGCAGGAGGCTGTCCCAGCCAAAAACAGAGCTTGCAAGGGCCAGGTGTGGCCCCTCCAAGCTCCATTTTTGCTGGGAAAGAGTTGCAGGAGGCCATCACAGCTGAAAATGGAACTCAGGAGCCTGTTTTCACTGGCAGAGCACTTGGGCCACCACAGGCGCCCCTGACACAAGTGACATCATGCTGGCCATGCCCACCCTGGCCACATATACCCCCAAGATCAAACACAACCCTGATGTGGCCCTCAATTAAATTGAATTTGACACCCCTGCACTAGAGCAAACTGCACATTTTATTCTTCTCCTCTTGTTTTGTTTTACAACTGAATCTCAAACCTGCCTTTTCTGTGAGAAGGAAGCTTACTTGGGAAACTCCTTTAATTTTATTCCCACAACCAATGATCCTGTGAAGGAAGATGAGCCCAAAGTTATTCAACGAGGCCTTCAATTTGGGTCTACCCCTTTCCAAATTCACATCTGTCACTAATTACATCTGTTATCCTAGGGTTATACTAGCCTCTCTTTGCTAAGGAATTTCTACCTCCTTTCTGGGAAATATCTGAGTATTATAGCAACTTGTAGCAGGGATATCGACTTCAAAAAAATTAAGATGGCAGCCCCTTGGTGTGATTGAAGCTTCACCTATTTTTTTAGGCATCTCCACCTCAAAAACAGCAGAATTTCATTCACACCATCATGGCCCCCATTCTGACAATTTTTTTTACCATATCCTGCACACTCCTGGCTTCTCACATTACTTTGAATTGACAGGGCATACTACCTCAGTTACCTAGAACCATGTTGTCTCCTCTTGTATAAACTGATAAGCACATCCCATATTGGATACAATGCTGCAGGAATTAAAGCAATAATTAGCAGAACTTGTCTGCCATTTTAGGAAGGAATAATTCAGGGGAGAACATGCTTTTCCTGCAGATGTTGTTGAATGGCAAATACATTCCTTTATTAAAAGGTAATGTGGGCAATGATTTTGCATCTGAAGGCCACAGTTGTGCTGATTTTCAGCTGTCTTCAGGTAATCCTCAACTTATGACCACAAGGAGCTCAAAATTTCTGTTACTAAGTGAGGCAGCTGTTAAGTGAATCAGTGCAGTTGTTAAGTTAATAACATGGTTGTTAAGAGACTCTGGCTTCCTCATTGACTTTGCTTGTCAGAAGGTTGCAAAAGATGATCATATGATCCCAGGACACTGCAACTGTCGTAACTGAGTCAGTTACCAAGTCTCTGAATTTTGATCATGTGACCATGAGAATACTGCAATGGTCGTAAGTGTGAAAAACTGTCATAAGTAATTTTTAGTGCCATTGTAACTTCTAATGGTCACTGAACATATGGTTGTAAGTTGAGGACTGCCTTATATTGGTCTTGTCTTTTCATGTCAAATATTCTCTATAAGATAATAGGATTTTTGTAAATGCTGTTTCTTCTTTGCACCACTACCTGGAATGATCAAGTGATTAAGGGCCAATGTTTGGCCACTTGGGCATTCGAGGAAGTACTGCAAAGAAAGAACTATAAAAGAAAGAACTATAAAAACAACCCAAAGTTTTGTTTATGAAAAGAAAGAAAAAGCCAATATTCATCTTGTATGTTTTTAAATGTCCCTCCATGGTTTCCCCATTAACTCTGCTTATCTGAACTTTGATCACATCACCATAGTCATAAGTGTGAAAACCAGTCATAAGTCACTTTTTTCAGTACCATTGTAACTTTGAACAGTCACTAAACAAACTGTCATAAGTCGAGAGCTACTTATATTTGCTTTTGCTTCCCATCTCATACTAGTTGAAAATTGCACCTAATTTTGACAACCAGGTTTTGGAAAACTCTCATAAACACGTAAAGATGCAAACAGAAAACTATTTTTCTGGAACTGAGTTAAATAATCAGGTACAAAAGTATAGAAACCCACCCCCCATCCTTCTGTAACTAGACAGTTTAAAATGAGAGGATGGTTTTGAGCTAGATGGACCCATGGTACAACTCTATAAGGCAGCTTCCTATGTAGCTATTGTCTTTGCATTGACGAAACTCAGGTAAATTTCAAGTGATTCACATAACATCCTAAGTTAACATGACCCTGTAATGGTGCAGTTTATTCCAGATAGTTCTCACTTTGTACTAATCCACTGAGTACTTTTTTTTCCTACATTAAGTAGCCACTTCAAGGCTGCGATCCCTCTTGTATTGTTACCAGTGACAAAATTCCCAGAGATTATAGAGATTACTGCTAATGTGAGTCTGTAACATGAGCTGGATGATATGGCAGTAATACTTACAGAGCCATAAAGCTCTCCTTTCTCATTCATTCCAAGGTAAAGGCCACTGTCCACTCCTCGAATACTGACTAATCCCACGGCCACACTGATGAATTCAAGAATACCTGCATTGAGAAAAGGGAAAAATATTTTTAAGGCTAGTTATGTTCAGTGCAGAAAAGTCTTTTGTTTTAAATAGAAATAGATGCGCAATTAAATACGTGATTAATTCTAAATTGATTGATTCTACAGTATACAGAATGGGGTTATCGAAGTACTCTTCAAAGTACTATAATACTGTGATATATATTGGTGTTGACCCAATAAAAAAAGAACATTGTTAACATCTTATTGATTTCAGTGAAAGAGTTGAGTTGTCCTTAAATCTCTTCAGCTGCAATACACAGGAGTTACAAGGCAACGTTATTGGTTGTGCCATTCTGTGTTAAATAATAACAGTGTTCAAATATTTGGATTGTTAAAAAGAAAAGCGTTTGATAGCTGATATATATATATATCCATATTTTCCTTTGAAATAATGCCACGTGCTTTAGCTAGGGTTTTGAACACTTATGTTTTTCAACAATGTTCTATTTTCTGAATTATTTTTGCTCTAAAGAAAGCTAATTATTTTTTCTTATAATCAGCCTTTGGAGTTTAATTGAAAAAATGTTTGAGACGGGGTGTCTTGCTGCTATTACAAGGCAGCTAAATCTTTTGCAAAGATCAGATATTTAGTATTTTATAAAGACTGCATACTGCATCTTTTCACTGCCAATAAATCATCAGAGATTTTGGAGTTCCCGATATTCAAAGTTCCATTGAAAGATATGGGAGGTATTCTGTCTTTCTGATATCATTTTCAAAGACAAGTTTTTCCTCCCCAAATCATAATAAGCAGGTGATTTAACCAACAAAGAAACCACATCAGTCAAAGCTACTGAGAATAGTGATAGAATAAAGAAGCCCCAAGAATGTTTGATCTCAATCTCAAACATTTCTTTTTTCTTTTGCAATTACTACATGTTTACATGCTCTAAGAAGCTTCCTTTCTGCACAGAATTTTTGGTTGAACTTGAGTTGAAACATAACTCCTGTTTATCAGTTATGATCTCTTAGAGCAGATTGTTGGAAGTAGAGAGAATTATCAACTGCACTTAATACTAGTAATAATATATTTTGTAAACATTTGTGGACCAACCACTAAGTAGTAGTATGTTTCTTTAGTGGATACTTTCTCTTCAATACTCATTTGTTTGTCCTCCCTTATGCATCTAGCAACCTCTTTCATTCAGTACAAGCCCTTGTAGTTCATAAAGAAAATCCTGAGTAAACTAGTCCAATATATTGCAGAGATTTAGTTAGATCTTGGACACTATGGTATAAGAGAGGTACTTGCAGCGTATACAATCTTGCACCTGCTTCACATTGGACTCACTGAGTCATATACTCTTATCTTTGGACATGTGATGTCTTCTGTCTTCTATGCAGACTGTTAAATTCAGTTGCATGTTCTGGTGGAATCCTGCATGCATTTCCTTATGCACAATTCCCACTGGAATACCAAAGGACTAATACCCATGCAAAGAGACAGGAGTGCATTGTAAACAACTATATATAGCAAAACATGCAATTAATTTTAAAAAAAAAAGAAGTACTGGAAAAGTTAGAAAGACTGAACTCAGCACACAGGTATATCAGTTCTCAGTCAGAGCAATACATCTGAGTTTATATGGAGAAAGACTGAACTCAGCACACAGGTATATCAGTTCTCAATCAGAGCAATGCATCTAAGTTTATATGGATTACAATTATACCTGTAATAGTTCTGCATGTATATAGACTCATAGGTTGCTTTTAGCACACATGACTTAGAACCTGATTTTGAAAATGAAAAGTCCTGATATTGGTATCCTTTGATTAGAAAACATTGTTCGCATCAAATAATGTCATATTTCCCACATGGGAAACTCTTCCTTATGACGAATAAAATGCTATCTCTGTACACCGATGCATTAAGTGTCTTAGAAGTTGATTACATGGATGCTATGCTTATCAGTTACGGTTGTCAAGCGACACAGGAAATAGTTTAGGCACCTGCTGCATGGGACAGCCTGTATATAATTCCAAGCATCATTACCTACATGGATGGATTTCCCACAGTCCAGTAAGGCGTTGTGTGTTAAGTAGTCCATAGGGATGTTGAAAAGGCGCTCTGTTCATGCTCAAAGACACATATCCAGGGCCTTTTCCACCAGTTTGTTGATTGTATTATTTGAAATAGATCTTTGCAAACAGATTGGCACTTTCTTTCTCTAAGCTGATCTCTCTACCTCCTGCCTGTTTGGTGTATGGGAGAAGCTGCTGTCCCCAACACTCCACTTCGCTCTTAGCCCTCTGCAACAACGTTAACCCAGATCAAGATGCTGCTCATGCAAGCGGGTGTGTTTTTAATCATCCACTGCCTGAGATCCGTTGCTATACCATCTGTTGCTATAGGATGCTTCCATCACAAGGGAAGAAGCTGCAGAAGAGAGCAGGTGGAAGGAAGAAGGAAGGGAGGAAGGAAGGAAGGAAGAGAGGAAGGAAGGAGGAAGGGAGGGAAGGGGGGCCTTACCGAAGAGGCTGTGGTCTTGCCTAGTGCCTTGAACGCTGCCGTCGGGCAGGATCTGCAGGTGGAAGCCAGTCCTGCAATACAGCTGTCTTCGACGTAGGATGCCCTGCAGGTGGGCTAAATCCGTGGCCCCAGCCGCGACGCCCCCTCGGGATCCCCCCTCCGCTTGGGTCAGGCGGTCCCCTAGCAGGGGCGGCCTCTCCCCGGCAGGAGGCAGAAGGAAATGGGAGCCCACCTGCTGGCTCATCCCCTCCAGGCCACTTAAGAAACCCCCCACTTCGGCTAAGGGGGCCATGGAGAAGCCCAACCGGAGGGCTGCCGAGACTGGAGAGGGAGAGGGCAGGAGAGGAGCAGCGAGAGCGAGAGGGAGTCCCTTGCAGAGTCCGATCTCGGGGCTCAGAGCCGGCGAGGGAAGGGGTCTGGCAGGCAAGGCGGACTTGGCATCAAGAGAGCAACTGCCTGTCCCGACAATCTGTCCTCGCCCCGGACATGGGGCTGGTGGGGAGGCTGGGCTGGGCTTGGCCTCAACATCGACAGCCGCTGCAGGTGGGACGGCCGACGATGCCCAATTTGCCTCTGCTGCCGCTGCTGCCCGCTGGTAGCGCCACCGGCTCGGGCTGTCTTTGGGGAAACCGCCGCGATCCAAGCGAGGCCGCTCGAAAGTGCCACAACAGCGCGCGTGGGGGAATCTCTCGCTATATATATGCGCGGGGCAGGTTTTCCCCCCTGACCTATGCTAATGGCACTGAAGCTGAAGCGCGCCGGGAAACTGAGGCGTTTGAAATCTTAAACCGAGCTGCTTTTCCCCTCCTCACACCTTTTCCCTCCTGACGAAGGGGACTTCCGAAGGTGCCCCGGCCTCCCTCCCTCCCTCCTCCTCTCGCGCGCGCTTAATCGGCTTCCAATTTAGCCTTGGAAACACGCCTCTCCCTCCCTCCCTCCCTCTCCCCCTTCAACCCGGGTTGTTGTCGACGATGCGAAAAAGGATGCCGTCGCTCGTTCCTCTCCGCCAGGTTCCCTTTTGATGTTGAAGCTTCTCGCCGCGGATGAATCGCGAGCAGCAGCAGGAGCCCCGTTTGGCAAAGGTGCGGGGGGGGGGAGGACCCTGGAAGCTTGCCGCGTATTACGTGGACAGGTGCAGGGAAAGGTAAGAAGGAGAAAGGGCGTTACCGGAGGGTTAGGCCTGCTGAGACACACATGAAAAGAGGGAATGGGGGGGGGGGTTGAGGGAGAGAGAGGGAAGAAAGCAAAAAGATCTAACAGGTCGACTGCTCGATTTTTCAGAACACTCATAAAAGTGTTACATGTATTATCCTTGCCTTTTATCTTATTCGTTTTCTTCCCCTCCAAAAAGAGGGGGGCGGGATTTTTTTTCCCAAGCGAATTGGCATAGTCAGTCGGGGTTTCCCCTTTGCTTAAGGATAGGTTTTTCTCTGCTTGGTCTAACAGAGGCCCAATAATAGCCTCTGGGCATTGTTTGGGTGTTTAAACAGTATTAGACCTGAGCAATACAAAGAGACCAGAAGAGAAACTGAAGAATGCTTGGAAAGCTTTCAAGACTTTGAAAGGGGCTGCAGGAAAAATCAGAAAAGATATTGGGGAGGGGGGACCACTGTGAGTTGTGGCTAACCATAAATGTCTTCATTTTCATCAGGGACCAATAATATTCCTTTGTCTATTTTGGCATCTGGGTCTCTGCTAGGAAGCCGGTTGATAGTGGAAACATTTCTGCCCTTTTTTGCAATGTATGTGGAAGCTGGCAAAAAAAAAGCGCCCAGTCACTAAGATTTCAGGTAGCTCCTGGACCAAACATGAATGTAGGCATAGATCTTAGTAAGGACCTAGCATTAAGGAGCTGTAATATGTTAATGGATGAAATTTGACCTCTTGCTTCAGATGAAGAAGAAAAGTAGAGAAATCTGATCCTACTTGAGACTTCAATCCAGCTGAGTGACCTTGATTCTTTCTCAACCTAGGAAGACTAGAAAGCTGTGTGGACAACATAGTTACCAAGAGTCAAGAGTGAGTCAGATAAAAAGAAAACCTTAAATTATCACCATTATCTTATTATTATTGGGGGCGGGGAGGAACCTTGACTAAACCTAACCTTGCTGAACTCATATCCTAATTTTCTAGAAAGATATGAGGTAGGCATTCAGCCCATGTTGAATAGCAGGATAAGCATCTACAACAGCATGATCACATATGATCTGAAATAGTACAAGCTGGCTTCCTTTTCCTTCAGCTAAACGTGCACATTTCTCTTACATAATTGGCGTGCGATTTTCTTTACTCTGCATCCACGTGAGGAGGAAAGGCAGAAGCTGGTGGTTGTTTATTTGTTTTTGCATGTATCCCTCGGGACTCAGGGCTGAATGCATACATGCTGCTTAAAGGGGAATTCTAAGCCTGTTTACTTAGAGGTAAGTCTCAGTAAGCTCAAAAGCTTATTATTAAGACTCCAGCCCATTGCATTTCATGGCAAAAAGATAATGATAAAGTCTCCTTCAAATTAAATTTGACTCTTGCTGTCTTCATGCACAAAAACAGGAAGCTTTCTTGGTTAAAAGCACAGAAGTGGTCTGTCTTTGCCTCCCTTTGAATTGTGTTTTTTACTTCCCAGTCTAGCCTCATATGCACACATCTGTCTAGAAATTCAGTTCAGTGAGATTAACTTCGAGGTAAGTAGTATCGGACTGCAGTCTAAGTTTCACTTTTGGTGTGATGTGTTAAATATAAACAAACCGATGAAGTATCTTCTAATATACTTTCATCAGAACTTTAAACTGCTAGTTTTTCTTTGAAAATGTGGATTTGCCATCTCACTTCAACTATCTATCATTCTTGAACAGTAGTATTCCATCTGGGATATATATTTAGACTAAGATCTATTTTTTCCCATAAAGTACTAGAAATATGGAACACATTGGGAGAAAATAGTTTTTTCCTCTCTTATAGGAACTCTCTACTGAATTTTGGGAGGTGATATAAAACGTGCACTTCTTAGTTAGTTTGCACCTATATTGTGTGCATTCTGTGTTTTAATGATGTTCTCTGTAACCATTAGCTGGATATTTAGGACATAGAGTTTTGCATTATGTCATGAAAGAGCTCTAATGGACTACAAAAAGAGAGAAAGAAGAATCAAGCACTGGAGGAAGAAAGACATTCTGAATATTTTTTTAAAGATCATGTTTTAACATGCATGTTTAAGTAACTCAAACAGCAGTTTGATGGAAGTGATTATGATTTACCAAGTGGGGCTGAAATAAGTGTCAGTCTTTGTTCCACAATTGGCAAAATTCCTGGCAAAAGTTACTCCAGTGAAATTTCTTTTTGCACTGGGAAAAATGCTGTATTGGTCTCTTTTAAGCATAGGCAGTGGCGATGGTATGGAACAAGAAGAATTTTGCTAGATTGGGCCATATTCAGCACTCGGCATCACAGAGTGGCCAACTTGATTAGTTTGTGAAGCTCACAAGCTTGAACTGTGCTGTCAATAGCCCTCTTTCATTGCCACTGCCAGGAGCTAAAATATTTTGCTTATGATTGGAAAATATCAAAGAATTCTGCTTTTGATTTGTGTGCAACAACTGCAGCTATCATGTTGACCTAGCTTTCTCTTCCAAAATGCTTTCTATCTCTGTCTCTCTCTGTCTGTCTCTCTCTGAGTTCCAAATTGATATCTTGCTGGGACCTCTATGGTATCAATCACATAGTTGGAAACTTGCATCTTATAACTTCCTTCTTTGTAACCCTTTTCCTCTTCCATGCCTCCAAAGCCTTTAAATATGTTTTATTTATTCAAGAACCCCATGTCTACAACAGTGGAATACAAAATAATAGAGGGGATATAGATAAATATACAGTAGATATAGATATATGTTTAATATTGAAAAGTAGTTGTTTTCAAATATATAAAAACTGATTATGAATATATCTACTTAGAAACAAGTTCTACTGAGATAACTGAGTTTACTTCCAAGCAGCTCTATTTTGAATTGCTGCCTTTGGCAACATTTTGGCATCAACTGAAAGCCATTGTTTGGTCATATCTTTTATATGTTAGTTGAATTTTTGCCCTGTGCTGATAATGCTGCTTATTATTCTTTTATTATTTGTTTAACTGATAATCGTTTTAACTCAAATATCAGTTCACTTTGAAGATATTGTAAGTTGAAGAGCAATGTACAGGTAGTCCTCGACTTACAATTCATTTAGTGACCAGTTACAATGGTACTGAAAAAAATGTCTTATGACCGTTATTCACACTTAACCCTTGCAGGTTCCCAATGGTCATGTGATCAACATTCAGATGTTTGTCAGCTGATTCATATTTATGATGGTTGCAGTGTCCTGGGATCATGTGATCAAATTTTGTGACCTTCTGACAAGCAAAGTCAATGGGGAAGCCAGATTCACTTTACAATTGGGTTTCTAACTTAACAACTGCAGTCATTCACTTAACAACCCTGGCAAGAAAAGTCAAAAAATGGGGCAAAACTCACTTAACAAATATTTCACTTGACAACATAAATTTTGGGCTCAATTGTGGTCGTAAGTCGAGGACTACCAGTATCAAATTACAGAAATGAGGAATCTTGGTTGTGATAGCAGTAGAACTTGAAAGCACTGTCCACTAAAGATGAAATTGACAAGGTTGCTAACCTTATATATAGGCAAATGGAATTGATGGTGTAGGACAGGGGTGTCAAACTTGCAGCGTTATGGCAGTGTCACATGACGTATCAGGACTTTTTTCCCCTTTGCTAAACCAGGTGTGGGCATGGCCAGCGCGATGTTCCTGCTGATGGGCTAGGAGTTTGACAGCCCTGGTGTAGGAGGAAGAATCTACTTAATAAAGAGAGGTTAGATTGCACACCATATTATGAGGCTGTGTACAAGTTTATTTATAAGATAACTATCAATTATTTTTAAGGTAGGAAGATAGGGGAACTGCTATTACTGATTCATTTTAAAAAAATACAGAAAACAATGATTTTGTCTATTGAGATTTAATTTAATCCACTTAGTCTTGAGTTCATTTAAGCATATTGACTAACGCATAGCTTGACTGCATGAATGCAACACTCCAACTATATTAATATGCTGCTGTGTATTCTTTCCACAATTGTGAATAGTATATTATCTAAATAAATATTCTACCTGAAAATGATTCAGAAAGGAAAGAATTACTCAATGGGTTTAACTTTTTGTTTAAATTTCTAACTATAAAAAAAAGTTGTAGAGCAATAAACTAGAACAGAGTAGTGTTTTTCTTTTTATAAGTCTTCTTCCATGTGTCACCATATAAATCTGAGAGATCAAATGGATTTGGCTGCTCTGCTTTTATTTGCTGGAGAGAGTTTGGGGCTAATTAATTGGCAGGTGGCTTAAAGCAAGTAATGAAACACCTTTTCATCACAGCAGTCCTAAATACTGCCCTATGTGCACCTGAGTGATTTTAAAAAATTGTTGAAAGTAAGTGATTTATTATGGAAGGATTTAAAACCTCAAAATGAAAATAACAGTGAACACAATGATCAGATAAATCATTTCGAAAGGGAGAGAGAAAGCTGGCAGACCTTTTGGAAAATGATTGCAGATAGATATTATATAAGTTTAGCTTTCAAATAACAACAGCTTGTCATGTGGTGGGACCCAAAAATCCTCCATAATCAAGCTTTCAAAGCACATCTGTGTAAACATTATCACATCAGTGTAAAACATCAACCAATGAGCTTTTGCTTTGAACCAAATCTTCTTAATTGCAGGGCTAAATCAAAGAACTAGATCAAAGTTTAGAATCTGTAGAATAACCAATTGTTCAGGTAGTTCACACATTTCTGTCTTAAAATGCCAACAATCAACCGTGTTTGAAACACATATTAAACTACTTTTTAATATATGGCACAGTGGGGGAATCAAACTGTAATTAATGTAGCAGCCCAGTTCAAGACATAGATAATGTAACTTGAAGTAACAAACCTATAGCTAAGAAAGAAGTTATTATACAATCAGAACGAAAGATAGATGTGATCCAGTATTGCCAGTTAGACATGTATCTGTGCATGAAGACAGCCAGGTGAAAACTACAGCTAATACTAATTATTTTATTTCATTTACATATGTTCTTTTCTTCTTTGGAAAACAGAATTGCCAGAAAAAGTCCCATTGAGACTCAGACAAGATCATTATCTATGTAGCTTCAGCAAGGTAGTTCTACCATATTCGATAAGCAAAGATATGCCTTTGTATTAAAATACTCCTATTGTTTGATTACATTACTATTTAAAATGATACATGTGCACAGATTAATAAGATCGCAAATTTAATTTGGTCTAGAGATTTATTTCTAATGTACTAATATATTCAATTTGAAAAGAAGCATATAAGATGTTGTCACAAATAACAATCCATAAATATTTCATAAAATGAATTCATCCCATCATCTTGCAAAGACAGATTCTTAAATATTGTCAGAAGACTTAAATTATTTCTGTGAGCACATTTCTTATTTATTTCCTGGTTAGTGGGAAATGGGGAACAATATGTTGGCTTGCATGATAGCGTTTAGATTAAAAATCCTATTTGTTATTGGCATGCTTGTTGTAAAATAAGCTTTGGTTGCACTTATAGCACACTGGCCCAAATGTGCCAATATCACTAGTATTTCTACTGTATTTTTATCTCTACACACACACACACACACACACACACACATCCATCCATCCACGCTTTCATCCAAGGTCAGGAGAATAACAGGGCTAAGATCCTGTTACAGACAGACAAAGAGGGACTGGCCAAAGGGGGACATTGCAGTACTAGACAAGGACCAGAAGGCAGAGGTGGTAATGGATGTAATGATGCCAAGTTACATCAACATCAGGAAGAAAGAGAAGCTGAAGAACTACAGTCTGAAGGAGGAACTAGGAAATAGAAATGATATGATCCCTAAAGGCCAAAGTGATCCCATTGATGGTAGGAGCACTCAGGGCTGCTACTCCTAAGCTGGGAGAATGGCTCCAACAAAACTCAGAAACAACATCAAAGCTCTCTGTCTATAAAAGTGCAGTGTTAGGAACTGCTAAGATATAGCACAGAACCCTCAAAGCCATGAAAGTCAATCTCTATAAACTCTTCTAATTATGGTTATCGCATATGGAATTTGCAACTTGCAATAAAAACAGGGTAAGTGATAAAAGAGTATGAATTAATAAAATGAATAAAAAATTAAGGCAAATATAGCAATAAGAGTAGATAATATACAAGGCATATAAAGATTAGTTGCAAAGAATACAGTCCAAGAGAATAAAGACCAATAACAGAAGGAAAGGAAGTACAGAGCAATTTGAAGGATATAAAAATATGGTACTAGTAGTGGTAAGAATGCTAAACAGTGAGCCTCCAACAGCGTGAATAAAAATAATGAATGAAAGTCAATGGAGTAAAATGCTGGAGCCAACACTTTAAGAGATCAATGTAAGAATGATGGTGATATGTCAAAAATTGAAACAAATGTAATAAATGCTTTGTCCAATAAAGAAATTATAAATAGTACCAGAGTGCTGAAAACAGTAAGGCTTAAAATGTACCTGCAGAAATGTTAAAATATGTATGTCAAATATGGATGTGGTTTGCTTATAGAGTGGTTATCTTCATATGAGTGTGACAATTGCATGCATGCCTGACAACTGGAAGAGTGCCATTATTGTTTCAATATTCAAATGGAATGGTAGCAAAAGTGAATGCAAAAATTCTACTTTGTTCATTGCACCTAGGAGGGCCTTTGGCAGAATTCTTCTGACAGGGTTCATGAGATGATAGTGATCAGAATTTTGGAAGTGTAATAGATTTTCTTGTCAGGCAGGGAGTTTGCCAAGTGGATTTTTGCTGTTCAGCAAGCAATGAGGAAGTGTTACTGTGGAGAAGAAAGTTTTTTTTAAGTTTGTCAATTTAAAAATAAATAAATATAAAACAAACTTGATTTATGGAAACTTTTGCATGAATCTGGAGTTGGGATAATAGTAGTATGTGTACTGAAAAGCATGCATGAAAATAAATTAAGTACTTAATGAACAGTTCAACATTGAGCAGAAAAGTAAGAATATGTAATATCCCCTCGGTTGTTTATGATATTGGTTATGTTTAGACACAAATGTACTTACTTGTGATAATATCAGAAGTGAGTCGGTTGGGGATATGGATGTGAATATACTTTTTGTCTATAACTGATACTATGTTATTGGCTGAGAAACAGAATTATTTGCAGCAAATGTTATCATATAAAATTATATTATCATGTTGTAATATATAATACCATGTTATTAAATGATACAGCAAAGGGTATTGATATGAATATAGATGTACCATCAATACTGATAGCTGTGATTACAAGAGAAAACCCAAAGAACAATTTGCAAGTTATATTTAAATGCCAAAAAATTATAGCCATCAAATGAATCTGATAGAATATAAGGAGATGACAAAATATTATAGATGGAATATTCTTGAGATGTACAAGTGCTAGTTGCAAGTAGTACACTCATTTCACCAGGATTATCTGTACAGAAATTCAGTGTAGAGAAAAGAGTCTTACACTTAGACAAGAAAAACCAAAAGTGTACATATAGACTGGGTGAAACAAGGTTTAATAGCAATAAATGTGAGAGGGATCTTGGAGTCTTAGTGGACAGGCAAGGTAATCCTAAATTGCATTAACAGAGGGATTCAATAAAGATAAAGTAAGGTACTAATACCATTCTATAAAGCTTTAGTAAGACCACACCTAGAATACTGCATCATGTTTTGGTCACCCCACTATAAAAAAAGTTGTTGAGACTCTAGAAAAAGTGCAGAGAAGAGCAACAAAGATGGGGGCTAAAACATATGATGGACAGTGCAAAAACTCAGCATGACTAGTCTAATGAAAAGAAGGACCACAGGAGACATGATATCACTTTTCCAATATTTGAGGGGCTGCCAATATTTGGCGGTCAAGCTATTTTCCAAAGCACCCAGAGGCCAGACAAGGAATAATGGATGGAATCTCTCAAGGAGAGATTCAACCTAGAAAAAAGGAGAAATTTTCTGACAGTGACAGCAATCAACCCAATGGAACAGCTTGCCTTCAGAAGTTGTGGGAGCTTCATTACTGGAAGCTTTCAAGAAGAGTCTGGACTGCCATCTGTCAGAAATAATGTAAGGTCTTCAGCTTTGGCGAAGGGTTGGACTAGATCAGTGGTCACCAAGCAGTGGGCTGGGGACCACTGGTGGTCTGTGAGAAAATTTTGGTTGTCTGCAGACAAATGTCACCCCCAAAGCACCCCCCAAAGCAATTAATCCTCGCTGCACAGGAATACAAGGCTGCGCCACCCACATCCTTTTGAATTTTTGAGGATAAAGTTTTTAATTTTTAGTTCTGCCTATCTGCATTGGGTTGTTGACACAATCTTAGTCTGGCATTTGTTTGCTTTTTAATACTGAATTCTCTGTTGGATTTTTCATTCTCTTCTTTTATTTCCAGCAAGACACTCTTTAAGTTTTCTTTACTCCTATTAAAACAAAATCAACTGCATTTTCAAGGTTGTTGTTTCTCCCAACACTTTTAATTCCATTTGCTATTTCTTCTAGTCTAGCGTTTCTCATAATATATTTATTCCCTATAATCTGCATGTCAATATAATTTATAATCTTCATATATGTAAATAGATAAAACATAAATTTTGTCACTCCTTTCCCAGGGCAAAAATATTAAATTACATATTTATTCTGTGCTTCCTAGCCATTATCAATAATCTTCCATTAATAGATGAGTGCTTCAGTATATATCCACATTGTAAATGGCTGGTCACAACTATCCACACAATTGATCTACACAATCAATCACCTTTGTATAATCCTAAAGCAAAATAAACATATTTTCCCATTTGTCTTTTTCATTATGTATGGGATGTTAGCAGTGTGATTTTGAATCTCCCAGCTTGATTAATTTGTTTGCTTTTTAAAAATTTAATTGGAATCTTGCAAGCTGTTCACGATCAGAGCCTAATTTTTGACTGATTCAAGCATCTCCATCTTTGCTTGTGGAGTATTTGATTTTAATATTCTCCATCCAGTGAGGTCTTTTAGGCTTTCAGAGGAAGACTTTTACTATAAGGATTTTCTTAGC
The DNA here is from genome assembly GCA_009733165.1 of Naja naja. Taxonomy (NCBI): domain Eukaryota; kingdom Metazoa; phylum Chordata; class Lepidosauria; order Squamata; family Elapidae; genus Naja; species Naja naja. Next base: position 46,137,163 of record CM019151.1, read on the forward strand.
TGAAGTCAAATCCTCCTCCAATGAATCATTTTGATCCCCTTCTTCATCTATTATGCCATGGGTGATACTTCTGGGAGTAAAGTTTCCCAATGATAATAGCTTCTAACATTATTGGGTTCATAAACCTCTTCACCACATAAGGGTATTTTATAAAGGAGTTATTATTTTGTAGTGATTAAATATAGGCACTTAGTTTCTAAACTGATAGTATGACTGAGAAGATAATTTATTAAATGGACAGATTGGGTAAAGGTAAGGGATCAGTTTCTTATAGAAACATTATGCAATCTTGCTTATATATCAAAGTTTGAACTAGATACAAAACACAAGCACACTAGTATGATAGATGCCTGCTGACAAAACAGCTGTTCTGCTCCAGCTGAAGCTTCTCAACTGTAATCAAGATTACCACCAAATTAATGTTGAGGTCAAACAGTTAATGCATGTCAAACTCCCAAATAGGTAGAAAGATTGAAAGGCCAATGTAAAAAAATGAATCCATATGGCTTATATACAAAAGAATGTGCTTTTTTTTTAGCTTGAATCAGATGTTTGGCATATATTAGGGATTAGCAAGTCAATCTTTTTCATTGGATAGTAAATAGTTGGAAAACCATAGTCTACTTAGCCAATATTGATAAAGTCTCTGAAAAACACAATTGGCAGCTACATTTATTGCAAGCTCAACATAATCTCCTTTAATCAAATATCAAGATGCTTAGAATAGCAGTGAAAGTGAAATACAAAACAAACTGACTTCTTTCAAGCGCTACCTTTCATGTTGAAGCTCGGAAGCAGTTATGCCATTTTATCAAGTACCGGGAAAAACACGATAAGGTTCTTTTTTCACCTTGCTATTTGCACTAATCATGTGACAGGAAAAGATAACACCAAAAGTTTTTTTCTTCTTTCTGTATTGCTATTATGGAAAGTTAAATATATTCAAAGAGTGTTGTTTCAAAGTACATTATTCTACTTTTAAGTATATCCTGCAATCTAATCATTTTCTTTTTACTTCCTAGAACATTTTCAGTAGTGTTAAACAAATATATAGGTGAAACAATCTTGTCCACTTTTTAAAAAACTCACAATGCAACTAATTATTATGCTCATATACGCACTGGAGTTACTAGATATTGTCGAGGACGTATACAGTCTCAAAGATTGTATGGTTTGGTGACAGTCTTCAGTTCAGAAAGATAAGGGGCAAGAGTTCCTAATTTGAGAATGACAATTAGCATGCTTACAAACGAGTTATTATTACATCACATCAAGCTGGTATTTCAATAATAGCAGTAGTCTCAAAGGACTAGAACAGAAATGTCTAAATCAATGTCTAAATCAAGGGTGTCAAACTCACGTCATGGTGGCGTCACGTGATATATCGGGATTTTTTCCCGCTTCGCTAAACTGGGCGGAGGCATGGCCAGCACGTGACACATCCGGCCTGTGGGCTGGAGTTTGACAGCCCTGGTCTAGATCAAAATTCTTTAGTCTTGTAAGTTCAAAGAAGAAAGGATTATAAAAATGAACATATAGAGAATGATAGCTAATATATTTTGTACAATATTGAACCTGTACAAAATTTTAACTTGTACAGTATTTTAACCCCAATCAGTATCTAAAAAGCCACATACAACAGGCACCATCTAAATACCACACCCAGAATAGCCCAAAGCACACATTCTGCTACAGAGAAGTTCCCTGAAGATGGGCTCCAGCATGAGTCCAAAAGTTCAGAAGACTAAACCTCTGGTCCCGGTGACCCATCCAGATTGGATCCTGCAGTATTTTAACTCTATAGCAATGTATGGAAGTTCCTGTACTTCTGTAAAGCCTCATTTTATTCCCTAAAAGTCCCTTGTGGATTTCTAATGCACATGCAATAAAATAAAGAAACACAAAAAGCTTATTTTTGGAATGCTCCCGCAGTTCAGGACAGTTCATGTTCTACAAAAGACTTTTGGCCCACAAAAGTCAAATGGGACTCCTCTATCTCCCTGAAGCTGTGTCTCCTGCAGCAAATAGCTATTTAAAGCTCTACCATTCTATGCTTCTTTTCCTGCACCTTGAAGTTTTTTGTCAGTGAAAAAATACATTCAATTAGCAAAGTCAGCTTCAAGAGAGCAACACCTGCAAAATGCTTCAAGTCCTTAAGCAGCTGCTCTTTGAAAATCACTTAACATCAGTTGGTGGCTTTAGCGAAGAAGGCATTCTAGTTTCTACTTATTGAGTTTACCCAATCAGATAGGGAGAAGGTTGGACAATAAGGCAAACCTTTGGTGGGATCTAATTCCCCATACTTATTGAGTATGTCAGCTGTCAGAAAGAAATTCAATCCAAATAGATATTTTCAATCTGTTTCGGATGCAACACGTTATCACATTTTTCCTAAAAACATTTGTGCATATTTCCATATAAAAACAACATATAAGATAATGATCTTATATAATGGTCAAGATCTACAACATTTCCACAGGTACATTTGTGGTGAGACAGAAAGCATACACATCCGTAATAGATTACATTAAGAAGCATTGTGATCATCATCAGGCAAGTAAGCGTAAAGAATCTGTGACCTGTTCCTTCAAATATAACCTACCCGTCTAAGCAGGATAGTTTTCCAGGTGCTCAATATCGCCCCCTACAGTATTTTTATCCATGTCTACCAGAGAGTCCCTATTTAAAAAAAAAACAAAGCTACTACAATGTTTATAATATCTACATATTTAACCATATTAATATTATACAAATATTTTAATATATGTTCTCAAAACTTCCCTGAAAACAATGCAAACATTTGCTTTGCTTTATTTCAGTCTAGAGATGTTAGATGTTAGCTAGAATAGGGGTCTCTAACCCCTGGTCTGTGGACTGGCACCGGGCTGCAACATTCCAGAAACCAGGCTGGGCAAACAAATCAAGCCCCATCTGTGGTATGCAGGCAGCACATGAAACCACGCCCCCTCCAGTCCATGGAAAAACCTTTCTCCACAGAACCGGTCCCTGGTGCCCCAAAGTTGAGCGCCTCTTGAGTTAGAATGATAACAATGGTATCTTCAATAAAGCTGGATTCTTGGACTTAACTATATGATTAAAATGAACTTTATTCTTCAGCAAAAATCTTAATTAAGTGGTCTTATGAAATATTAATACATAAGTAGTTGCAGATCTGCTTTCTATTAAACAAAAAAAAATTAGCCTGCAAGTCCTACTGTAAAGTAATTAACTTCATTATGAAGACATTCAACTTGAAAGGAAGATACATCACAGTCCACTTCTTGATTCATATGTATTCAGAAGTCCAAATTTCATGTTCAAGTTAATTTTTTATATTTTTATAATTCATACAATTATAAAACAGAATAAAAACATGGAAAATCCACAAGGATGTACACAAGTGAAACACACACACACACACACACACACACAAAATAGGCCTTCCTTTAGGCATGAAAGCCATCTGGATAACTTTGGATCAGTCCTCTCTCTCTCAGCCCAACACATTTCAGTGGTTTGTGGTTGTAGGGAAAACAAGCCTTGGTGGCTCAGGCTGTAAATGCCTGCTCTTAAGATCCAGCTGTCTACAATTACTGTAGGCTCGAATCCCACCAGGCTCAAGGTTGACTCAGCCTTCCATCCTCTCGGGGTAGGTAAATTGAGGGCCCAAGATTGTTGGGGGCAATTAGCTGACCTTGTAAAAATGCCGCTTAGTAATAAGCAGGCGTATACAATGGAATGAAGGCTATTGCTATTGCTGAGCACACTGGGTTGTATCCCAAAAATTGTAAGCCGCCCTGAGTCTTGGAGAAGGGCGGCATATAAATGTAATTAAAAAAAAAATAGGCAGGAAAATTAGGCTTGCTATCTTGAATTATATAGAAAAATGTGAGATAAAATATAATAGTCATAATATTCCTTTTACTGTTGGGATTCACAATTTAAATCTACATTTGCTAAATAAACATTTTACTTTTTAAATATAGATTGGCTCGCCTGTAAAAGAATGCACCCTGGTATCCACATATCAAAAATGGATTAGAAAAGGACCCCAAAGAAGTAATTCAACCAGAACTCATTCATCGATACAGTTGGGAGATGGCTGTTTAAAATCAATTGGATAAATTCATAAGTAATTTATTCTTGTTGCTCTTTAGTACTGCATCTGAATAAAATTTCTCCACTCAGGGACAATACTGTATAACTCTCAACAACACTTACAGTTGGTGGCAGAATGGTCCCTACAGTTATCTTAGAAGCTTCTGATTTCTACTTTTTTGGGAAGGTAAGAAGGGGCTTTCAGGCACTGTTGATTCCTGGCAAGTCTTTGGACAATTCCCTGCAGTTTTCTTGGCAAGATTTTACAATCTTTTTTCCCTTGCTTTCTTCCTAAGGCCAAGAAAGAGTAACTGGCTCAAAGCCACTCAGTAGGCTTTGCACCTAAGGCAGGACTGGAACTTAATTTTAAGTTCCTGGTTTCCAGCCTGAAGCCTTAACCATTGCACCAAACTGGCTCTCTTTCTGGCACAGCAAGAACAAAGGAGAACCATGTTTCTGCAGTTCCAGGATAGAATTTCAAAAGATAAAGCTATGGTGACAAGCTTCAACTGATGAGATCACCTCTTCTACACTCCTGCCATAAGGGCAACCCTGAAAGTTATCCTTTTTTTCTTAGTGAAATACTAGAATTAAATTGCATTGCAATTTAGAGAAGAGAGCTAGACTACTGGCTAGACTACTCGGTGGACCTGAACCAGCCAACTAATTCTTATGCCCTTATAAGCCCAGAATATGCAGAGCACAGGAAGACAAAATTAGTGGGAATGAGTTGTATTAAGTAGAAAGTCTCCGCAATCACCATTGCTTCCCCAGATACAATCCAGGTTGCAATCGCAGGCACCTCGCGATGCCAACCGGCAGAGAACTGCACTGCAGCCCTGGGCAATCCGGAGCCGTCACAAACAGCAACTCTCAGATAAGGAACCTACGGGGATAACAGACAAGCGGCCAAACGAAAGGAGGGACACAAGTCTAGCCCGGGTGGGAGGGGTAGGTGGCATTTGGAAGCAGAGTCCCTCATCTCGCGCTTGGCAGCTCGTGGAGCTCTCGCGATGTTTCCCCCGCCGCGGCTGCTGTTGCCGCCTCAGCACCTTCGTTAGTCCTGTCACTCCACGGACCCGGCTCTATGGCGGCGCTGCGAAGTCTTTTGGGCTGGCGCCGTTGTCGTCTCCCGACGGAGGCGGCCCCTCGCCGGCCACTGTGGGGCTTGAAGGCCGCCGGCTCCGGCCGCGAGGGGACCCCGAGCGGGCTGAGCTTCGCGGCGGCGGGGGCTGCTGGCGGGGCGCTCGCTTGGCTCGCCTGCTATCACTACTACGACCGCCGCCCGCACCAGTCGTCCCCTGCGCTGGGGCTCGGAAGCCGGAGGGAGCGAGGGGAAGCCGGGGCGCCGAGCCAAAGCCGCGGACTTCAGCCCATCCCTGTGGCGGCCGCTGCCAAGGAGATAGTGGTAAGTGTCGAGGGACCCGGGGGGTGGGGGTGAGGCCACATAGAGCGCGAGCGCCTGCCTTGCCCCGCCCCTTCTCCTCCCGCTAGAGAGGATGGGTGGATGGTGGATCCTCCAAGGATGCTGTCGGGAAGCCGGGTCAGAGATCGCCTGTGCTAGCCTTCCCTTTCTTCCATTCTCTCCAGCACTCCTGGATGGGGGAACTGCTCAGGAGGGACGCTTTTTGCACGTTAGCTCTCAGCTCCCTTCAAAGTCCCCTGGAGAAGAGCAGGAGTTAGGCACCATCAGTGAAATCAGCGCGACTTACAAGTCAGGATCTGGACAGGACGCAGGGGCTGGTTTTTTATGTAACGTTTCTTTATTCGTATCAGAGGCACTTTCAACTTACAGACATACAACGTTCAACGTTGAGCAAGTAAAATAGATATAAGATAGATATGTCTATCACTAAGTGTTGTATCTTATGATTCTTGATGAATATGTTTTATTTTTTCTTTATTTACACTGAAAGCTTATGCACCAAAGACAAATTCTTTGTGTGTCCAATCAACACTTGGCCAATAAAGAATTCTTTCATAAAAGTATAGCACCTGTAAAAAATATGTAAAATGAACAGGATTAAAAATAAATGACATTTAATGATGATGATGTTATCCATTCAGTCGTGTCTGATTCTTGATGATTCTATGAGCCAGATGTCTCTGTAACTTTGATCTTGCACTACTTTGAGTTTTTCTATGCTCTGGCTGGTTCATGGTGTCCAGCCACTGTATTCGTTGACGGGCTGGTTTCCTTTTACAACATTTAATGTTGAATGTTCTTTAGTATGGCAAATACTTTCTGGGTTTAGTAAGTGCTGGTGCAGGGCTTACTGTTTTACTGTTTTGAGTGGCATTTTTGTCCTTTGTTTTTGCTCAGCAGTTATTCAAAATTAAAAACATAAAAAGGAGTAGCCATAAGAGGCTGAAACAGCAATTCTTTCAACTTCCACTAGAATGACAGGGTTATAGTTGAAATGATGGAGTGGCAAGAATGAATGACTGTGTGCATTATAAATACAGTGATTGAAGAGAATGGGCTAACACTGATTCATGGATGTTTTCTGAGTATAATGCTTCTGAAATAAAAAATGGTAGATCATTTTTTTTGCCCTAGATTATTGATAACTATAATATTGGCCTACATTAATGTTCCTAATCATGGGCAAAATATATGTAACCACAACCATGCATACATGGTCGCAGAAACATTCTATATTTTAGTCCTTCTAATACTATAATGTGGACACTTTCCGTAAGTGAAATAGGTTAGAAGTTTAAAAGATGTTGATGGCAGGCAGAAAGCATGATGCTATTATGACCTGACCACTACAGTTTTCTGATGGGAAACTACTTTCCTTTCATCTTGCTGATGCTGATTTTTCCCCACAAACCTTAAATTTCTAAAGTTGTGAAATTTAGTTATTTACATAGTTACAGAAAAAGGTGAATGTTTCATTTTTCTGCATATACAATCACTACATAAAGAATACCTGATATTGGCATATAGCTTGTAGCATATTTGCTGTCTGTATTAGCACATTCTGATCCTATAATCAGATGTTGTTGAACATTACAAGTAGTCCTTCATTTACAACCATTCATTTAATGCCACTCTAAGTTATAACAGCACTGAAAAAATTGACTTACAGCCATTACTCACACTTATAACTATTGCAGCATTCCCGCAGTCATGCGATCAAAATTTGGGCATGTATTTAGAACAATTGCAGTATCCTAAGATTCTGTGATCATCATTTGTGACCTTCCCAGCTGGCTTCTAACATGCAAAGCCAAGAGGGGAAATGGATATATTTAACAACAATATGATTCACTTTACTGCAGTAAGTCACCTAACAACCATGGCATAAAAAGTTGTAAAATTGGGCACAACTCGGCAAACAACCACTTCGTTTAGCAATGGAAAGTCTGGTCCCAATTGTGGTCCCATATACATACATTAGTCATTATGTACTATACGTCTTTATGCTGGAATGTGCACAGCTCCCTCATCTACTAAAAGAAACTAATTGTTTATGCATTATTACAAGATTTTACAAGATCTTTGAACATGCAGTGATATTTTATTATGAATATTATTATTTTAGGCTTTCATTTAAGTCTACAAGGTCAGTTCCCCAGACTCAAGTTGGTCTTTATTAGAACTCCCTGGTTCTAACAACATATTCCTATGACAAAAGATTAGAAATTAGTTATTTAAAAATAAAGGTATTATATACTGGCTGTCAGATTATTTAGAGCTAAGGTGCTGAGGATTCTAAAAGCAATGTAATAAAAGTAATAAAAATGTATAATAACTATGATTTATGCTCGTTGATCTATAATTCTTCAACTGGATTAGACTACACATAGAATACTGCATCCAGTTTTAGTCACCACACTAAAAAAGAGTTGAGACTCTAGAAACTATAGTGCAAAGAAGATCAACCAAGATGATTAGGGGACTGGAGGTCAAAACAGATACGATGAACAGTTGCAAAAACTCATGAAGAGAAGGACCACAGGAAACATGACAGCAGTGTTCCAATATTTGAGGGGCTGCCACAGAGAGGAAGGGCTCAAGCTCTTTTCCAAAGCACCTAAAGGCCAGACAAGGAATAACAGATGAAAACTGAACAAGGAGAGATTCAACCTAGAAATGAGATATTTTCTGACAGTGAGAACAATCAACTAATGGAACAGCTTGCATTCAGAAGTTGTGGGAACTTCATTATTGGAAGCTTTCAAGAAGAGTCTCGACTACCATCTATCAGAAATGGTGTAGGGTTTCCTGCTTGTGCGGGGGGGTGAACTAGATCAGTGGTTCTTAACCTTTTTGAAAGAATCGCCCCCTTGAGCCATTGAGGAAGTTGTCATCGCCTCCCTCCCTCAACATAACCGCCCCCCTGCCGCCTCTTAGCATCCCCAAGGCCAAGGGGGCCAGCAGAGGGGCGCTAAGAGGTGGCAGGGTGGTGTTCGAGGCGCTGGCCTGCCCTGCAGTTTCACCCATTTTGGTGCCAGCTCCGGAGCGGTGCTACAGTCAATGGGTGAGCCTGCAGGGGTGGTGCCTTGAACGCCCTCCGGCCTCCTCTTAGCGTCCCCAAGGGGGCCAGCAGAGGGGTATTAAGAGGCGGCAGGGGGGCAGCACATCGAACGCGGCCGTGGCGGCATGTAATGTGCCACTGCTTCCGCATTGGAGGTGCAGGCTCCGGAGCAGTGCTAGTCAGTGGGTGAACCTGCAGGGCCAGCTGGCACCGTCGCCCCTTTAGCGCCCCTCTGTGGGCACCTTTGGGGACGCTAAGAGGCGGCAGGGGGGCATTCGAGGCGCCGGCCCTGCAGGCTCACCCCATTGACTGTTGTACTGCACCTGAACCGGCGCCTTGAATGCAGCAGCATGTTGGGAAAAGCTGCCACCACCATTTTCCCAAAGTGCTGCCGCTCTTGCATTCTTTCTGTCTGTCCATCCATCTGTCCATCCATCCATCCATCCATCCATCCATCCATCCATCCATCCATCCATCCAAAAGGTCTGTCTGTTTGCCTGCCTGCCTTCCTGCCTATCTACCTACCTGTCTGTCTTTTTGTCTACCTACCTACCTACTATCTACCAATATAGATCTCTCTCCCTCCCTCCCTCCCTCCCTCCCTCCCTCCTCTCTCTCTCTCCCAATATATCTTGCTCCATCGCTCCCATATCACCCCCCTTCCATTTCTTCGCCCCCATGTCGCCCCTTTTCGTTCTGTCGCCCCCTGAAAAACAAAATTGTCCCTTGGGGGGCGATATCGCCCAGGTTAAGAACCACTGAACTAGATGACCTACAAGGTCCCTTCCAACTCTGTTAATCTGTGGCTCTGTGGAGGCCCTCATAAAAATTTCCCACTTGAATTATTGACTAAAAGTATGGAAGATAGTTCATTAGTATAGGAAGTCCTTGCCTATAAGTTTACTTCATCCTAGAAAAAATAGTTTATCCTAAGATTTGTATTAATTGGGCCTCTCTGCTTAATACCTGCTAATGCTTGAAGCAGAGGCCAAATAGTCCTTTGTATTTGTAGAATGACAAATACAATATTCAAACCATTATTATGAGATCTCTTCAGCAGACCTTATTCAATACCAGCATTTAAATTAGAAAAGCTCAAGGTTTTATTCTGAGTATGTTGATATGCCACATCTTGTTCTTGAGTGAGGGCATCTATGCAGTCAACTTGGCTTCAGCTGCTCTGAAATGGAAGTCTGGCCTCAAATGGAGATTATATACTTTTTATTAGCAGTTTATTCTATTAAAATCTCTGTAAAATTGCCAACTTCTGTTATATTGTTCTTTGAAGATATTGGGTTTGAAGATCAAATCTGGGTCGGTCACGTGGACCAGAGTTTTAATCTTCTGAGCCTTCAGGCTCCCACTGGAGCCCATCAGCATTCCTGTTAGTTGACAAGGGGTCCATTTTCCAGGCTTCAGTAATTTCTCTGGCTATTTTTGTCCCTGCTCGGCCAACAACCTTAGGAACTGCAAAATTGAATGTATGTCCTTGTTCATGAATCAATTAATGCTGATTTACCACAAGCTTATCAAGTACTTAGAAGCCAACATAGCACAAGAAAACAGCCAACAACTTTATAGCTAGCCTTCAACACCTCAATCAACAATTAAAATGCCACACACAACCAGGTATTGCATAAATACTACACAAAAGAACAGCCCAAAGCACACCTTCTACTAGAGAGAAGTTTCCTGAGGATAGGATCCAGCACAACTCCAAAAGCTCAGAAGACTAAGCCTCTGGTCCTGGTGACTGACCAATTATCCTGGGACACATACATTTGCCTTCATATTGGGTTTGAATTATATTTCTGCTTAATAGTCTACGTAATTACATCTTAGATAAAAAGTCAGCAACATTAAACGTTTATCATCAATTTCTGTTCTGCTTATAAGTTTACTACTTGTGTTACTGATTTGTATGTATTAGAGTCTTTTTTTTTACTTTTTTTTACTTTTGGGCCTTGGTGGCTCAGGCTGTTAAATGCCTAGCACTTAAGTTCCAGTTGCCTACAATTACTGTAGGCTGGAATCCCACCAGGCTCAAGGTTGACTCAGCCTTCCATCCCCTCGGGGTAGGTAAATTGAGGACCCAAGATTGTTGGGAGCAATAAGCTGACTTTGTAAAAATGCCGCTTAGTAATAAGCAGGCATATACAATGGAATGAAGGCTATTGCTGAGCACATTGGGTTGTATCACAAAAATTGTAAGCTGCCCTGAGTCTTCGGAGAAGGGCGGCATATAAATGTAATTTAAAAAAAAAGATCAGTAAAATAAAATATTTTTCAGCACTGAAAAATAAAAATGAAGTGTTTTGAAAACTTCATAGATGATCTTTATTAGCTATAAATTACAATATTAATAGATATTAATAAATATTGGGAACCTTTGAGTTCCTTGAGATTGAGAATTTAGCACTAAAATGTCCAATTCTTAAGTGATACAATTTTTACATTTTCTTGCAACTTAAAAATCAGAATGAATGGTTTATTTTTTGTGACATGAAGTGTCGTACTTTCACCTTTAAAATGACTCATCAATTCCCCAAAACAGGCCAAAAATTGCAGGGCACACCACTTCTTATCATCAGGATAACTCTTAGAGCCTAACTAAAGTAGCATAGGAACAAATGGGAGATTTGTAAAGTAGTTTATTAGCTATAAAGTTTTATGATAAAGCAGCAGAAACTCCACAAGAATGGCAAACATGTGATCTTCAAATGTTCTTGAATTCCAGCTGTCAGCATTTCTTTCCATTGGCTATCTTGGCTTTAGCTAAAAAGAATTGTGATTCATCACATTTGAAAGGCTACATTTCCTCTTCTGCTTATCTCTAGTCTCTATGTTTCCATCAGATATTTTGAAAGCTTCCCAGAATTGTTAGAAAATTATATCAGTCTGTAAGTGCCACAAATTTATTTCTTTAAATCAATCAGATTTTTTTCTGATTTTTCCACATATTTTATTTAGGGATTTTGCTAGATAGTTTCTAAACAGATTTAATATATGTCATGAAATTATTTTTTGTAACTGTAAAAATGGGTCTTTGAGTGCAAAAGTCCCATCATTACAATATGAATATGAAGTGTACATATTGCACACCATAAGCATGAAACAATTTACTTTCTGCCCATTCTTGATTATACTTTTGCTGATAGTATTAGTGTTTGAAATTAGTTTTACATGTTACACATTTTTTACTACCTCTTCTACTATGTCTGAGCTTCATTCCAGTCCCAATAGAGATGTAGTCAGCTCAGTTAGGGTATGTAATTATTCTACTCCTTGTCTTGTTAGTCAAGTCCCATGATGATTTTCAATTTCAAGTGCAGAAAGTGGTCATCTATTTCTAACCTTGTCTGTATGGTTTGTCATTGTTGTGAATAAACCATTTCTGGCCTTTTGATTAAAATTGTAAAGAACCACAAATAAGACCATGGAGAAGAAATGTGGTGGTTAGCAAAAATGAGCCCAGGAAAGGAAGAGAATATTGCCATGCCTTCAAGCATGGTGTTACCCCTTTGAGGTAGGTCGGGTCAAGAAGCAGACTCCAATAAGAAATACTGGGACTTTATTTATATAGGTTCTGCTTATAGACTTTTGAAAGCCTGACCGTGTTTTCCATCCTTCTTGTACCAGAGAGAATCAAGATAGGACCATTCTCTTTCTAATATTTTTTCCTGGTCTTAATGTTAGAACATTTTTATTTTGAGCTTTCAAATAGCTTATGTATAATGAATAAAATTGTTCTTTTTTTGTCATTTTTCAATGCTATTTCATGTTTCTGCCATTCTAAATTGTAGATTGAAATTCAATTTTTGTAACTTTAAATATTGTCACATTTCATAATTTTAGACCTAAACACAGATTGCTTCTTTTGAATATATTTACTTATTTACATAGCCAGCCATCTCTCATACAGCCATCTCTCATACATGACTCTGAATGGCTTTTAACAATTAAAAATGACAAGAACAATAAAAGTATAAATAGAAACAACAAACATACAACTATATTAAAATCACTATTAAAAACTCAATTCACAGTTAGCAGGAATACATTCCATTCAGTAAAGCCGCTGGAAAAGCTCACCATTACCTCTATCCCCCAAAGCACAATGATCCAGTAAGGTCTTCAGAACCTCTCTAAAGGCCAGAAGAATAGGGGCCAATCTAAATTCCCTGAAATGATGTTCCAAAAGACAGGTGCCATGGCAGAAAAGGCTGCTGGATCCTGTCAACTATGGAATGTCAACTGACAGGATCTGTAACATGCTTCTCCTGCCAGATCTGATGGGACAGGTAGATGTAACTGGGAAAAGGTGGTTCCTTAGTTTCAGTCAGGAGTCTTAGGCTGTTTTATAGTGGTATTTTAATTATGTCTTAATTTTTTATTTACTAGTTTTTTAAGCTACAGTTAAGAATTTATATTTGCTTATAAATAAGTTATAGTTTCAACTTATAGTTGAAAGCATTTGCACCAAGACAAATTCCTTGTGTGTCCAATCACACTTGGCCAATAAAGAATTCTATTCTATTCTATTCTATTCTATTCTATTCTATTCTGTTCTATCACTTATAGACACATTTCTTATACTAGTCTGAGACCACAAAAATGACGGATTACAGTATCTATAGAAAGTGAGAAGTTTCAATTAGTTCTGGCTCCCTATCGCATTTGCATTTATGCTGTATGCAAGATTTTGCATGTGGTAAGAGTTTCTTATTATATCTTCTGCATAGAAATTCCCGGTGTTTTGAAGTTGTCCTCCCAGTAGGATATAATGTGCGTCTTCTTGCAAATTTTAATTGCTTTTTTCCTGGCACCTGGCCATAACTTTTGCACACAGTTAGATAAATACTATTTTTAAAACAAATATTTTAAGAATTTGCCAGTTGCAAATTACATTTGCTGGACAGATTGTTTTTTTTAAAAGTTTTTAAAAAACCGTTTATTTGGAAAGAAGCATCAAAGCTGGATTTGGTTTAATTTACATCCCAGAGCAACTGTGTCAGTAGAGTCAGAAGTGCTTTTATTTTATAAACATCAATGTGAACATCTAAGGCAGTGATGGCGAACCTTTTTGTTGTGGTGTGCCGAAAGCCCGGGTGCGAAAGTGCGTGCGTGATAGCGCATGCATGCCAGCACCCACAATGAAATTCCCCCCATGCACCTGTGCACGCAACCCCCCCTTACCTGCACTGCGCATATGCGTGCCTCCCAGCTGATTTTCAGCCCATTTGAGGCCATTTTCACCCTCCCAGGGCTCGAGGGAAGCCTCTGCAGCCTTTGGAGGCTGAAAAATGTTACGGCACTTCAGGTTTTGGCACTTCCGGTATTTCCAGAAGGCCCATTTTTCGGCCTCCAAAGGCTACATAAGCTTCCTTTGAGCCCCCGGGAGGGCGAAAAAGGCCTCAAATGGGCTGAAAATCAGCTGGGAGGCGCGCACATGCACAGTTCATGTAAGTTTGACTGGGGCTCGCTTGCCCACACAAATAGCTCTGCGTGCCACCTGTGGCATGCGTGCCATAGGTTTGCCATCACAGATCTAAGGTATAAGAGGTAATATGCACTTCATATTACTTTATGATTCTTACAATAAATATTTTCCAAAATAGAATAGAATAGAATAGAATTCTTTATTGGCCACATGTGGTTGGACACCCAAGGAATTTGTCTTGGTGCAAATACTCTAAGTATACATAAAAGAAAAGATACATTCGTCAAGAATCATAAGGCACAACACTTAATGATAGTCATAGGGTACAATAAGCAATCAAATCATACTAGGCAACAGTCAATATAAATCGTAAGGATACAGGCGACAAAGTTACAGTCATACAGTCACAAGTGGGAGGGGACGGGTGATAAGGAGTGATGAGAAGATTAACAGTAATAGTAGTGCAGACTTTGTAATAGTTGAACAGTGTTGAGGGAATTATTTCTTTAGCAGAGTGATGGCTTTCGGGGGGAAACTGTTCTTGTGTCTAGTTGTTCTGGTGTGCAGTGCTCTATAGCGTTGTTTTGAGGGAAGGAGTTGAAACAGTTTATGTCCGGGATGTGAGGGATCTGTAAATATTTTCACAGCCCTCTTTTTGACTGTGCAATATACAGGTCCTCGATTGAAGGCAAGTTGGTAGTAATTGTTTTTTCTGCAGTCCTAATTATCCTCTCTGTCTGTGTCTGTCCAGTTATAGAGGTGCAGATGACAGACTCAGTAATTCCTCTGTAGAACTGTATCAGCAGCTCCTTGGGCAGTTTGAACTTTTTGGGTTGCCGCAGAAAGAACATTCTTTGTTGTGCTTTTTTGATGATGTTATTGATGTTAGGTGTCCATTTTAGGTCATGTGATATAGTAAAACCTAGAAATTTGAAAGTCTCTATTGTTGATACTGTGTTATCTAGTATTGTAAGATGTGGTAGTATGGGAGGGTTTCTTCTAAAGTCTACCACTATTTCTATGGTTTTGAGTGTGTTCAGTTCCAGATTGTTCTGGTTACACCACGAGGCAAGTTGTATAACCTCCTGTCTATATGCGGATTCGTCATTGTCTCGAATGAGACCAATCACTGTTGTGTCATCAGCAAACTTCAGTATTTTAACAGATGGATCGTTTGAGATGCAGTGATTGGTATATAGGGAGAAGAGAAGTGGAGAAAGCACACAGCCTTGGGGGGGCTGTGCTAATTGTACAGGTATCAGATGTGATTCTGCCTAGCTTCACCTCCTGCTTCCTGTCTGTTAGAAAGCTTATGACCCATTTACAAGTGTGTTCAGGTACTGCTAGTTGGTTTAATTTACTTAGAAGAGTGTCTGGAATGATGGTATTGAATGCTGAACTGAAGTCTACAAAGAGGACCCTTGCATAGGTATTTGAGATTCAAGGTGTTATAGGATGTAATGCAGAGCCATATTAACAGCATCATCTGTCGATCTATTTGCTTGGTATGCAAATTGCATGGGATTTAACAGCGGATCCGTGATGGTTTTCAGATGGGATACCACAAGCCTTTCAAAGATTTTCATAACTACAGATGTTAGAGCAACTGGTCTGTAGTCATTCAGTTCCTTGATGGAGGGCTTCTTTGGCACTGGGATAATAGTAGAGCATTTGAAGCAGGAAGGAACATAACACATCTCTAGTGATCTATTGAAGATTCGGGTGAAGATGAAAATGTACATTATATATGTACTGTATATAAATATTAAGGTATTTTGTTTGCTCAAAGAGCTGAATTGACAATTGAGGATATATTCATATTAAATAAAGTTATATCAACTCTAAATAATCATAAGCACCTTCATTGTGAGATGAAAGGTCACTATCTTCCTCTGCATGGTTCGATGTGCTTGTCCTAAACTAATCAGTGTGGAGCACTACCTTAATCATCTTGAGAAAAGACTGAATTCTTCTCATCTTAAAACAAGATTGAATTCTTCGATTTATAAATTATTACCCAATTTGTAATAGACTACATGATCAATATAGACTACATTTATCTGATGAAGAACTGTGATCCATGAAAGTTTTTATAGCAAGAAACCATCCTTGCTATAAAGTTCCACCAATGGTATTTAAACTAAGTGGATATATGGATTACTATCAATCCTGATTCAGTGTTCTCCAATTCTGTTAGAAAATAGGTATTAAAAAGATGCATTCTGATGAAACATAGAAATGCTAATACAGAAGAGATTCCAAGTCTAATTTTTTTCTGTAAATGATAACAGATATAATACATAAAGACAGAATAGCAAGAATAAACTCTTGTCAATAAAAAGAAAGTAATATATTTATTCTAGCATTGCTATTCCTTACATGCAAAATTAATAGGTGATTCATACTTTGTATGAAGCTATGATTAATTTACCTGTGATTTATTGAATAATTTTATAGACTATGAAATATTCATATAACACATTAGTGAAAAACAAGCAAACCACCTTGTGGCTAAAGCAATAAATGCAGCAAGATTATTTAACATTTGAAAGGATATACAAGCATCATGCTAAGATAGCTAGTTGTCCTGGGAAACATTAATATCTTTCTGGGCATTGTGTGATTGGAAATGCTTGATAATGTACAAAAGCAGACAAATATTCATTTTAATTAGTCGACTTTTTTAATAAAAATACTTCCAAATGGTAAGCATTTTAAGAATGAAATATACTGTATAAAATCTGGCTCGTGGGTAAGGGAACAAGTAATACCCTCAATATTTTGGCTATTGAGCTACAGCAATGGACATGAGTTCAATGAAATGCAATAATTTTCAGGTTAACTGGCAGATATACAGTATATGAAATAATTTCTGGATATATAAAAATTACATATTGCAGTTAAGAAAGATCAGATATCAGGACTATTACTATTTTCTATTCCAACAGTTGTTAAGTACCTTTTTTCTGCTTGGGGATTTTCCCACACTAAAATGTGATGTTTAACCTCTTGGCCACCCAGCATGCAAACAAAATTATATCACTTTTATCTACTTGGGAGCACACTGTGATAGCCTGAGGCCAAGCAAAGTGAAACTTTTCAAACTACTTTCTTTGCTTTATATAGAATCATACTCATTTCAAACTTATTTTATATAAAGGAATGTGACAATTGCTCTAAAATCCTTTCAAAACATCCTCAGATAAAAGTTGTAACAACTTGGCTTGAAGGTTGATGATTCCATATGAAATTTTGGGAAGAATATGCTTTAATTTATTATAATTTTAATGGAAAATTCAATTGGACCATCACAATTAAATTGTGATCCTGAGTCCATATCACTTTGGGTTAATGGCAGTGGTACCTATTTTTATTATCTCATAGAATTAACTTTCTGAATATTTTGTTTTCCCTGTGGAAGTAATGTATATTAAATTAGAATGTAATGCTTAGACTACTGATAATGGATATTATTGTTGAATTACAACTCTTACCCACTCATGGCATCAGTTTCCATACAGTAGATCTTTTATCTAGTGCTTAGTTCTTTCACCGTGGGAAAATCACTTTTTTCCCCTTTAGAGTGAACCTTTTGAATCAATGACCTTAAGGAAACATGAAACCAACTCTTGGCAATGAACCATTTGTTTCTTCTTTTTTAATCTAGGAAGAAAGATGATGTCATGCTTACCAGAGTTTAAATTCATCTGAGAACTTAATTTAGAGTTAAGGAATTCTCAGCCATATTGTAATTATTTATGGAATATGAATATGTTTTCTATTTTATATTGTTTTAGTTACATTATATGCATTGGTACGTCAATTTTTTTCTGAAAAGAAATAGTAACTTCTTTATCCAATAGATGAATCACATGCATATCAACTACATTACCACTTTAGAAGAAATATTTGTCTATAAAAGTGAAAAAGAGATGTCTCCCCCATTCTTAGGGTGTTTTTGTCACCTGCAGATTTTTATTTAAACTATGTATTAAAATAATGTTCCTAAATTTAAAAATAGGTTTATAGACACAAACATGTTCTACCAAATTGAAGAAAGGAAGACTGATTGATTGATTGATCAGATTTTACTATTATAAAATTGTATTCTGTTTCTCTAACTAGTAAGCATATCAGCTGCTGATTAGATTGGGCAAGGATATTATTATTGTAATCTTGTTACTTAATATGTTAAACATTGCAACATTCATTCATGGTTTTTTTTACATTTGGACAAATTACATAGTTACTCTGCACATATCCCATATGTTTTGTAATTGTTATACAAATGAGGTGAAAAAATAGCTAAATTACTAAATTCTAGGTTTCATCTTTTTCATTATTCCACATGAATACATAGCATCCTTATCTGTTTAATATAACAGGGAGGAAGTAAAATTATACATATACTGGGAAAAAAACCTAAACCAAGTAAATGCATTTGTTTATCTTGAACTATGTTTATAAACACATGTTAATGCTGATGGAAAGGAAGTGAGTACTGTGTGGGTAATGTGTGGCCTTTATATATAATAAAGAAACACATATCCCAAGTGAAGTAACCAAGAAACTCAGAAGAATTAACAAGTGTGCCTTTGTTCCAGAAGAAAAGAAAACTGATCACCGTGTACTTCTCCAGAAAAGAAAAAGGCATATGGGTAGAAACAAGAGGAGCGTGTGTGCCTGTGTACATGTGCGTGCATGTGTATGTATATTCTTCCAGTAATAAATAGCCAAGCAAGGTTACATCATAAGCATGCATGTATTTGTTGTTTGAGAAGAACACTTTGCATACCGCACATGTATTGGGAAGATGTAAGAACTGGTGGTCATGCCAACTAATGATAACAACCAGAATTGAGTTGAGAATATTTCTTCAAGATTTTCTAGTTCCTACTACTCTCTGCATGATCTGCTTACTTCATGTTTTTCCCCTTTATTAACAAAGCTTTCTCCAGGGTAGAGATGTGGATGCAGAGATAATTTGGAAGGTCAGAAAGAAATGGGGAATGAATGTAATGAATGAAGTTGATTTAATCTAGTCTTAATCATGCCATTAATTCCTTCTAGAAGTTCTGAGTGCTCCATCACGGGAGGTTTTCAAGAAGAGGCTGGACAGCTATTTGTCCAGAATAGTATAGGATGTCCGGCTTGAGCAGGGTGGGTGGGGTTGGACTATTATTCTATGATCTACATTCTGAATAATGTTGCTTATTCTGAAAAGGAATAATGTGAACATATGTACCAATATCCCAACTATAATTTTGCAATTGCTCTGATAGGTACACATCTTTTCAGATAGATACCCACTGTACATCTAATTTTCAAGACTACAACCTTCTGAATAAAAATATTTAGGCAAATATTCATATTATTTATGAGGCAATATAATTTTTAAAATGTTTCTGACTATTGCTTTATTGTTGTAACACACCGTATAAACGTACAAACATTATGAAAGATCCTGAGAAAGAATTAGTGTATTATTGGCTCTAGTGCATTATTCCTCAAAATGCAATGTATTGGTGCCTTTTGCCAAAATATTTAAAAATATGTTTCTTGATTACCCTTGCTGAAAGGAAAGGAAAAAAGAAAGAAGGAAAGTAGCAAAAGCAGATTAAGAGAAAAACCTCAGAATAGAGCTAAAATTTCAGGATTTTTTTCCTTTTAAGCATTAATAATTCAATCTTTTGCTTTGCTTTCTAATCTTTAAACTTATAAATATAAAGATATAATCTCAGAAATCAAAAATTGGTTGCAAATATCCCTAGCTTAATTGTTGACAGTAACTCTGTTGACTTCACATCTAAACAAACTGAATATGTTCTATGTTAGATTTTTTAAAAATTAAAACTGATGTGTACTCATTTAGTTGTATGAAGTATATGAGTTCTTTGTACCACATATTAATGACCCTTGCTTGTGCTTTTATGTATGGTTTGTTTTCTAGTTGTCTCTTGGTGCATTTCTATAGCCTCTTTCAGCATTTTCATAATTGAGGATAGTTAACACCTCATAACTTTTCCCACTGAAATAAATATATAATTTGTTCCATTGGTAGTTTTTTTTTAAATATAAAATAAGATGATCCAGAGAATAGGTGCTGCCACAGAGACATCCTGCTTACTTGGTCTTATCCAACTTTATGCCAGGGACAAATAAATTTATACATCTTTTACATGAAAACAGAATCCTATGTTTAAAACTAGATAGATAGATAGATAGATAGATAGATAGATAGATAGATAGATAGATTTTTTAAAATTCCTATTTTATATCCCGCCCTTCTCCGGAGACTCGGGGCGGCTTACAATTTTTGGGATACAACCCAATGCGCTCAGCAATAGCCTTCCTTCCATTGTATATGCCTGCTTATTACTAAGTGGCATTTTTACAAAGTCAGCTTTTGCCCCCAACAATCTTGGGTCCTCAATTTACCCACCTTGGAAGGATGGAAGGCTGAGTCAACCTTGAGCCTGGTGGGATTCGATCTGCCAAATAGCCACAAAACTGAATTAAACACAGAAGCATTCAAACATATGAACATATTCAGTAGGAAACTAATATAACCCCTGTTTTACATTTATAAAAATTATGAGTTAATCTGTTCAAAACAAGACATTTCATTGGCGTTGGTGACCTCTAATAGCACCATAGGAAAAGGGATCTTTCTGAATGAGAAAGATACAGCAGGAGAAAACATTAGAAAAACTAATCAACTGTTGTTACACATCAAGTTAGACCAAATACAAATTTGTTTCAGGTCGGTTTCTTTGATTTATGTAATAAAGGTGTGAACCAGCAACTAAACATTAAGGTTGAAAAACAATAAACAATATGCCACAGAGTGTTACCCGGAACATCAACTTTCATTTAAAATGCAGAGAAAATTTGACAAAGAAAATCAGTGCCCAAAATGCCATTACCTAAAAGCTACACATTCCTATTGATAGGATTTAACAACATTTAACAACAGAGCCTTGGTGGCTCAGGCTGTTAAATGCCTGCATTTAAGTTCCAGCTGTCTACAATTACTGTAGGCTCGAATCCCACCAGGCTCAAGGTTGACTCAGCCTTCCATCCTCTCGAGGTAGGTAAATTGAGGACCCAAGATTGTTGGGGGCAATAAGCTGACTTTGTAAAAATGCCGCTTAGTAATAAGCAGGCATATACAACGGAATGAAGGCTATTGCTGAGCACACTGGGTTGTATCCCAAAAATTGTAAGCCGCCCTGAGTCTTCGGAGAAGGGCGGCATATAAATGTAATTAAAAAAAAACATTTACTAATTCTACCTTAGTTCTGTTATCCCACATCTGAGCACATATATTTGATATGGGGAAAAATAGAAAAAAATCCTTTTCTGGGTGATAGGTACCTTTTAAAACAAGTAGATTGTAGGGAATCCTTCTCTACAAAGCTAGAGAACTATAGTTCATCAAAGTGAGAGAAAATAATTGATGTTTGTTTCTTTTAGGAACAAAATATAGAATATAAGATCTGCTAAGAAAAATGTGTGGTAGAGGAATTGATATTAAAGAGCAAAGGAAGAAAGGGTAATTTAAAAGGTTCTAAATCAGGGGTGTCAAACTCAAGGATGTGGTCACATCCTGGAAAATGTAAGGGACCAACCCACATCGCTTCAGCCCAGTCTATCCTTGTCACTTCAGCTCAGTCTACCCAATGTGAAGAGGAAACATTGGGCCAGCGTGGCTTCAGTCCGGTCTACCCAATGCAAAGAGAAAACATGCTAGCAGTTTGGGGAGTGACATCAAGATGGCAATGCCTACCAACCCATCTGGCTATGCCCACCCAGTCAGCCACAGCCACCTCCCTCCCCCCGAGGTCAACCACAGCCCTGATACGGCCCTCAATGTAATTGAGTTTGACACCCCTGTTCTAAATCATATTTGTACGAACACAGTTAAATGAGGACAATATCCTTGGCCAGAAATCAGTGACTATAAGCGTTCCCTTGTTACAGGAAGATTGTTATATGCCCTCACTGTACAATCTCATTATGGCCAACTCATGAGCACTGCAGTGTGCACTATGGCAGAAAGAAATGCATGGTGAATAGATAAGCAATAAGTACTTAGACTTATATACCACTTCACAGTGCCTTACAGCCCTCTCTAAGAGGTTTACAGAGTCAGCATATTGCCCCCAACAATCTGGGTCCTCATTTTACCGACCTCAGAAGGATGGAAGGCTGACTCAATCTTGAGCTGGTGAGAATCAAACTGCTGGCAGTGGGGAGAATTAGCCTGCAATATTGCGTTCTAACCACTGCGCCACTGTAACTCACTAAGAAGAAGAAAATGTTTTTACTGTGGAGTTCTTGGTGCTCTGTGAGTTTGTTTGTTCGTTTGTTTGTTTGTAGACATTTCATTCCCCAACTATATAACATCAAGTCTACTAGATGTACACTAAATGATGTTGACTAGTTGGTTTAATGAAATGACTATACAAGTTAACAACCAAGCTCAAGGAGCACCTAGGACTCCACAATTCAAGCTATTCTATTCTATTGAGATGATATCATCTCAACATAAGGGTGTTTTGCTTGCTTGAATTGGCACCTGCATCCACCTTTAACTAACTGAACATCCTCTTCAGGGCCAGCAATACCAGGCAGCTGCAAGCTGCACTTCATTGCCAACCACATTATGTCCTCCTGAGACTGAGAGAAACAAGTAATAGCAGGTATACTGTTTTCCAGTGTGGAATTTCAGACTTTTTCCTTCCACTTAACTTTTTTGACACATATTTCTAACTTCATTTGCCCTTTATGAATCTGTCTTTGCTCACTGTTTGGTGTTTCTCTTATTTTATTTTAACTGCAATTGTCTTTCAGCCTTGCCATTTTGGGAACACTTTTAATGAGAACTTACAATAGCAGTAAGGTTTTTCATATATATTGAAAACAAAGAGCAGCATATAATTCATAAATCCATTTGATAGTCTTTTTAAGAATACATGTTTGTCATTTCATTGTGCCTTTTAGAATAAATAGTTATTAAAATACTAAATAGGATGGAAAATATATTTATCTTATGATATAATTGACCCACTTATTTCTAAAATCTGCAATGTAATAATAAATTTAATGGGTGTAAATTCTGTAATTAATGAGCTGCAGAGAAATGCAATGATTGTGTACATGACATTTATCATTTTGTTTAAAATAATCCCAAAGTTTGTTCTTTGTGTCATCCACAAGGAAATTGATTTCAATAATTTTTTCCCCTGGAGTTCTAATGCAAAAGTCATATAATATCAGGTTCTAGCTGATTCCCAGACAGGAGACAAGAATCAATATGCTTAGTGAAAATGAGAGAAGAGAATTGAATCCCTATGCCTTCACAGGTAATTAATGCTAGCATTTCACTGAGCATCTATTGATAGCCATGACATGAACACATGGCATAACAATTATAAACAGGGTTCCACTACAGTTGCCTCTTGTGGAAAAGTTTGCTTTGGTAACTAAATCTTTTATCTGTAACAAGGAGATGAGATCAATAAGTTGAGGAAAGAAAACTGGAAAGCAACTAAGAAATGGTAATATTTCTTTTAATCAGTCATTTATAAATAGTTTTGAAATGTCGAAGTGAAGGGACTACACATTGCAGATATGCATTACTGTCCTTGGGTTTTTTGGTGTTCTCACAAATAATCTTTCAACCATATTTGGAAGCTATGAAATTTGCTCATTTTCATGTGATTCAGGCAAACAAAAACTACAAGTCTAGCAAAAATAACAAGAGATTCCAATCACCTGTTGCCAGTTCTCTTATTTTGCTTAATGACCATTCATTCAATGATTGTTCAAAGTTAAGGCAGCAGTGAATGAAAGGATTTAGGATTGATCCCCAAGTTATGGCTATTGCAGCTGTACGGACAGGCTGCCAAGCACCTGGATTTTGATCATGCCCCATGATCACATGATCATAATCCAGGTGCTTGGCAGCCTGCCCGTAAATACAACATTAAGGGCTCTTCATCTGCCCCCACTCACCAATCTGCTTCCCATTTTTGGCCCCCTGCACTCCACCGCCCCTGCCATTCTACATGGCTTTTGCTGCCTCCTTGCTGCTGATCAAGTATGCCCAGCCTGGCCCCATGGCGCAGCTGATGGCCACATGGACCCCTCTTCCCCAGATCAAACATAGTAATTTTCTCATGAGACCTGGAGAAGATGCCTTTATGTGGCCAGAAGCTGTCTTGTGAATGGCCAGGTTGGGTATACTGTATCAGCAACAGAAGCAAGACCACAGTTAACTGAGGTGGTAGAGCAGCAGATGCCTTGGAGTGCAGGCTGACGAGGGTATTTAGGATTGAGCTTGGGCAGCTGTGGCTTCCTAGTTCCTTCCTAGTGTGGCTTTGTGTCATACATTGCTGGGCCAGGCTGGAGCGTCCTAGGGCAGCTACAGCTTCATACTGCTGGATTGGGTTGCAGCTTCGCAGAGCAGCTGTGGCTTCACACCATACTGCTGAATCTGGCTGTGGTTTCCCAAAGTAGCTGTAACTGGTGGGCTGCTGGGCCAGGCTGCAATAGCTGGAGGGGTGGCTGTGACTTCATGCTGAGCTGTAGCTCAGAGCCTTCTTGCAACCTTTATATTCCATGAGTGGATGGAGGAAGAAGAGGTTTAAAATCTAAACTAAAATCTTATTCAAGTTCAATCATAGATTCATGACAGTTTGCTTGATATAAGTGACTGTTCAGTTTTTAAAAACTACTGAGGGTTAACTTGATAAAAAATCACTGCAAGACACAAGTTTTTAATTTCATTTGATGGGATATGTTTTCATGAACGTTTTTGAGGTTTGCCGTTAATTACAAAGATATTTTAATCAGATAATCTCCAAAAGTAAGAATAGAAACTGGACCCTTACTGACTCTTACCCATTACCTCACCAGTGCTTTTTTCTTCTCTGGGATCTCATTACATGCTGTATCAGGTGTGATTTTCATTGTGTTTCATAAAAATGTTTGAATCTGAATAATTTGGGCACAGTTTGTTTCAGACCAAGATGAATTCATAACAGCCTTGTGCGATGAAAGTTCTTTTCTTGTTCTTTCTTTCTTTTACAAGCAGCTTTACTTAGTATTCATTTTATAGTAAAAAAAACACCATTTACTTTTCCCTCAAGTTTCCTACTTGACTTCTCTGAAAAATTTAACCCATAATATTATCCCAATAGCTAACATAGCCTTGTTTTTACAATAAAACAGAATAGCTGTGATGATTACTATAAAGGGCTAAAGAAATTAAAATATGAAAAGAGATAAAAATTAAAGGAAAAGGTAAAACAGTGTTTGAAACACAGTTTTAGAAACAATAATTGGAATCATTAATCACTTTTTATTTTTTTGCTGAAGGTTACAGAAAACAGACCAGATCATGAAGATTTAGAGCTTTATGCAACTTCCCGGGAGCGGCGGTTTCTAACATTTGCCAGTTTAAAATTTGAAGGGCAGCTATTTATGACACCATATGATTTCATCCAGTCTGTTTCAAGTGATGAACCAAGACGTAAGTAGGAAATTTTTTAAAAACTACATTATTCTTGCTGTAGTGAACGTAAAAAAATAAAGTCAAGAATAAATAGGTTTTAAACCTACTGCATCTTGGTCTGGGAACCAAAATATCTGAAAAATGGCCTTCTGTCTATATTTTCTTATATTCCTGTTGAACTTAGGGAAACAAGAATAGCAGCAAAATGAACAGGAAGTGAATAGCAGCAGTCTAAATCCAAGGCTGCAATGATTATTTGAAATTACAGGTAGCCCTTATTTAGCAACTACTTTTTAGTAACCATTTACAGTCACAGCGGTAATGAAAAAGTAACTTTGTGACCAATCCTCACATTTAGGACCTTCATAGAACTGTAAAGCAAAGAAAAACTGAAGTAAGATCATGTAGAGTCATGGATTCATTTAGTGACTGCTTCTCCTCATAATGACCAAATCAGTTCCAATTGTGGTTGCTGAATGAAGGCTACTTTCCGAGCTTTAGGACTTATGCTTGAGCCCATTCTCAGGAACTTCTCTTTCTGATCCAGATTGGATCCTGCAGTATTATCATGTGATATGTATGCCTTCATTCAGAAGGCTGCCTATATGAAGTTTAAAGTCCCAGGAGAGGTGCTAATTAGTTTTTAAACTAATTACCTTAGGGGCCCAAATGTAAGATTTAATTACCTCTAATCGTGATAGCTTTGGCTAAAGGCTATATTTTTATTTTAAGGCTAATCATATTAACATCTATGAAAATATATTTACGGATGAAAGTGAATATATGTGTCCCAGGATAATATTGTAGGATCCAATCTGGATCGGTCCAATCTGATTTACTACCAGCTTATCAAGTACTTAGGAGTCAAGGGTTTGGCAGCATAAGCAAACACCCAACAACTTAATAGCCAGCCATCAACACTCCAATCAACATGTAAAAACCCACATACAATAATTTAATTCTTTTTTAGCTATTTATTGTTGTTGTATGTTTTAGTTGTGAGACGCCCCGAGTCTTCGGAGATGGGGCGGCATACAAGTCCAATCAATCAATCAATCAATCAATCAATCAATAAATGGTACCATATAAATACCACACACAGTCACATCAAACACACACTCTGCTAGAGAGAAGTTCCCTAATAATGGGCTCCAGCATGAGTCCCAAAGTTTGGAAGACAAAATTTCCCTTTTATATAATCTTATACGGTTTAATCTACTAGTTACTAGACAAGACGTATCTTTATATTTATGGTCAGGTTGTTAATCAATCATTAAATTCATTTGGACTCAACTTTATGATTTATAGAAATAAATTCTATAAATATTTATTTGTAAAATTTATTGGCCATACCTCTTACTCAGGGTAACTCTGAAATATGAATTTTGCTCTAAGGTGCAATGAAAGCTAAAATCTTTTAGATTACATAGCTGTCATTTTTAATTCTAAATCTTTAATTCTAAATACAACTTTAAGAAAATGTAAACTACCTCACATTATAATAGCAATTTTCTATAAGTCTTATATATGTGAATTACATCTTGGATTTAATATTAATTTACCATACATGATGTTCCCATATCAGTAAGATCATAATAATGAATAGTGTATTTTCGGATTTAAAATGTGTTTCTAAAAACATTGAGACTAGAAAGATTATTTCCTGACATGACAAGAGATAAGATGAATATTGATCATGCCAGCCATATGTAGTAGCATGTCATTAAATACTTGTTTAAGTCATTGGTTTTGTATTTGTTTTAGAGACAAAACAGTGGAAGACACTATCAAAACAGGTACGTTACAATTCTGTTCCAAATTAGGTTTTATACATTGACTCAAGCAATAGTAGCATTAGGCAAACTGCTCATGCTCAATTTCATGTGTAGAAATAATAATATTGGTCTACAGTTGCTGAGCGTATGTGGTTTTATTTATTTATTTATATATTACATTGTTATGCTGCCCATCTCCCCTGTAAAGTACCATATTTTTCAGACTATAAGATGCTCCAAACTATAAGACACACCTAGCTTTGGGGGAGAAAAACAAGGGGTAAAACTGCCTTTCCTTCCTTGCAGCAACAACAAACAGTCAGCTTCAGCACAGCCTGATTTAGCACGAGCAGCTGATTGACGGTTGGATCGGCCTCCCGGAATACCGATGACCAGCTGTTCCAGGCTGCGAGGATCGCTGTCACCCATCAGCGCTGCCACCGCCCATCAGCACTTCCACCTATTGCCGCCTCCACGTGCCCCATTTTCAGCCTCCGCGCGTCCCGTTTTCAGCCCGTTCCAGGTGCGTGGAGGCAGTAATAGGTGGCATCAGCGATGGGCGGCAAAGGCACCGATGGGCAGCGGCGATCCCCACAGCTGATCGTCAGTATTCCGGGAGGCCAATCCAACCGCCAATCAGCTGCTTCTGCTAAATTAGGCTTTGCTGAAGCTGACCAGGCTGTTTGCTGTTTGCTGCCAGGAGGCAAATTGCTGGGAGGCAGAAGTTGAAGGATGGGGGCCGGTGGGTGGGCGGGGCTTCAGCAACATTCGCTCTATAAGACGCACAGACATTTCAATCTACTTTTGGTGGGGGAAGTGCGTCTTATAGTCCAAAAAATACAGCAACTCTTGGTGTCTTACTTTGCGTATTTTATAATTTATCTGCATTTTTATTAGAAATGTTTTCAAGTGTTTTTCCAGAATGTTTTCAATCTAAACATTCAAATTCCATGAGACCTGAACTTTTCTGTGATATACAATCCTATGTTGTCTAGAAATATGTTAGTGGGTATAGGTTTGCAAATGCACTGTTTATTATGAAGATAATGTCATCATCTTTTTTTAAAAACTAATTTGCAGGACTTGAATCAGATACTTATTGAAACTCCACCAGTTTGGAAAGGATCATCAAAGCTCTTCAGGAATCTCCAAGAAAGGGGTACTGAAGAATATTTACTTTGTAGCATATTTGCTTTGTTTTTACTATGAAATTCTTTTGATTCTCAACTAGAGATTATAGTGCATTATAATGGTATACATAGTACCAGTACTACTAGTAGTTTACTGTTAATTTGAATTTAACATAAAATTCATATATCTATCTGTATCTTTTTTGAAAGAAAATGCAGTCAAAATTATCTGAGTTTGCTTTGGCATTTTTGTTTTCTCAGCGTCAATATGGGCAATATTTAAAAATTGTACAATTGCTGACAACTGCAATTCAGACCAGATTTCTGGTTGTGTGTTGCTACAGTCATAAGTCGAGGCACCCACATTACCAGACCCAATTTTTTTAACCTTTTTTGTGGTGGCCATCACCCTGATCAGTAAGCAAACACCACAGTCGTAAGGACAAACACAGTCTTTTAAACTGGCAAAAACCATCTCAAATCATGGTTAAGATGACCACAGGACACTGCAACCAGTCATACAGATGAGCCAGTTGCCAAATCCCCAAATGCACTCACATGACACGGTAGTGGTGATTCAGTTTAACAAGTTGTGAGAATAAAATTAAAGGAACCTTGTTAGCCCCCATGAATTCCTTGAATAAAGGTGGAATGATATGCAAATAAATAACTTGACTATATCTTCAATCATTATTTGCTAATATTTAAGTAAAAATGATGCTAATTTGTTGATTTGCTTTTTCAGGTATAATTTCTTACACGGAATATCTCTTTTTACTATGTATCTTAACAAGTAAGCATTTGGAGTAAAATGTATTTTCCACAGATGCATGTATGAATGGGTATAATGTTAATGTTGTATGTGTTAATAAACAGCAGTTTGTTTTTGCAGTCCCCTAGCAAAAAGTTAAAATAATTGAAGATACAAGTACAATTTCTTTAGATAATGTAAGATAATAGTTTAGCAGCTGTTTGATAAAGTTATATCCTTTATTCTGCTGAAAAATACTGGCATAGCAATGACTACAGTGGAAATGTTTAAAATTCCCTATTATTGATAACAGACAGTAAAAAATAAAATTCATCTTTTATTTCTCAGTTTTAAATTGTTGGCCCCAATACTTGTGAAACAATTACCTGATCATACTTAGAAAGTATGTATGGGATTGTTTGGTTTAAAATTTTCCTTACTCAAAATTCTTTATATGGAAAATCAATTTACTCCCCAGTTCTTGGATAAAATCATCAACATCTCAGAATGGAAAGGAACTTCTCTCTAAATTCCCAGCTTCTGGTGTCTTGTGGTAAGGTAACAACCCAAAACTTAGTTAAATAGCTAACTGGCTGTGCAGCACAGTTAGTACTTAGAAAAGCTGGCTTTATAATATTAGTTTTTCCTTTACTTTGACAGCAATCTCAGGGTGGATAAAATCTGTAAAGGATTATCTTGAAAAGAAATCAGAAGACTGATAGAGACTGGGAACAGAAGCAACATAATATGATATTGATTGGCAGCGGGGACAGCAAACGTCACACTGATATTGTACATTTTTTTGCCAACTCAAGAAAGTGATCTTTTTAACTCAGCAGTGGAATTTTATTAAATGTAAAGTAATTAAGCATTTTTCCATATGAGAGGCTTATGCTATATCTAAATCTTTCCTGTAACTATATAGCCCAAATCTAAGATGATATTTCATGGTCTATACTGTCTGACATTCATATCACTGTACTGTTTCATTAAAAGGCATGGAACATCAGTACATTTTGAAATATTGAACAATGCCGCAAATTTTATTCTCTTTTCTGAAGAAAGAAAACACTTTTGTAGTATAGAAACAAAGGAGAAGTGAGTATTGGGCTACCTTTTGGAGGTTGATAATAACATTTGGAGGACCAGAAATATGGGGGGGAGCATTCTGCTGGTATAATAATACATTTATGGAAAGGCTATTAGCGTTCTGCTGTTATTTAAAGTGGATCAAGTTCTCTACAGTGTGTTTGACCAAACAGGATCAAATTATGTGTAATAATAACAATTTTATAGTTGAAACACTACTTTCCTATCAAAAAGGCAAAATGGGGCTGGCAGATTGATTTTACATGATATGAACACCTTTCTCACTTCAATACCTGGGAAGCATTTTTCATACAGCTGAAAATACATCTAATAACAGAGATTTGCTGAAAAAAGTGGTGTGAAGAAGAGTTAAGTACAGTAATAGCATCCTTTGCTTGTAATCTTAAGCAGTCCACCCCATTTTTCCTCATGATTTGGGGAGTGTTGTATTCATATACTGTATGAATAGCTGCCAGAGTAGCATACAACTTGGCCTTTAGTTTCAGTATAATTCTTAAAATATTTATTTTCTCTTAACATCTTTTTTATCATTCTTGGCAGAACCACATGCTGGTTTTAGAATAGCATTCAACATGTTTGACACAGATGGAAATGAAATGGTGGACAAAAAAGAGTTCTTAGTGGTAAGAATGCTACATGTTACTTTTTAAAATTGTTACTTTCCTTTTTAAAAATGTCTTAACATGTTTTAAATTGTTTTAAATCTTTTCAAAGGCAAAAGTATTTTTGTAAATAAATGTTACTCAGATTCAAATTCTAAAGGAAAAAATCTTTCATTTAATAATATCTATCTTAACAGATTATTCTCCCAAACCTTTATGTTATATAGGTTTTTTTTATTCTTTGGTTCTTTATTTGAATCTTTTCTATTTGCCTATTGTGACTCCTTCATATATTGATAATGTTATGGTCAGTCGTGTCTGACCTTGGTGACTCTATGGGCCAGCTCTCTTCATATCTTTCAGTCTTGCACTGCTTCTTTTTCTATGCTCTGCCTGATGTCAGCTTTGATAATATCCAGCCACCATGTTCTTAGGTGACCAGGTTTCCCTTTACTGCTAACTCTTTCCAACATAATTACTTTCTTCAGTGAATTTCCCCATGTGACATGGCCAAAATAAATGAGACACAATTTTCTGATTTTTCCTTCCTGTCTGGTGTTATGCACTCTAGTACTTTTTTTGTTGTCATATTCCTTTGCTGCCCAAGGAATATGCAGAAGTCTTCCCCAGCCCCACAGCTCAAATGAGTCGATTTTCTTCCTGTCTTGCTTATTTAAGGTCCAAGTTTCACAATCATAGGTAGCTACAGGGAACACAATAATCAAACCTACTTTTGATTGTCAAGCTGATGTCCTTGCTTTTCCATATTCGACTCATGTTCAACATTGCAATCCAATGTTTTATTTCTGCACTGCATTCACCGCTCTGAGTGATTGCCGACCCTAGGAAAGTGAATTTTTCTATGCATTCTACCTATTCACCATCAATTTCTATTTGATGTTTCTGTTCCTTGCAGTGGTCATGAATTTGGTTTTTTCATGTTTAGAAGGAGGCCAAAATTCTCACTTTCTTCTTTGATTTTCTTGATCAGATGTTTCAGACTTTCTGAGTGGAGAATTGCATCATTAGCATATAGAAGATTGTTGATGTTTCTTCCAATTTTTAATTCTTCAAAATCTATCTTCCTCATGATTTCTATATTTCAGCATACAGGTTGAATAAGAAAATGGAGAGAATGCAACTGTGCCACATTCCTTTTTCTATCTTCTGTCTCCATATGGTGTTCGCACAGTGGCTTTCTGTTTTGTGCATAGTGATTTCACCAATTTGACCAGATGTTCTGGTATCCACAGGCTTGTAGGGCTCCCCAAATCTTCTCATTATCAACACAATTGAAGGCTTTCTTGTACTTCATGAAGCACATGTAAATGATTCACAAGATTTTTCTATGATTCAGCTAGCACAGATTTGCAATATGGTCACAAGTGCCACAACCCTTTTGAAAGCCAGCTTGAACATCTGCTAATTCCCTTTCCATGGTTGGTGCTAGACATCGTTGTATAATTTTAAGCAGAATCTGGCTGATGTGAAGTATGAAAGCAATTGTGCAATAATTGGAACAATCTTTAGAATCATCCTTTTTTGGCAACAGAGTGAACACTGAATTTTTCTAATCATGCGGCCACTTGCTTATAGTAAACACCACTTAATTTGCTTTCCTAGTATCATGTCCTGAATAATAGACAGTGAAATCCTCAAACTGGAAAAACCCATTGTCTGTCCAGTGTAGCTCTAAGGAGATCAATTTCCAACCTGATCATCTCTTATTTGACAACATCTAATTTACCCTCTCATTTCTCTGAGATTCCATCTGATGTATCTCTATACAGTGTAGACATTTGTTTCCACCACTGGCTGCTTCAGCAACTTGGATTTCTGTTATCTTACCGTTAGGCACTCTATCTGACAGTTTTGCATACAGTTCCTTGGTGAGTCTTTGTGGAATAGTGCTCTGACCAAGGCTTCCTGAGACAGTAACAATCACACGCTGTTCCCAAAAACCACTTTTTTATTATTTCAACGGCTGTGAATTATATGCATTCACAGCCCGTAATGAGTCCCAAACAGTTTGTGAATAGTCCAGCAGAAGTCTGCCACAGTCTTTCGGGATAAGGCTGATAAGCAACCCACCTTAATCTCCCTTGAAATGCTGCCAATGACTAAATTGTCAATTAGCTGCACAATGCCAAAGTCAACACAGAGCTTCAGATTTTAAACCAACGAGAACGAACAAAGTTGCTTCCTGCAAAGGCTAATGTCCCTTTGCTCCTTCTTTATGTCTTACGGGAGGGGCCAATCATCTCCAAGTCTTACTCCCGAGTCGCCCCTTTTGTCTTAACTGTTCTTGCTTTCTGGCAGCTCTGGGCAAGCATGCACTGGGAACAGGCTCCCCCTGTTCCTCTGCCTCACTGATGTCTGATTCTGGAGGCTCCAGAGTCAACACATAACTCTCAGATGGCCCTGGCCCCATCTCTGTGTTGGACAGAGATCCCTCATCTGAGCCCCTCCCCCAGACTCCAGAACTGACCCATGTTTCTCCCCACTGTCCGACTCTGCTACCAGCTCCGCAGGCCACCGGCAGACCACAACAAGTAGGTCACCAGATCTTTCTCCAAGCCTGTAACTCACTTTTTGACAGCTGCCCAAGGGCAGCAACTGCTGCAGTCCTTGTTAACCTGGGCGACAACCAATCTGGTATGGGATTCCTTTTTTTGTTGACTCATCATAGTTAGTAGGTTTGTGGATACTCTTAATCTGACTCCTTCACTGAGACCTGTCTGCCTTGGGTGACCCTTCTGGTATACTTCCTGGTGATATACGTCTAGTGTAGTTGTCAGCATTAACAGAACACACAAGCCCCTTTCCCGAAGGGGAATTCCACATGGAGGGGCTTCATATGATAAAAAGTGATTAATTAATTAAGAAACATAAGGGGTGGTTAACTGAAATGCCTATGTGGTTGGTGAAGCCTAAATGGGAGGGAAAGGCATGGGAGAAGAGGAAGGTGAACTGAAGAAGAAAGTTGAAAAAGTAAGTAAAATAAGAGACATAGGAGGAGCTTTTAATGCGTATCATTCTTCTTCATGCATTTTTCAAAGGTTAGTGAAATTTCATAAGTATCAATTCATACATTTCCCTATCACTTATTTCACAGGGTGTTTTTAATGTCTTTAGAAGCCATCAGTTTGAAGGTACCCAGAATGGTATAGCAGGGGATAAAGATGAATAAAAATTTCCTCTCCAGTTAATAGACTGAGTAACTGGAATAAGTCTAATGCTGATCTGGCATTTTGAAGGTATGAAATGATAGCTATCTAATTTGCAAACACGAAGCACAGGCATTTTTATAGAACGCTACTGTGAAATCAAAGAGGGAGGAAGATTATTATGCAGTTTCATCTAAATAAGAATGTTTGTGGTTCATATTTAAAAGAACCTAGATGTGAAAGGAGTGTAAATTCCTTGACCAACATTATAGAACATGGGCTTTAAGAAAAACTCCCACAGAAACATTTAATGTAAACCAAAGACTTTTCCAATACCTGCTATTTTGCTTTTGACTGTAAGATGTAAAAGATCTTGAAAGGAAACTCTGAGTGAGCTTTTATGTAAAGGAAACCAATAAAACCAAGTCTACAGTATTACTCTTCATGTTGATACTTATTAAGTCTCATTGCACAAAGAATGTGAAACATGATAATGTAGAGTTTATAACACCCAGAGGGCTTTGTATACAGCAAAACATTAAAAATTATCTAAATTAAGTCATCAAATGCTTAACAGATTTTTGTCTTTTTAAAAAAACTGTTTGTTTATGTCATAGGTTTGAGGTCAGAGAACAGAGGGATTTTGTTCCCTTGATACAAGAGATGTTGTTTTGTCCTTCAGCTTTCAACAGTCAATCCCATTATTTTGTTTCAGACAATGTTCCTATGAAAAGTGCTCCTAGATTAATTCATGTTCACTGCTGTATTCTTTGGTATCCTGTAGCACTTCTTCTACACAAAAGGTTCATTTCTAGAAGATCAAATGAGCTTTACTGATGAATGCAACAAGATCTTCTTCCCTGTATCTGGTGTAAGGGAAATCAAAGCATGGAAGATTTTTTTTAAAAAGGTCTTTTTGCCTTTTCAATTACCAACACTCTCTTTACCTTTTTTTAAAGCTAACCTTAGAGTTTAGTCCAATGTGAGCTGTTTCAAATGTTCAAAGAACGTATGGTGTAATCTCTTGGGTCAATGGTACAGAGTGCAGGTGGCAGATTACATGATGAAGGCTTCTACATTTAAGAATGTCCTTTCCTTGAAAAGCTAATATGCTAGATGAAAGAAATGAGGCTAGAACCCTTGTTATTTAATAAATAACTTTCTATATTTGGAAATTTTCATGAGAAAATAAACAGAATATGAAGTTTCACCTTCTATTCTGAAGTGGTATATTTTCAGTGGAACTGTTATGCTTTTAATGAATACCAATATTGGTTCAAAGACTCCGCTGTTTCTAAAATCACAGTGCATTTGCTAGTTACCAAAGCTAGTTATCAAAGTTATCATTAAGTTGTTGGGGTATATAGAAATATTTCAGAAGTTAATGTAGGGTGAAGTTAGGCATTAAATGTTAATATTATGATTTTATCTATTGATCCCCATTTCCACAACTGAGTCCCTAGTTTTATATTTATTTGAAATTTAATTCCCAACTTTAAAAACACAATTTCTTGCCTTACATTCTCCCGTACATACAAACAAAATACAAATATTTTTTCTCTTATGCACATGTACACATAATGATGTTGATAATGGTTGCTGTTATAGGGTTTTTATATTACTTATGTTTTATTTTTAATTTTTATATTATTTATTGTTAAATTTGCTTGCTGTAACTCTTACAACAGTAAAACAGGAAAAAATCTAAACAAATACTACCAATGCAATGAAAACAATAAAAGTTAGCAATAGAAGTACAATAATGTGAATTAAAAGATGGGCAGAGGGGAAGCAGGAAGCACAAGGAGGAGGTCGTGTCAGGTAATTAGTCCAGTAGTCACCTCCAATGTGGTACTCCCCTATTGAGACCCCAGGCCAACCAGCAAAACCAGGTCTTTAGGCCCTTGCAGAACGATAGAAAGGTAGAGACAAACCTTACCACAGAGGGCAGGATGTTCCAAAGCAGGACTGTCAAACTCCCGGCCTGTGGGCCAGATGTATCACATGCTGGCCATGCCCATACCTGGTTTAGCAAGGGGGAAAAGGTCCCGATACATCACATGACATCACCGTGATGACATGAGTTTGACACCCTTGTTCCAGAGGGTTAGCGCTATAGCAGAGAAGGCTCTTTTGGGTCCTGCCTACCAAAGTTCCTTGACTGATGGATAAACCTCCACTTCCAGCATGGGTAGGGACCGTTGTTTACTGTTGTTTATTTTTCATTTTTATTCACTATTGTGAGATGAGAGGCCTTACAATTCAGAGCAAATCAATTAATAAAAGAATTGGGCAGAGGAAGTTAAGGCCACAACATACCACCTGATAGACTTCATATAATCTTTGGCCCAGGGTTTTTGTACTTATGCCATTATATTAAATGTAGCATGTCAATCATGTATGTCTAGAACAGGGCTGTCAAACTCTCACCCTGCGTGCCGGATGCATCACATGCTGGCCATGCCCATGCCTGGTTTAGCGAAGGAGGAAAAAAAATCACAATACATCACGTGATGATGCCGTGACGACACAAGTTTGACACCCTGATCTAGAAGATTTTGATCAAGTTAATTGAATCAGATGCAAACCTTACAGAGTTGGTTCCTGTTACTAATAAAAAAGATACAGATGACAGTTCTTGGAGGAAACTCTCAACATCTATTTGCATGCATAGTATCTAATGGGGCTGTCAAACTTTATTTATTAATAAATTGAGATTTCGGTGTGCTGCTTCACATAATACTGAATTTGCTTTTATCTATGGGAGAATAGCAGTTAAGAGCTATCTAAAACTATTATATTAAAAATAAATATCAATGATATTATTTATATTATTCAGCT
The DNA here is from genome assembly GCA_009733165.1 of Naja naja. Lineage (NCBI taxonomy): Eukaryota > Metazoa > Chordata > Lepidosauria > Squamata > Elapidae > Naja > Naja naja. Next base: position 46,174,085 of record CM019151.1, read on the forward strand.
GAAGCTAAGGCTCTCTTTTACTACATTGTATCCCAAAGTATTATGACAATGGTCCATAAACATTGCTAAAATAAATAACCATAGATTATAGAATTTATTTTTTTTTCAGCTGCAAGACATATTTAGGAAGAAAAATGAGAAGAAAGAAAGAAAAGGAGATGAAGAAAAGTGTGCAATGCTGGTAAGGATTTTAAACAAATATTAAAGGATTTTTCATAATTCTTTGAATGTTACTCTCAGTAGGATATAGGATAAGATTATTACATTTACAGTAATAACAGCAATTGCACATTTTCTTTTTTGATGAATATGAGCCTTTATCATAGTCCAAACTTCAACTGAAACAGAAATTGTAGAAGAACAAAATCTGATTTAAAACCAAGCAAATATATTTTCAGACTGATGGAAATAAACCATTGTTTTTCTATAGCATGTAAGCTGCAAGTATAATCACACCTGATTTGGATTAGGGAAAATAGGTGCAGTAATTTTTAGCATTGCCCTTCCATCTTTTTTAAAGGGAGTATGGTTTTGACATTGAAAATAATTTATTGGACAATTGAAACTATTATAGCTGAACTCAAATTTACTTCATCAACTATAGACACAATGTTTCTCACATGACTACCCCACTGAGGATTTTTCTAAACTGCAGTAAAATACTTCTGCAATTACTTTAATACTATTTGAAATACCATTTAAAAAAAACCTTTAAAATGTTTCCATCATCAGTAATAACCACCTTGCTAAAATGTCTGTTCGGAAGTATTTAATACCTAATTTGAATGGTGTCTATAATGGATAATTATCTCAATTAAAATACCTTACATGTATCCTCCTTACATGTTACATGGGGTATTTGCTAATTTGTAATGTGCTTATCTTTCCAAAAGGTTTTTGCTTGTTTCAGAAATCCATCTTTTAAATATAAATGAAAAGCATGAAGGGCACACAAGCCTCTGCAGATTTTTAGTGGTAACAGTAAAGATAGACACACAAGAAATAAGTAGCAGGCATAATTAGATGTTCAGAAATAGATCATTTGTACCAATGAAGAACACTTTAAATAAGAGTATTTCAGATGTTAGATCCAATCTTACAATTTTTCTTTCATCTCCTCCAGCAGCTTTATTTCTTTCTTTGGAAGAGCCAGAACCAACCAAAAAGAAAAAGATTCTAATACTTTGTATGAATAATTGTGACTTTCTACAAAAAAATTGAATGTATTTTGATAGGGATGTAACTCTGTTTCTTATTAGTCTTACATAATTGTATTTTTAAGGTCAGAATGTTATCTAAAGGTAATTAAAAATCTACATATTAAAATGTGGCTTATAACCTTAGCTATAAAGAATAGTTCACAATATTTTTTAATGTAAGTTTGTATATCTTAGCTAATTGCTGGTTTCTTTCCTTTTTTTCTACTGGTTTTATTCTGAAATTCAACTCTTCACTCATGCTGCTTTACATTAGCAACTCCAGCTTTATGGGTATCACAGTTCTACTAATGTATGTATTCTAAACTTGTTTACTGATCTATAAACATTATATTTATGATACAAACATTATTTACAATACAGTATATTTGGCAATGATTAGATTCATATATTCACTAAGCCAGAATGTGTTTCATTTGATTTTGGTTTAGCATTTGTTAATTCAGCAACTGAATCATATTCAACAAACTATGGTTATACAAATTATGACTTTGCATAATGTATAGAGCAATTCACTTTTAAAGCCCTATGTTATTAAAAATCAAGAGGAACTATCTGTTGTAAGCCTAACTTGGAAAATTTTTGGTTCTATAATATTGAGAGAAAAGGACAAGATAGTCATTGTGTCTTTTTATTTTATTTGTTTATTATTTATGTAAAAATTTATATGGCTGCCCAGCTTATTCTCAGTGACTCTGGCAAAATTAAAACCCAGTATAAAAGCAATAAAAAGCAATCACTCCCACCTCAACCTCCATTCCAATAACAAAAATCAAATATACCATTTTTATTATGTTGTTCACCAAGACAGCTCCAGATTTACTCCATAGGTGGATGAAAGGACGAAACTGATGGGAGATGCAACAGCTGTTTGTTCTTCCATTTGCTTTTGATCTTTTATAAATATACTGAAAGTTTTTATTTGCAACCTGTTTTGCTTTATGGAGAAGTCATATTTAAACTTATAATCTGATTACTGTAGATTTTAAATATCTTAAAACTCAGGACAATGACATTTCTTGACTATGACTTAAAATTCAAGTCTTAGTATTTGTAGTGAGTGATAATACTATATATATATAATTATATGCTCCCTTTGTATGCTGCCAGTTTAACTGAATTCACCATACCATGTAGGTAAATTTCAATACTACTGTATTAGGTTCAATAGTTAAGCTGTGAGCTTCTCTTTAGGCAGTTTATTTTATTTAGAAAGAGTGAAGGAATATTCAATATTGGTATATATTTTAATTAACCAAATAAGATGAAAGAGGTTGGTAAAATTAGAACCACCCTTAGAATGAAGACTAGCTTGTGTAGTCTAGAAGAATTAGAGCAAGAGGTAGGCAGACAAGAGAAACAACCAGTTCAATTATGAGTTAATTTTAAGCAATTAACTTTCTGCTGTTAGAAATACAGTCTTTTTTAGGAGCAGTAACATTCTTAAATAATGTAATAATGAACCATTAAGGACAGAGCATAGATACAACTGAACTAAGTCAGAATAGAGAAACTTACTGTCATACCTTCATATTATGTATTACTTTCCCAGATCTTTGTCTGATGGATGCAGTAAGCATGCATTGCATGTGCCTTCTGATACGCTAACAAATGTTGGATGAAAATGAAGCATGTACAGTTGAACAAATACTAATTCTGTATTGATCATATATGTATCCTGAACATTCGCTGGATATTGAGGCAGCAATAATAATTGGTACCCACCAACTATCAATCATTATCAAGGCACTGAGACATACAAAGACATACAGTTTTTCTCTATCCAGTCAGTAGTTTAGTAGGCTGAGACAATGTATTTGTACTCTGAACCTGAATATTGCACCTCATATAAGAACAGGAGCAATCTGTTTTTCATTAAATGTCAATCTGAACAAAAGAATATCAAGCCTGAAAAATTAGGGTTGCTTTGATGAGTAGCAGAGAAGAACTATGTTTACATGAGGACCAAAGTTTTTTTCTCCTACTCACTTAAAGATATATGCACCTCATTTTTTAAAATTTATAAATAATCAGTAATCATAAATCCTTTACACAGGAAGATCCACAGACTGAAGAGTGGACTTGCTAGTTTTTTTAATATTCACTTTATTGTCTCTTTTCCCTATATCACTACAAGTGGTGGGATTCAGCCAGTTCTCACCACTTCGGGAGAATCGGTTGTTAACTTTCTGAGCAGTTTGGTGAACTGGTTGTTGGAAGAAATCATTAGGGCAGAGAACCAGTTGTTAAATTATTTGAATCCCAACACTGATCACTACTATCATGTTCAATCTCAATAATTCTCACTTACCAACCATTTGTTCAATGACCAAAATAATGACAGGTTCCAGTATCCAAATGATCTCGTGATTGCAATCTGGGTGCTTGGCAGCTGGCTCACACTTACAATGTGAGCATCGTACAGCCACATGATTGCCATTTGTGGCAATGCAAACTTAGTTTTAGATTGAAACGTACATTCTTAGGCTTACTGACTTGGAATTTCATTCAAAAATAATGTTTCTTTTTTAGGTAATATTTACGAATAAGAATCTCAGTTAATATTTTAATAACTCCCAGCGGAATGACAAAGTATTTAAACATGCTGTACACTAGAGAAAACCTAAAAGTAACATAATTTCTTAGCATATAATTAAGGATACCTTTCTTCCTGAAGAAAAATACTTACATTGGATAGCAGCATTCAACTCTCTCTCTCTCTCTCTCTCTCTCTCTCTCTCTCTCTCTCTCTCTCTCTCTGTCTCTGTCTCTGTCTCTCTCTGTCTCTCTCTGTCTCTCTCTCTCTCTCTCTGTCTCTCTCTGTCTCTCTGTCTGTCTCTCTGTCTCTCTCTCTCTCTGTCTCTCTCTGTGTCTCTGTCTGTCTCTCTGTCTGTGTGTGTGTGTGTGTGTGTATTGAGAGGCTATGCTGGTTTCTGATGAATATTCTACCAGTATTTATTATTCAACCAAAGCTGTAATAAGAGATGTTACTAAATAAATAAAATTTAAAGTCCTTAATTTAATTTTGCTAGATTATTTTAATATTTTTTTAATCAGATGTATTTCACATCAGGCTCCTATCAGAAAAATGCATGGGACTTGTCAGTCGTAACTGGCTGAAAGATAAGCCTGTGCAAATCCTTTCTAGGCCAGGAAGAAGTTATAAAGCTTTATGAGCCTGAACATAGTTATTTCAGTGATTTTAAGAAACATATTTCCTACATGATCCCACAGATAGTGAACTGACCATTTAAAAAATTTGCACAAAAGGCCAGTTGATTTTAGTAAACTGTAAGGGTCCCTTTCTTTGGAATTGATATACATTACTATTTTTTCCCTTAAACATGTGGGAAATGCATAATTTGAAATGAAAAGACAAAAAGAAAATGTTCTTTCTAATTGTGTACATCTACTTAATGTATACAAATAGTCTTTCTGACTTGCTTTTCCATCTGTATGTAATTTAAAACTGAATGGTGTAGACAATTTTAAAAAGTTATTTCTTTTAAAGAAATCATATAATTGTAAAAGTATATGATAACTGAGGAAATGGTTCTCAGACTTCTGCAAAGATGTTACAGTGTATAGCTATTCTTCCTGACTGATTTTTTTTCCTCCCTCCAACATCTATGCATTTTCAAAATTCTACAGGTGCTCAAAACAGCTGGAGACGATCTTTTTCCAAGAAGCTATTGGGACACTCTGAGACGTAGCACAAGTCAGGCACTCTTTTCAGACCTCGCAGAGGTATAATAAAACCTCTGTACAGCCCATAAATGCTTTTCACTGTTTCCCATGCAATTTTATTGTTTTTCCTCATTGTAAATATTCTGTCTTTAAAAGTATTTTTTGTCTCCCTTTAGGCTTTTTTTTTTCATTTGTCCCTTAGCATTTCTTTGGTACCTGTATTTATTAAGGATTTATCATTGGATTCAGAGTGTTAGTCTTTTGAGCTATGGTATTTAATCTTCACAATGACGGGATTAATATTGTGTCTTGTACACCAGAAATATTTGATGCTTTTTTACCTTGTGACATAAAAATCCATAAGCATAAATATTCTTCCCACATACTTAGAATTAGACTTTACATTTGAAGGTTCGGAAGTCCCCTACTGAAACCTCCAGCTGTATTAGGGCTTCAGATTCTAGGATATTGGCCTAAACTGATAATCTTCTATGAAACAGCTGGTAGTAAAGCTTCATTCAAGCTAAATTCAAAAATTTTGGAAACTTTTCCACATATATAAGCAGCCAGGAGCAGTTTCTGAAGAAGCAGTGCAAACCTGGCTAACAATATAATCATTTGAAAAGAGGTTTCTCCTTCTACTGGAAACCATCTGTAGAATAGAATAGAATAGAATAGAATAGAATAGAATAGAATAGAATAGAATAGAATAGAATTCTTTATTGACCAAGTGTGATTGTAGCAAATAATAATAAATTCATATTTTTAACACAGCCTTGACAATGCAAAAAATGATCTGACAAAGGAAAAGAAGGTGAGAGGAAAAAAGAAAACTAAATAATTCAGTCCCAGTTCATAAATAAGAACCCTTACAGCTTATAAAGGTTATAAGCTGCTCAATAAGTCTTGCATGAGATAATCATCATGCATGATCTTGTTCTTACATAGCGGTTGTCCTCATGACAACCTGAGAGTCCTGAGAAATACAAGTTCTGAGCAAGAGAAAAAGTATTACTCTGCTCTCCCCTCTTAGAAGTAATTCAGAGCACTCTGCTACGAACAAGAACTACTGCAGTTTGCTACCAAAAACTACATCTGGATTCTATCACTTATGAACCTGAAAATTAATTAGTCATGTATGAAAAATCCATGCCTGGTTATTTACTACCAAACTTGTAAACAGTAAATTTAAATCAGAAACTGTGAATTTATATTTTAATCTATAAAGCAGCTTCTTGTAATCCCAACTTTCATTCATATTTGAGGCTTTTCTAGATAAGTAGTAGAAATCTTAACATTTTCACATATATAGATTTTTCTGAGACACAGTTAGATTCTTAGAACCAAAATCTGATGAGCATCTGAAATAGATCTTAATAAATTTATTTCCCCCAACAAATTCATTTTTCATTTTTTATATTAAATAAGCAATTAAATAAAAATCATGATTTGCCTTTTAGCATAATTCAGTTTAAAAATAAAATATCTTGTTTAATTCATTTCACACAATTTCAAACTCTTTTTATCTATCACTGATATATCCTTACATCAGTATGTTATGTTTGTTTAATTAAGACATTAACAGATTATTTATATGATCTGTGAGCAAGATTAATTTTTATTTATTTATTTATCAAATTTAGAAACTGTCTCACTTTCTCACTGTTTCGCCTTCACTTTTCACTCTGGGAGATTTACAAATACATTGTAAAATGTATTTTGTAAACATTAATATATTAATTACTAACCATATAAAATTAATACAGTATATTAATTACTAACTGGTTTTGTAAAATATGTATTAGTTTGATGAAGGGACATAATTATATTTTTAAATAGAATTCATTGTTAATATTTTGAGTTATTTTTGTTTCTAAGATTATGCATTGAATTTATTGTTAACTGCTAATGTGTTTTAAGCGTGCAGATGACTTTACCAGTTTACACTCTGATACTACATTGCTGATACACTTTTTTGGAAAGAAAGGAAAGGCTGAGCTTAACTTTGAAGATTTTTACAGGTGACTTTAATTTTATACTTTGAATATACATCATGTTTTTATGTATGTCTTATATTTTTGGAAGGTATTTTTCTGATCTTGAATAAAAAGGAAAAAAATCTACTTGGATGAACTTGTTCCTAATACAGAAAGAAGACATTTTATCATGAAATGTAGAAAAGCCAAATTAAAGAGGCTATGTAATAGACATTTTTCAAACAAATAAATTCAAATAATTATAGCAGTGCTAAGAGGTATGTGGGCCTTAGTTTTTAGCAGAGAAATTAATCATGTGAATTACTCATAGAGAATGAAATAAACAAATGATTACAATCTACAATATTGATTTCCTACAATATATTTACAAATTCAGATCCTTCAAGCATTCTTTAAAGGAAAATACTTTTTAAATATGTTGTTTATCTTTTATTTTGAAGAATTGGTGTTTGAAAAATATCATAGCTGAATATATGATTGCTAATGTTTTAGTCTCTGAATTAATAGCAGAAATTATTCTACAGCAGAATTTAAACATTAGAGATATTTGCTATTACTCCCCTGCCTACCTCATAATCTTTAAGACTCTGATATCAGTATTTTCATAAACTAGGTTTATGGACAACCTCCAAACTGAAGTTCTTGAGATAGAATTCCTTTCCTATTCTAATGGAATGAACACCATCAGTGAGGAAGACTTTGCTCATATACTATTAAGATATACAAATGTGGAAAATACATCAAGCTATCTGGAAAATGTGCTGCAGTATGCCAGAAGAACAAGTAAGATTTCCAACAAGAGCCCCAGGCCTCTGCAGAATTTTCATAACCATATTCTTTTTAGCATCTCAATCTTGTTACTTATTAACTGGAAAAGTAAACTTTTCCTAACTAATTCACTTTCAGATAGATGTGCTTAAATATGAAAGCTACAATTCATTCATAGTCCAAGACTGAAGATGCATAGTGCCCATACGGTTCTGATTGACAGTAGGAAAGGAATATGGGAGAGGAGGGAAATTAGTTTACATTGAAAGAAAAAGTAATTGGAATCTAAATAAAAGCATTTCACCCTAGAATCATGTTAAAATACTTTTTTAATGTACAAAATTCTAGAATGTGTTTGCTTATTTCCCCATGAAATAAGTGCCTTTTATAATGAATAAAAAATCTGCAGATAAATCTTTTAACATGCTGACAGAAAAAAGTCCTCTTGTTATATTCTGCTTATTACATCATCACCAATGTCAGTAAAATGCCTTTAGGTTAAACATTGGCAATAATGTTTTCTCCCACTCTAGCCAGCCAACTCATAACATATAATTTACATAATTCTCTATTTGATAGCATATCAGATTTTAATGGAAGAACTCTTATTTCAGCTAATTACTCTGAATTATTTTTCTTAACAAACTATATGCTAAAACAACACATAGCCATATGTTTTATATTTTTTCATTTAGCAAAATGAATTGTCAAACAATATTATAATCAAATTCAAGTTCTATCAAATTAGAAAATCAAGTGGAATATACATCTGTAAAAAGTGTGCAGTAAAATGAAGCAATTCATCTTGCTGAATGCTGAGAGCCAGTTTGGTGTAGTGGTTATGGTGCTGGCCTAGAAATTAGAACCGTTGTAGGTCTGCCTGAGGCATGAAAGATGGCTGGATTAATTTGGGACAGTTGCTCTCAGCCCATATTGTCTCATAGGGTTGTTGTTGTGGGAAAAATAGGAGGCAGGAGTTTTAGACATCTTTGCTGCCTTGAGTTATATATAAAATGGTGGAATAAACATATAATAATAAATGTTATTGAATGATACCAATAATATTTTTGCCAATATTTTAAATTCCATTCAGTCATGTCCATTTCTCACAGACTGCCTGGACATGTCCCAGCAGTTTTCTTGACAAGATTTTTCCAAAGTGGTTTGCCATTGCCTTCTTCTTAGGGCTGAGAGAAAGTGACTGGCCCAAGGTCACCCAGCTGGCTTCATGCACAAGGCAGGGTGAATGGACAGTCTCCTGATTTCTACCCTGACACCTTAACTGCTAACCAAGCTGGCTCTATTCAGCAGTTAATAGAAGCTAAAACACTGAATAGCTAACATATTTAGTTACTCTTACGTAGATATTTCACTTGCAAGTAAGTTAAAGTGTACTATTTATTATTAAATTTATTTGCTGCCTATCTCACCATAAGGCAAGTTAATACTAGATGCAAACAATTAATGAAACATTGAAAGGAAATATAAATAAACAAGTATTAATTATAGGAATAAAGGAGAAAGAACATTAATAGATTTTTCTACTTCCTCCAAGGAATCAGAGGGAGTAAGAAGGGACTAGTAATGTGTCTTTGTTTTGCCTCAACAAGTTAAAATTTCAGCAGTGATAACTCAGAAAACAGGAGATGCCACATGAGCAGATTGTGAAGACTTCCATTTCCCTGAAAGGCTTGTTTGCAGTATATTATTGTTGTTTGGCTTAAACCCCATATTTCTATCAAGAGATCAGTATTCCCAGCTCTGTATGTGAGATCAAATGTTTACTGGCATAGGTTAATTGTTGCTGTTTACATTATTTTTATCCTACCTTTATTATTTTTTATAAATATCTCAAGGCAACAAATGCACAGTATATAACACTTCTTCCGCTATTTTCCCCACAACAACCACCCTGTGATTGGATTGGATTAAACCTGATGCCTTAATCATTAAACTTACTCTGGTGTTGTGATATATATGAACTCTGTACCTGCCCCTGATTAGGCAGCCTCAGCGTAGATGTTAGACAATAAGTTATCACAAAGATTATCCAACTAATTCAGAAAAGGGATGCTGGTAAGCAGAGTAGGTGATCGTCCTGGCCTGGCCAGTTTGTCCTAGCAGCATACATTCAACATTGGCATAGCGTGTAAAAGAGCATGCGGCCAGCTATTTTTATCAGATCTGTACAGTTTCTATGAACGTGATCAAATTTTTCTGTAATGTTTGTAAAACCAGATGCACTTGGATACACAAACAAAATAAAATAGTAGAGTTAGTTACATTTTGATGGGAATCAATAAGCTAACTAACTCTACTGTTTTATTTTGTTTCATCTACAGTTAGCCTGTGGAAAAGAGTGCAGAGAAGAGCAATAAAGATGATTAGGGGACTGGAGCCTAAAACATATAAAGAACGGTTGCTGGAATTGGGTATGTCTAGTTTAATAAAAAGAAGGATTAGGGATGACATGATAGCAGTGTTCCAATATCTCAGGGGCTGCCACAAAGAGGGAGTCAAGCTATTCTCCAAAGCTCCTGAGGGGTAGAAGAAGCAGCAATGGGTGGAAACTAATCAAGGAGAGAAGCAACTTAGAACTAAGGAGAAATTTCCCGACAGTTAGAACAATTAATCAATGGAAAAACTTGCCTCCAGAAGTTGTAAATGCTCCAACACTGGAAGTTTTTAAGGAGAGATTGGACAACTATTTGCCTGAAGTGGTGTAGGGTTTCCTGCCTAAGCAGGGGGTTGGACTAGAAGACCTCCAAGGTCCCTTCCAACTCTGTTATTCTATTCTAATTCTAGTAAGTCACGGGTGTCAAACTTGATTGTGTCACATGATGTATTGCGACGTATAGCAACATCTTTTTACCTTTGTGGAGCTGCCGGGATGGGCATCCAGCCCGCAGGCCACCAGTTTGACAACCCTGTAGTAGGTGAACAAAATAGGATACAGAACACATAGGCTGAAAAAATAGGGAACAATGATGAAGATGTACAGTAAATGTTTTCTCTTAATTCTAATTGCCATCGCATTTCCAGGAGATAATCCCTGTCTTAGAATTGAATTGACAGTACTAGACAGAAATTATTCTGAAAAGCCTATATCAATAATAATGCATATAGAAGTTGAGTTAATAAGTGAAAATTTGAAACGCGTCTCAGTGCTTTATATGGTACAGAAATTTATCTTCAAAATCATTTTACAGCAGGCTATTATATATTTCCTTGTTATACTCTTACTATCTTTTAATAAGTCATAACCAGTCATAAACGCCTTGTTATTACTGCATTAAAAATAAAATTTACAGATAATATATTTTGTTGGTGTTGATCCATGCCAATGAATAATTAGACAGCATAATAAACTTTAATTTAGCTGAATATATTATTTCTGAAGTGAATAAAAACAGCAACATAGATACTATTAAATACACAGGCTTCCTTAACTTACTATAAATTGTACTCTTACTGCTTGAAGGCTTTAAATATATATTTTTTATATTTGTATTATATATAATATATATACATTATGTATAATGACAGATAAACATTATTAAATATTTTAGAATGTATTTTAAAAAGACAAGAGACAGAGGAATTGTTTTATTGCTACCATAGTTTTTCCTGAGACAGCAGTGCAGCAGTGTTCTAATAAGTAAAGGAAGCTAAATTGCCTGCTTCTTTTTTATACAAACCTTTTGCAAGACAAAGAAGGCATTATAGCAACTATCATCTTGGTTCTAATATTACTTTATTTCACAGGGTATTACATTTGATGAATTTAGATCCTTTTTCCAGTTTTTGAACAATCTGGAAGATTTTGCAATTGCAATGCAAATGTACAATTTTGCAAATCGTTCAATAGGACAAGGTAAGACTGTCTAATGTCAAGATTTTATCCTTTTTATTTATTTATTTTTCTTATTGATCACATTCTTATTTATTACATTTGTGTTACCCAACTCCAATGACTCTGGGCGGTTCACAACTAAATTAAACTAAAAGAAGGAATATACAGAAGTACCCAATTAAAATAAAAAGATAGTGAGAATGAAAGGATCTTCATACTTTCCTGCCAAAGACTTAGGCAAAGATCCAGGTCTTCATGATCCTTCTAAATAATACCAGAGTAGGTACCATCCAGGGCTTGGGGGAAACCTCATTCCAAAGGCAGGGGCTGGCACAGAGAAGGTGCATTTCCCAATCCTAATAGATGTCAATCTTGCAAAATCAAATTGTCCAATGAAATATTAATGGAAACAGGGAAACAGTTCCTCAAGCAACCAGGTCCTATGCCATGTAGAGCATTACAGGCAATAACCAGTATCTTGAACTGAATAATAGAAGAGAAACTCATATTTTTTACTTAGCTGTCCTTCCACATTTCTGCATCAAATGCTTCATTAAAAATAGAGCTTGATCTAATTTATTGGGGTGGATCATTGCCTCCATGGTGGATACCCATCCCAGGATTTTTATATAATGTTTATTTTTAATTTCTTCCCATATTTGTATTAGAGAGTCCCTTAGCATATGTCCCTGGCATTTTCAAAATGGTTTTGTTTTACAAACTTTGATTGCTTAGATTTTTCTCCTGTTCCAGTATATTTAATTTGTGCCTGGCTAGGGCCCTTTTAGTTTTAATTTGCTCATCCCCAGTTTACCTTGTAGTTTGGCTTCTAATGTTTAATCTCCTCCTGTAAAATATTATATTCTTTCTCTTTTTCTTTTTTCCTCTTCGCAGTATAGGCTATTGTTAATCCTCTTATATACGCTTTCACTGTATCCCACAAATTCTGTAATGACATATGATGTTTCTTATTATCCTTAAAAAATAATTCTAATTCTTTTATAATTCATTCAATATATTCCTTCTCTTTTAGAATTTGTGGGTTCAATGTCCATCTCCACTGTTCCTTAGATCTAGGAAGAATGGCCAGATATTATGAAATTTTGGACCCCCAAGGAACATTAAAACTAACCAGGAATTAAAAGATCTGGGACTAAATATAGACTGGATGCCATATGTTCAGTTAAAATCAAAATATAAAAAAGACCAAGAGGAATTTGGAATTGAGATAGAACAAAATCAGTTAGATAAATTAATGGCAGGTACAGATGAAAAATTGATATCAAAGATATATAACTATTTATTAGAATACGGTTTAGCAGAAGAAATAGTGAAAGGACCAATGATAGCGTGGGCCAGGAATTTGGAACATAATATAGAGCTGGAGGACTGGGGAAAGATCTGGGGAATTATACAATAACAAAATCAGTGTCATATAAAGAAAATCAGTATAAAATGTGCTATTGGTGGTAGCTAGCCCCTTTGAGATTGGCTAAAATGTATCCTAATTTAAGCCCAAATTGTTGGAAATGTAAACAATTACAGGGTACCTTCTTTCATTTTTGGTGGCTATGTCCAAAAGTTAAGAAATATTGGACCAAAATATGAAAATGGTTAAAGGAAATTACGAAAGTCCAAATAGAATTTAAAGCAGAAATATTTCTCCTGGGAATCATCAAAGGGAATTAGTAAGAGATAAAATATTTAATCCTGCATATAATAACAGCAGCGAGATTAGCACTCGCACAATGTTGGAACACCACAACTTCTGGAGGCAAATCATTCCACTGATTAATTGTTCTATTATAATATTATAATTATATATAATATAATTCTATTATATTATAATATTATAATTCTATTGTAATTACATTGCGTAACAAATTGTTTATGCTAAATTAAACTAATTTGAAGAAAAGAATTCATCAATTTTCTTATTTAAGAAAAAAGAAAATTCCATAGCTGGTGATTCTGCAACAATTTATCCAAAACATTAATATTAATATCAAATTAATAAAACCAAAATAATACATTTAAACATCCTGATTATATCCAATAAAATCAGTGATTAAAATGATTGAAATGTTGCTAAATGCACTGATTTAAAGTATCACTAATATAATTACAGAATTGGGAATGAAACTACATGTCAAAATTTGAAAAGAAAAATAAGTATTTTTGCATCAAAGCTAGCTTGATTTATTCAAATTGAATTCTGTATTTTCACTTCTGTTATGTGGGGAATGACCTTGAGAGACCCTTAGAGATATGAAGAAGAGATGCTGCCTAGGGAATGATCAGATAAAAAGGGACAGGGTAGTGCGCAATTACATAACAGGCAGAGAAATGCTAACTGACTAGTCTGTAGAAAGAGACAGAAGCACATTTGCACTTTCAAATTGCAAGATTCTGTAAATGTAGCCTCATAATACTGTACAATTAACTCATCTGTTCTGTTTCATGTCCAGTCTATCTGGGAAGGCTGACAATTAGAGTGAGTAGACTGGTTGGGTTTATTCAGCAAGCTTAACCAAAATATGAGTTTGTTGCTTTGGTTTTGGCCTAATAAACTGTAACCAGATTGTTGCAATTTGTAAACCATTACATAAAACTGATCTAAGCTACTACAAATGTATCTATAGAGCCTGTTTGCTTTTACTCTAAGATGGCTCACTTATCAATTATTGAGTACACATTCTTGCAACAAACCCTCCATCACAGTGGCAGCATGCTGCTGGGATAAGCAGAAACTGCATTAGAATATTTTGGCATTCAGAATTTCTAGTTTTAAAACACCTTTTTATCACCAAGAGTGGGGACCTGGAATAAACTGACTTTGTACATGACCGTATGGTCCAGTTACTTGTGTACTTTCTGCGCAAAGCCTTTGGTTGAACCCAGCACCATGTAGTAAAAAAATGTAGAGGCCAGGAGACACTGTTTCTCAGCTGCTCTTTAGACCTTGTTGAATATCAATACCTTGCTCTATCTCTTTGTCAATTATTACATAAACTCCTGTGACTCTGTATTGACTTAATAGTATACAGAAACTTGGATAGTTTTAAAATGGGAGCAAAATTTCAGGAAAAGCTAGGAACAGAGGATAAGCAAAAAAGAGTTTTATTTCTCTGCAGGTCTCTGATTCACATTATCACATTATCACTTTATATACAATAGAAGTAATTTTTTGTATATTTATCATTAATGCTATCGCCAAGAAATCAAGTAGTTTACTTCAGCCCACTAATTTGCTTTGTTTCCTTAGATGAGTTCAAGCGTGCAGTGTATGTGGCTACTGGTTTGAAGCTTTCACCTCATTTAGTGAACACAGTTTTCAAGATCTTTGATGTAGACAAGGATGATCAACTGAGTTACAAAGAATTTATTGGTATTATGAAAGACAGATTGCATCGAGGATTCAGAGTAAGAATCTAAATTATTGCTTAATCATTTTTATTACCTCAGCAGCTTTAAGCTATATCACTGTTTCCATAGCCATTTCAAAATTATCCTTTTGTTGAAGTTAAAACATTAATCATGTATGCTGTAGTTCTGTCCAACCACTAATTTAGAGGACTGGATATTTGTTTCTTTTGCAGGCTTAAACTAGAAGCCTTACTATTAATCAAATTGATCTTCAGCTTTTAATTTAGCAACTTTAATTTTGCTGTTATAATTTATATATAGTACAGGAAGTCCTGCATTTACAACCACAATTGAGCCCAAAATTTCTATTACTATTTGCTAAGTGAGGCTTGTCACATTTTATGACCTTACTTGCCACAGCTGTTAAGTGAATCACTGCAGTTTTTAAGTTAGTAATGCCATTGCTAAGTGAATCTGGCTTTCCCATTGACTTTGCTTGTCAGAAGGTCACAAAAGGTGATAATATTATCCCAGAGCACTGCAACTGTCATAAATATGAATTAGTTGCCAAGTGTTGTTATAAATTATATTCCAAAATTTTGAGCATGGAACCATGGGAATGCTGCAACGGTCAAAAGTGTAAAAACTGTCATAAGTCACTTTTTTCAGGGTCATAACTTCTAATGGTCACTAAATGAACTGTTGTAAGTTGATGACTACCTGTATGTGCATATGAAATGCTTTTATAAAATTAAACTAGTTTACTGGGATGGGTTAATGAGACAATTAATTTATTAATATGTATAATTAATTGTGTCACAAATGAATTATACAATAAATCTGCAGATCTTGTGTAATTTTTTAATATACAAATTTAAATTAGCTAAGACTTGAATGATTTTTCAAAACATCAGTAAACTCTGATATTTTTTTAAAAAGACTAATACATTTTATAGTATAAACATTTTATATTAACAAGTCAAAACCAGCAACCTTTTAAATATATGGCTTAGAAATTGATTGGGCCATGCACCTGTTTGAATCAAACAGCTGAAACTTTGCTCTATTCTTTTCACAATTATTCAGTCTAATTTTCTCTTTTTTTACTGGATCTCTCTGAATCTTATATTAATAACAATAATAATAATTTATTAGACTTGTATGCCGCCCTTCTCCCTAAGGACTCAGGGCGGCGAACATTTAAAAAGCATACAAATTACAATAAAAATAGATTAAACAACTACAAGTCTGAAAATCAATTAAAACATTAAAATAAATTAAAAACAACTAAAATAACCCACCCCCGAGTCAATCCAGACCGGCCTGCTGAAACAACCAGGTCTTCAGGTCTTGGCGAAAGGAGCGGAGATCAGGGACCAAACGAAGGTCCACAGGGAGCTGATTCCATAGGGCGGGTGCTCCCACAGAAAAGGCCCTAGCCCTGGGGACCGCCAGTCGACAATGTCTAACTGACAGTATCCCAAGGAGGCCTCTCCTGTGGAAGCGCACGGGGCATTCGGAGTGTGATGCTGGCAGGAGGCGTTCCCGCAAGTACCCTGGACCCAAGCCATTTAGGGCATTATAAGTTGTTACTAGCACCTTGAAGGCAACCCGGGAGGCAACCAGCAACCAGTGCAAGTCACGCAGGAGGGATGTAACATGGGAGTATCGGGATACCCCCATCACAGCCCGCGCGGCCGCATTCTGTACCAGCTGCAACCTCCGGGTGGTCCACAAGGGCAGCCCCATGTACTTCTACTTCCCCATGTAATGCTACTTCTTACTAGCATTACATTACTAGCATTTTTCCCTAAAGGAGGGAAATATCTCTGGAAGAATGTGAAGCTATGTAACACTCTTAAGATTAGTTACAGTGTCGCCCACAGACTGTTCACATGAACCACCATTTTCATTAAAATAAGGATTATACTGCTGTGACAGTATCACTCCTTTTATGTGTCTAATATGATGCTAGTGCAAAAGAAGTGGAATTTGCATTAGCTCGCCTCTTCTTTTGCTATTTTCCCCTCCTCTTTAGCAACAAATGATACAATTCATTGTCATTTTTCTAATTTTTAGCTGCTACTCTTTCCTGGTCCACTTTCTGATACTTTGAAGACATTCCACTTTTCCACATTTTGATAGCTGTTAAGTGAAGTAGAATGTAAGCTATTTTGGGTGAGGCCAACTATTAGAATCAAGGAAGTATATCAAGCAGGATACTTCACATTTCATACTTCAACTTGATCAGAACCTGAGCTATAAGAACTTTAAAGATGGATTAACAAATAGTATTTTAGGAGTGGGTAATTTAGTCCAATCCACAACAATCAGTTGTTACTTTTTTCCCAAATTGGTGCCTCTCCCCTTGGCATTTAGACAGATGTGGCAGACTATGGTTAGATTGGAGAAGAGGCAGCAATGCAGACTAGTAAAAGGCATTTGGTAATGCCAGTCTAGAAGCAGTGAGGATGAAGTATAGGTTGAGCACTGTTCCCAATTATTCAATCAAGTAAGAGGAAGGGCAATCCTTTTTTGTCATTTTTTAACACACCAGTCCTGCCTAACATACTTACAATTGATTGTTCAAATTTAGTTAACATTCCTTTATATATATTGGTAAAATCTCATAGCCTTTGAACATGATGACAAAATTTACTTTATTACACTTTCTACTGCAAATACTTTGCCACAATCTTGTGAAGATGCTATATTATTTGTGTTAATAACTAGTAGAAATTTAGAATATTATTGTATTATTCTAAATACATGCATATACACACAGCATTCTCTAATTCTGAATAAACATTGTTTTCCTTGTATATATATTAATTGCTTTATAAGTTATTTTGAAGATCACATATCTTTCATTTTGTCCAATATGTTCTACTGCCACCTTGCGTTGTATCAATGAATTGTCCAAGAATATAGTATCAAATTACACGAAACAAGTAAATGTTTTCTTGCCTTAAGATAGCAATTTTATATCTTTATTTATAAAGCACAAAGATTCTGTCTTAAATGAAGACTTTAGTGTAAACATTTTGTCAAACTATCCCTTTTCTTTATATAAGAATCTCATGTGTAGTTGCTTTATACCAGTAGCTGAATGAATATTAAATTCTACAATAAATATACTGTTTTTTTCTATAACCAATAAATAGCATTTTCTCATGCCACTGTTTTCCTAATGCTCAGTTGTGACTGCCTTTGCATGTTACCTTTCCATGCATATTTCTTTATCTTCTGCTTTTAGGGTTACAAAAACATACAGAAATATACCACTTTCAAATCCTGTGTGAAGAAGGAACTAAACAGCAGACAATGGTATGTTTTTGTGTAGTTGTTTTTCTTGCGCAGTATTTCTAAGATTGCTGACAGGAAAAGTTCACTGTCCTCAACTTGCTTTTCAATTGGCAAGTGGAATTAACTTTATTAATTAGAGCGAGCCATATTAGTGTTATAAACTTAGAATCATATTATAAACTTCAAATTATTGTCATAGTCATTGCCATTCTTTTATTGTCTTTTTGTTTGCCTATCTTAGTTTATGTTCAATACAAGAAAATACTACCTGAACCACTAATATATCAATACAAACTAGCACCTCTATTTTCTCATACTTTTTAAATATAATTATACTATGTAAAAGAACATGTTACACATTTAGCTAAGAAGCTATATAAACAACCATTGGATTTCTTGAATGATAGAAAATAGTAGGGTCTCACAAAGAATGTATAATTATTAAATTGGCTGTGAAGGATTATATTGAGGGTAAAAATTGAAAGATTGAAAAAAATCATAGTAATTAGAATTTAACTGAGCTGGTTGGAGATAATCACTTTTGTTTTTGCTTTGATTTTTTGCAATGATGTCAATTTTTTATGAATTATTTAGAACAATAGTCCCCAACCTTTGCGGCTTGGCAGCCTGGCTGGCGGGGAGAAAGGGGATCTGGGCCGTGTGAGCATCGGGCCAGTTGACACACACTGCTTGACTTGCAAGAGGGACGGCTCACATATGCATACATGTGCAGCTCAACTTGAGCAAGTTGAGGTGTGCACATGCCAGCCTGCTATTCGTGTAAATTGAGCTGCACATGTGGGTGCACCAACCCAACACTCACGTGACCCAGTTGCAAATAACCCACGGCCCAGTAGTGGGCCTCAGCCCAGAGGTTGGAGACTCCTGATTTATAAATCTTAATTTTTCATCCTATTTGCATATACAGTAACTGTTATGTAGTGTCACTGTTAATTATGTTTTGATTCCCTAATAGAAAGACTTCACATATGGGTTGAAGAATTACGGTGTTTGCATCATGACTGTAATAGGGAAGCACTTTGTAAAGCTTTGGAAGCACTTTCTGAACTGAAATATGCTAAAGTGAATGCCAAGTCACCTCTACTTTTGATCAGCATTAATGTTTGCTCCTTTTTCTTTTGCAAACTGACCTCAGAAATCAGGAATAAACCGTTAGACCAAACATTTTTCAGATGAAACAGTATCTCAAAATTCTGGACTATAATTTTTAAAGCACTCTACCTGTATGATTCAAAATACGACTCATCTGCTTTTCCTGGAAAGGTTTCATGTGTATATTTTTAAATGTGTAATGTAGTTTTTTGACTGGTCATCCACAGATTTTCACTCACTTTCACTTTCATCCACCAGACTAGAATTATGATTTAATGTTTTTCCCCAGTGTCATATTTCAATCATATTGAGCCTATGCTAGCAGAGAAAATGGAAATGTAAGTCATTAAATCAAAAAGTGTGTGTAGTTACATGTGAAAATGCTTTAAAAGTTTTTCAGTGCAGAAAGAGTACAGCAATCTAACAACTCTATGCATGAGCCATGTCAGGGATAGATACTTCACAATAGCATGATTTGTGCATTCATCACTACATTTACCTGGGAGTATTTTTTTAGCAGGGTGAGACTATTTTATTTAAATTTATTTAAATAGTTAGGAAGTCCATAAAAGACAGGTGTATTTAGTATTGTATTTTCAAAAATCAAGTGTAGTTTATATACTCATGCCATTCCATTTTTGTAGTTTATTTCTTAAGCTGATTAATGTGCCTATAATAATTACAATTATATAAGAGAAGATATTTCCTTCTAGAGTTATCACAGGAATATATACTCAAAGTATGAAATGAGGTTCATTTTTAAACAAAATCTAATTGTGTGGATAAAAATTGTATGAATTATTAAGACTTATAGTATAGAAAGAACCTAAGGATTTTTTAAAGAAAAATCTATAGATCATTTAATTTGGATTTTTTAAATTCAATTCTGATGTTTTTCATTATTGGCATTCAAATGAAATTAAACTAAGTACTTTAATTGATGGTAGCTTTATTCCAGCACTTTACTATAACGTTGTAAATTGATCAAAGCATATTGATTTTAAATGTTATAATGATGCATAATAATAGAAAATAAATGTATATTTATTTATTTATTGTATGCTGTTCATCAAACAGCTTGGATACTAACAACTGTGAGCAAAATTCTAATTACAAGACTGATCTCATGCCCTTCTTCCTACTGCTGCTCCTCTCTGGGCTTCTGAAACCAGATTGACAGTACGAGAAATCATCAAAAGCAAAAAGCACTGTTTGGATTCCAAACTATTCCTTTTTGTGCTTTCTTTAGATAATCTGCTAAAGTATTTTAGAGTTGGTAAATAAAGAGAATTCGGGTAACTGACATAAAACATACAGTGGCTTTTTAAACTGCTGCTACTTACCTGATTTTCATAATTGTAAAAGGAATGTGATACTTGTAAAAATATCTAGCCATATTCAGCCACAAAACTTTACTATTTTTTTACCTACAAGATTTATCTGATATCTTTATATAAGCAAAAGGATTATAAATATAGTTTCCATTAATACATAACATTAACTCACTTACATTACAGTTATATATGGTAGGGAGAGCTGGGAAGCACTGTTCATCCATAGCCTCTTTGCCTCGCAAATAAGCCAGGAAGCTGGAAGGATAACATTCCTCCCTTATTTCTACTTTTTCACAGTAATTTAGTAGGGCCCTAGCATATCAAGGACTAAAATATCAAAGTTTCTTAAAATAGCAAAATAATGATAAATCAGGAGCATAAATTATTGAAAACTGCAAGGATGTAATTTTGTTTTTTAAAATAATCAGAAGCTACAATTTTCTTATAGCTCCTGAATACATAAATACAGTACAGTTTTTCATTTGTGATCGAAGAATTTGTTCAAATGCTTACCAGTTACCTGGCAAAGCATATCTACATTTCCACTATTGTAATACTGGTTCCTATTAAATGAATAGAATGTACAAATAAGCAGGGTTAAATCTCATTGCTTCCTTCTGTACTGCCAGTTTTTGAAGGATGCTATAAATCTATGAACCAATCTAACAGACTAGCACTAGAGTTATATATTATCTGATAGCCAGCACTGGATTTATATATTATCTGATAGCCAGAAGTCAGATATTACCTATGTCCTTATGCATGTTTTAATTTTACATAACTAATTATTTAATTAAAATAGAAACCATAATTATGGAATGAGATTTGATCTAAACATTTTGCTACATGAAGAGGAAATGCTTCTATGGCTTCTCTATGTCTTAAAATATGTAAGATAGGGGAGAGTAGTTTTTCAAACTGCACAGAGCAATATGGAAAATGATAAATTAATGATAACATTTTTCCACCAAACAAGGATATTACCTATTAAGAACCTCTTATAGGTTAATTGGAATCAATTAAATTAGATGATGCATAACTAAGTTAATGGTGTTATACTGAATAAACAAAAACGTTTCTTAAAATGCACGAACTGAAAACAGAAAAGCTGAGACAGCCTTAAAGTAGCAAATTTTAGGAACAACATAAATGATTTAGGACAAACTGGATACTTGTCCATATTTCAAATAGAGGGATATATTGTCTTGTTCTTAGAAATAAGACCATTGTGAATAAAAACAAGAAAAATGTATTTGAATTTTTCTTCAAAATGTGCACTTTTACATGGCTGTTATTAAAACTGAACAAAGTGCAAAATTAATTCAGACATCATTTTTATTATAATCAGTCCTGTCTATTATTTTATGTAATAATATAATAAGCTTACTGTATGTTTGATTACTTAAGACAAAACTTACACAATGTACATAGGCCTGATATATGAAAGATGCTCAAGGGTGATTATTAAATTTGAGTACAGCAGTATATAATGTATATAAAGTATGTATGAAAAATAGTGGACAATTCAACACTGAGCAGTTAATAATAGAAATGAAGTATCCTCTTGGTTTTTTAGTATAAACATGAGAAATGGTTGCACTGATCTTAGAGGTTGTTGGTTAAGGATGTGTTTTCATGCCGATGACATCATGTTATTAACTGAGAATGATTTTCAGAGAATAACAGATTCATAATATAGTGAGAAGTATAGCTGTAAAAATGAAAATAAAGATTATTTCATTTGGCATAGAGAATAAATAAAATTGCAAAAATTAGAACAAATGTATACATTTGTGCATCTTTACAGCATGTTTAAGAAACATTGGGAAAGAGATGGAAACTTTTTAAATAAGCTGTATTAATTTTTCAAATAAAACAACACAGAACAAATTAAAATGTCTTTGATAATTACAAATTGTGATTTCTCATTTGTAACATTCTATTGTGCTATATATGTAACTACTATATCATGCATATATATGTTTACTAAATCTAGTGCTTATCTTTCTTTACTAATTACTGTGCGATCTGTCCATTCATACCAATATTCCCACACCATATAATATTCTGATAATTCTTTGTCCTTTAAAGCTGGGGTTAATTTATCCATTTCTGCACAGCTCATTATCTTTTGGATTACCATTTCCTCTGATGGGATACAAGGCTGTTTCCAAAACTGGGCATATGCCAATCTGGCCGCAGTCAGTATATGTAATATTATATATTTTACGTTTCTAGCATATTTTTCTTTAAACAATCCTAATAAGAACAATTCTGGTTTTAATTCAATTTGTTCCTTCATAATTTCTTCCAATCATTTTTTTTATTTTCAGCCAATATAATCTCAGAAATATTGGCAGATGGAAACTTTTAATGTCAGTTCTCATATAAAGATAGTAGGCAATCTCTGATCTGATGTAAGTTATGTTTATTGAAAAAAATTAAACTGAGTGGATAAATGTGTGCTTTTTCCACATCCTTTATGGAAATGAGATTATATATGTATAGAGAAAAATAGAAGCTGAACTTGAATAAATGGAATACTAAGAATTTACACAAAGAGTGTGTCCTATGGTTTTATGTATAGTAAAAATCTAGTCCTTAACAGTTCTTAAAAATATTCCGATTTAAAGTGGACACTAATCTCACAATTAATACAAAAACTATGAGTTGCACAAAAACCCATGGAAAGATACATGCTCGGCATTACAAGACAAGATAGAAAGACCTGCACATGGATTAGAGAACCAGCAAAAGTATACAATATCATCATGAGAAAAAAGGAATGGAAATGGAAATGGGCTGGTCACATACAAAAAGAACTGATGGCAGGTGGACCAAGGCAGTCATAGAATAGATTCCACTTGATAAAAAGTATCCACAAAAGAAAACTAAAACAAGATGGATCAACAACATCAGCAAGTATTATGGGCCCAATTGGCAAAAGAAAGCTAAGAACAGTATTGGCTGGCAATGTGGAAGAGACCTTCATCCTGCAGTGGAAAGACAATGGCTAAAATGATTATGACAACCTCAGAAGAACAATACATTACATATTAAACCATGTCATTTATTTTACAAAAAGAAAGCCAAAATCGAGAAACTATCTGAAAAACTATGTAATCCAACCAAACTAGGAAAATCAAAAAGAAATCCCAAAGAAGATACTGGTCAACCACCATATTATTGTCAAGAAAGCAATATGAATCTCTTCATGTAGTTAATAGGAATTGACCTAAATATGATAGTGGTTCCTTTTTACAAATTCAAAAACAAGTGAAACTGCTGCCATGTCATAATGGCAACCAGCCATCCTTCACACAATTTTTTTTATTTTTAATTACATTTATATGCCGCCCTTCTCCGGAGACTCAGGGCGCTTACAATTTTTGGGATACAACCCAGTGTGCTCAGCAATAGCCTTCATTCCATTGTATATGCCTGCTTATTACTAACTTAAGTACTTAAGTACAGGCAATTAACAGCCTGAGCCACCAAGGCCCTTGAATTAACCTAGCAATTAAACTGGGTTTTTTTTAAGGATTCAACTACTGTGATTTGCAAACCAAGTGTTGGGCATTTACAGTTCATTCAGCATATGTATAACGTGTGTGTGTGTGTGGATGGATGGATGGATGGATAGATAGATAGATTGGTAGATAGAATATATAACTTAGAATAAAGCACAGACTAGGTTACAATTTAAAAGATCAAGATGACAAGACTAAATTCACCCTATAAGTCTAAATTTCAAAGGGAGTTCATGCTGTTATTATAACATTAGTGTTATGTTGCCAGAATTAATTTATCAAAATGAATTTCTTTTGTGCTGGCCTATGATCATTATAAAAATTTGATTTCATTTAAATTTCTTCCTTTTGGTTGTAAGATTGCTACATCGCAGGAGAAGGTCCTTCTCCTTATCTCATGTCATATTTATTCAAACTAGCCATTCATTCCAAACCAGTAACTTTATTCCTCAACTTCCCATCCGAAGACACAGTCCCAAACATTGCTGTAAGGATTTGATGTAGATTAGCAAAACGCTTACTGGCGCAAAGTTTACCACCTAGCGGCTGCCAAAAGGCTGAAGAGCGGACGAAGAGACAACGGGAATTAGAGCAGGTGGACACCTTCCCACGGTCCCATACTCCTTTCCAATGAGGTACCAATCCCGTCCGTCCCTAGGACCTCCTCAGGATGGGTGGACCCCGAAAGCCCGCGCCGCCGCCGCCTCCTCCGCTGGGATACTAAGCGGAAGGGGGGAGACTCGCCTTTCTTCTCCCCCGCCCTTCACTCGCATTGACAGCTCGCAGTCTGGGGCGTTAGCGGGAGAAGGCTCAGTCGTACCCTCTTTTTCCTCGGTCCCGGTTCAGGGGTGGGCGGCTGAATCCTCTTCAGTGACTGACGAACGGCCGAGCGGGAGCGGGGAAGAGGTCGGTGGCCGGAGGCGACCGTGGGAAGGAGGGGCAGCCTTTGCCGATCCCGAGGAAGACGGCGCTGAAGGGCGCTGGAAACAGCCAGCCTCTTCTGTCGCTGTCGCTGCCGCCGGGGATGTGCGGCGAGGGCCCGGGCCCTCCTGGCAGACGGAAGAGCTGATTAACCGGGGAGGGGAAGATGGCGTCTCCGGCGGGGTCTGTGGCTTCCTCCCGCAGCTGCTCTCGGATAGGAAGCGGGAGGCGACACTGCCTGTGGCGGCGTGCTGGTCCTTTCCTTTACTGGGTGCCGGTCCTCTTCATCTGCAGCATCCTGGCCTGGTCTTACTATGCCTACGTCGCCCAGCTCTGTCTGCGTGAGTCCCTTTTTTACCCGCTCCTATTTATTCAATGTTGATGGATTCTGTATGGATCTGATGTTGGGAAGCAAACTGGTAATTTTACAAGGAGCTTGATTTTAAGGCTTTAATTCATTAAGAAAGATCTCTTGAGAGTAACTATCTGTTGTACAAGAAATAGTGTCTCCTGGGGTAAGTATTAGCATTTGTTAATCAAGGCAGAGCAGTAAAAACGCCTTGTGTGTGCTTGCTGGTATTGAAATAGCAATGTTTATCAGCAATATATAAACAAACGGGAGGAGTAGTCTTTACATTCTCTGTGAAGCTATATATCTGAGAATGGAAAGCAAAATTAGAAACTTGATTTTTAATACCTGTACATTATCGTCTTCTGGGTAAATAAGCTCAGTGAACAAATGGATAAAAATATCACAATTTAGAGTCTTTGCTCTGGTCTAAAACTTCTAAGCACTTTTATATTATAACCAAATTACCTGCTGGATGGTGTAATTACAGGTATAAAATAAGGAATTGTATTTTTCAGAATCTAAGCTGACAATCTAAATTTCATGAAGGTTGGCTGCCATTAAAGTATGTTAAGAGAATAATGTCTTATTTGAATATGGTCTAACATTGTCAGGTATGTTAATTCTTTGTTTTGCTTCTTTTCTGAAATGTTGATTATCAGAATACCTGAAGTGCCCACAGTCTGTATTAAAGGTTGCCTTTATAACCAATATCCAATTTTTCTTACCTAAAAGAAAGATGAGTCTGCATTAAGGAGCTCCTTTGAGTGACAGAGAGAAAATATTAGAAGATACTTGTTTATTTCCATTATTGTCCTCTCAGTGAACCTAAGACAATTCTATCATTTTAAAAATAAATTACACTGAGAAGCCTAATATGATAAGTATGCAGAAAATGAAATGAATAGTAGATGATATTACTGTTTCTCATGAAACCATAGCAACAGTCTCTTCAAAACCTCTTCATCTCAACCTGGAATAATGCTATTCATGTGATTTTGATGATATACATCCACTATTTCTTTCTTTCTTCTTTCTCACATCCTTCCCCTCAGTTTTTTTCTATTTTTCTAGAAATGTGAAAAAAACAAACAAGAAAATGGTGGATTGATTTTTGGTGCAGCCTTTTTTAAAGTGAGGATGTGATCTAACTTTTATGTCACACTCCACTAATTCATAGTTTAATTATATGAATACTCTCCAATTTTGGTTTGGTTTTATCTCCATGGAGAATTTAGCAGCAATGCGAAATGAGAATAGTTGATATTTTGTTTGTCCATATTGTCTGACATTAAAGTATGTTCAAATATGGAGACTAAACAACACTGTTTTGCCTCAGAATAATTATAATCTTCATTGTATGTGGAAATGAGCAAAAATATCACGGAAATCTTTACAAATGAATGTTCCTAATTTTTGTCTTTGAATTGCATACAGAGAAAGCAAAATTTCAGTACTGTAACTGTCAGATCATTATCAGTTTCCAAATCAGTTACAATTTATTCATTCTTAGTAATTAGTCATTCTGTAAAATAATTAAACAAATATAAACATTTCATTCTTTAACAATTCATATTTCATGGAATCATTGATTATAAGGTTGGGAAAATGCTATAAAGGTATTGCAGTTAAATCTGCCAGAATCCCTTAATACAGTAGCTGTGACAATGATAATTCAACTTCTGTTTAAATATTTCAACAAAGGAGAATCCACCATTTCTCAGGACACAATCTGTTCTTCTGATGTTCATACAATTAGCATATTTTTCTGATGTCAAACTGAAATTGACTTTCTTCTAATTTAATCCCATTGTTTTTTAATGTATCATTTAATAAATATACAGTATATTGCTACCCATCAAAAGGAACTTAAAGTAACAAAATTGAGACTTCTATAAAAAAATAATACCTTACCAACATGTTTTACACACAGATTAAGATTCCAGGCAAACTCCTGTGAGAGAAGCCAAGGTTTTCATGGCCTTCAGAAAGATCAACAAAATCTTCTCCTGCCTTGTAGAACAGCTCAGAATGAATCTGCCCCATCTTCTGGTTGATCTTAAGATACATGAAAATGGCTATCAGATCTGTCCCAGTCCATTCTTGAAAAATATATAGTGCCTTCAAACACTCCCAAGTTTTTCACTGTATTCTCCCTATCATCTTGGTTACTGTCCTTTGGACAGACTTTAATTTGTAAAAGACTTTCCTGAATGTATTACTCAGAACTTCTAATGGTCTGTGGGAACGTCCTTGGAAAACAGGAGGAAGAGCTGAAAACTAGACAACTATCACAGAACAGATATCTCAGCTGAGGGAAGCAAAAGGGACATGGG
The DNA here is from genome assembly GCA_009733165.1 of Naja naja. NCBI lineage: Eukaryota > Metazoa > Chordata > Lepidosauria > Squamata > Elapidae > Naja > Naja naja. The sequence goes on from CM019151.1 coordinate 46,201,862, forward strand.
AAGCATCTCTGAAAAGACCCTTTCTGGTTTTCTGGAAAGTAAAAGTAAAAGAGGGGAAGAATGCTTTCAGGCTTGCAAGATTCTGTTACTTTAACCTTGCAATAAGTGTTAGAATTCATGGTTAGTGCTTTTTGTATGGACTACATGGACGGGCTGACAGAACAAAACATAATATTTTAGGCATGAACTGACCAACATAAAGTGGAGAAGAATGATGACCTTTTGATATTGGTACCATAGGTAGTCCCCATTTAGCGACCGTAGTTGGGACCAGTAACTTGGTTCTTAAGCAAAATGTTTACTAAGTGAAAAATTATGTGACTGCAGCTCTGCTTACAGTACAGTCTTACTTCAGCTTTCCTGTGAAGGTCATAAATGCAGATGTTGATCACAAAGTTATTTTTTATCACTATCATAACTGCAAATGGTTGTAGTTTAAGGCAGTTTTTAAGCTTGGACTACCTGTATACTTCTGTTGATGCAGACTAACACTACATTTGTTTTTAGCTTGGCATCCAGCAAGATCTCATATTTTTCCATGCACTGTTACCAAATACCATGCTCCTTCATACTAAACCTGGGTCTTTTTTTTTTTCCTACTCAAATGCAGGCCATTTTTTATTATTGTTGAAATCTATCTTGTTTGTTTTAGTTTCTCCTGTGCCAGATTTGTTGTCCCTCTATCCTTTTTCATCTGCAAATCTGATCATCATCTTTGTTATCCAAGTCATTTATAAATATGTTGAATAGAACAGGGCCTAGAACTGAGTCTGACATACTTGGCTTGATATTTTTTCTAGCTTGTTAAAGAACATTTTTACCTTGATTTAAAGAACTAAAGGTTTATTTAGGAATTATTAGAAGGTTTGTGTCTACAGTATCTATAAGTATAGGACTATAAATATAGGAGTCTTGTCTGTGGAGATTTTGGATTTTGCTTCTCTAGAAATTTTTAAGAGACTGGATAGCCAGCTCTCATAGATTATTTCATTGTTTTTCCTGAATATTTCAAATATTACATTTGATTATCTTTGTGACCCATCTCTATGATTCTATGATTCTATGCAATACTTAGATTCCCTGAAGCAATCCAATTAATTACTAACTGATGTTATTCAACCTTAAATATTAATTTTAAGTGTTGTTTACAAGCTATAGTTCATTTTGTCCATATGTTGTGGTATTATTCTCTGTTTTAATAATCTATTTCTTCTTGTTGGCCTAGAGGAAAATTAATGAACCTCTTGAGATAGTCTAAATGTATTCCAGTCTAAAACTGCTGCTTTTATTTTCAGAGGGATCAGAAGAATAATCATGAATTAAATGTTAACTCATATTCTGACCTTCCAGCTGATGTTAAATAAGTTCTTAAAGTTCTCTTGATAATATTTATTTGTTTATTTATTTATTTATTTCGTGCATAGCATAACAAACATGGGCTTACAATGTATATTAACGTGAATGTTTATATGAATGTTAAAAACATCTATATTCATATAACACTATCTAGGCTTTAGGCTATTTCATTTACCTGACAGAAATAAGAAACTGGACCAGTATATGCCTTCAACTTACAACTGGTCACGATGTGATCTACAGTTTGATGTGGGACCCCACAGTCACACTAAGTGGAGAATTCTATATCTCATAATAGATCAGAAGTCAATCAGTGATTTTAGCAGTGGTCTTACAACCATGCTTGACTGATCCTGGTATGGATGATAAGAAAAGTCAGACTACATCAACAGTTGGTTGAGAGATCACTAGGAAATATCAGAAAACTAAAAGCTAAAAGAAAAGGAAAAAAAACTCTCAAAATAATGGAATAACAATCCATAAAACTGCCAAAAATTCTATCCAAACATCCCAGTGAAATAATCAGGAGTTGAATTAAGCTCAGAGAAAACTTCTGAATATATCTTAATCACTAAATTTTCCCCATCTTTCCTATATTACTTATTTTCTCTTGTTTCTGGCAAGACTTGTTCAAACTTTCTGTTTTTATTCCCTTCTGAAAAAGCTGCAAAGGTCTTATTCAAAAACAATATTTAATTCAACTAAATATAATGTAGGAATGCAAAATAAACTATATGTTCATTAAAAGGTCGGTATATATGTACTCCAGAAATTGAGAATGCTTTTGGGGTGGATCCAAATAATGACAAGTTTTCTCACTGAACTTTTCTCTTTTCTTCTCTTACAGTAACAATATCAAATATTGGAGAAAAAAGTAAGTAATAGCTATTTTTTCTACTTTGTACTTTATAGAGTATAAGGCTGCTTTAGTGTATATATGTTCAGGCACTTCATTAAAATTTTATTTATTTCAGCAATAAATTATTGAAGATTGCATGCCTTTTCTAATTGAATTTTAGGCTGCATTTTTGTTTCTATGTCTCCCTGTAGATTGATAATTAAACCTAAGCATTGGTCATCAGGTTGATCATTGACAAAAGGTTGATCTATCTTCTTTGTGTGTATGACCAGATACAACCAAACATCCTTTATAATTTAATAGAAGAAACTGAGGAAACTTTAGTTGATACTACCAGACTCCTTCCCATTCCTAGGCTTCTACTATATTTGCTGCATTAATACCAACACTGTAGTACTTACATTATTCCTTGCCCTAGGAAATGGAGCAAAACTAATCAGGAGACTGTTAAGGAATATATAACTGTGTCTATCTTGGGTATTGCTATGTATTTTGTCCTATCTCCTACTGACACTAAGATTGTTGCCAAACTAAGCACACTATTTTCTTGTTTTTCTTTGATTCTATCTTCTTTATTTTAGTAAATTATAGACTTCTTGAGCAGACAGTTATCATCTTCTTTATTCCATCCATTGATAAATTATATTGTATAGTAAAACTACATTGATGACCATCAGCTTACATGAGTTTAAAGTGGACTAGATGGATTAGTAGTTACTGATTACCTTATTTTTAACTAATCATGATGCTTGTTTACCATATCTCTGAACATTAGCTGCTATAGAAGAATTATTGATGTTAGTAGCAATAAGTTAGGACATAAATAAGTCTTTGATTTAATAGGACAGGGCCCCTGAGTTTCTGTTATTATTGTATAAACTGCATAACCATCTTGCTATAGACACATTAAGAAGATTTTCTTGCCCACATTAAATCCATCAAAGGAATATAGATAATGAAAAGGTTAAATGACAGAACATACAGAATTTTCTTTCTTACACAGTTTTCTATCTGAACACATTTTGGTAGTGCTTTGTAGCTTCTTAACAGCCATTATTTTATAGTTCTATTGATGTTGTGACAGCACTATTCTTTATTGTGAACCATTGGGAACATTTGGCTCTTTTCTTTTCTTTTTTCTTTTTTTTTTGGTTGTCTGTATATCTCTGACAATTCCCGTCATTTGCTTAATGCCTTAATTTTATGATTTTGTTTTAGTGGTGTGCCTGATTGCGTATCATCTATTTTTCATGATGTTTTTGTGGTCTTACTGGAAAACAATCTTTACATTACCAATGAATCCTTCCAAAGAAGTAAGTTATAATTTTGTGCAAGAAAAATACTTGTTTACTAATTTTCTTTCTGGTGCAGGAAGGTTCTGTGTATATACAGTAAATAATAGCCTACATAAATATATTCCCTCTAGCGTTCCATCTGTTCATCTGAAGACACAGGCTATCAATGTGTGTACTTTATTGATAGTGTCAAAGCTTTTACCATTTATGTGAAAAACATTAGTTTTCTAATGTTCTTTCATGTTCTTTTTTCCTTAATTTTCTATTATAGAAATAAGGATATCACATACGAAAGGGAAAATACCCCCCAAAAGTGTATCAGTTCCTTAATACTGAATTTACTTAGTCTTGTCATCAGCTCAACTAACTGTGGTGGGAGTAATTTTAACATATTTCAAATAGGAAATTGTTAAATAAAATTGAAAATATATATTACATTACAATTTATACATTATAAATGGAAAAATATAATACTATTGCTTAATCTTAATAAAGGAAGCAAGGAAAATCATTGTTTCTATAAGCAGATCTATTATTTTTTAATTATGTAACAAATATAAAATAATGAATTATTTTAAAATGTTGGTTTACATCTATGTATAGCAATCATTTTATAATGACTTGCAAAGGGCTACTTCTTTCATTAAATGATATAAAACATTGCTGATAATATTGTGATTTAATCAATAATTCCTCTTCTGAACACTAAACAAGATTGTCTTTTAAACTCATTTTCAGATAGCCTTTCAAATTTACTTCTTAAAGAGGTTAAGGGCAGATTTAGTTTTAATATCTGAAATATTCTATCAATTTTATAAGGAAGAGAGATTGATTTTCAATATTATACAATTTTAAAAAATTAAAAATGAAAACTTTAAATAGTTGTCTTTTCATTTGTTTCTTTTTAAGAATATGAATGTACTTTCTTCCTACCAATTTCACTTAACAATATGGAAGAGGTAATTTGTTAGGATTCCTTTTAAAAATTCTCAACACAGTCCACGCTTTAATAATTCAGATCTCTAATTATGTATAAAGTTATAATTTCATATTCAAGCAAATGTGATTACAGGTAATCCTTGGGATACAGCAGGCCATTTAACAAATGTTTGAAGTTACCACACATACCCTAAAAGCTAAATATGAACCCATTTCAAAGTCACGAACCCTGCAGTACCCCCATGGTCATTTGCCCTTACGACCAGCTGCAGAGACTCTTCAGCACACCCATCCACCTATTATTATCCCATCCTGCCCGGCCAGGTCCTCAAAGGCAGTGGGCCTGCTTTATCAAAATACCAAGTTCCATACACTCCTCCCCACCCCCATTTCCCAGTCACCATTTACTCACTTAACCGGAGCTCAGGAAGTCAGGATAGAGAAGGGTGTTCCCTTGCTCCACCACCTGGCACAATCAAGAAGAAATCCTGGCACTTTTGCTTCCGTTGCAATCATTTCCTCTCCAGCGAGTATAAATCGCTACAATTTCTTCTTAGTGCTACCAGTGCTAGCTTTACACTAGTCTTATGCTGCGAAGCTAAAAAGAAATGAGCAAGGGAGAAACCTTCTCTACTCCAAGTTCCTGAGCTCTGGACCTAGAAAACCTAGAACTATGCTGACTTCAGTCTGATCTAAGTATAGTATATAAAATCATACATTGCAATGTCCTGCCTGTCAATGAATACTTCAGCTTCAACCATAACAATACAAGAGCACACAATAGATACAAACTCAAGGTAAACCGCACCAAACTTGATTGCAGGAAATATGACTTCAGCAACAGAGTGGTCAATGTCTGGAATACTCTACCTGCCTCTGTGGTTTCTTCCCCAAACCCCCAAAACTTTAACCTTAGACTGTCTACTATTGACCTCACCCCTTTCCTAAGAGGTCTATAGGGGGCGTGCATAAGCGCACCAACGTGCCTACCGTCCCTGTCCTATTGTTTCTGTTATTTTTCTTATATGTATTCATTTCATGTATTCATAACTATGTTTATCCTTGTACCTGTTATCTTGTAAGTGATTGACAAATCAAATAAATAAATAAATAAATATCTTCAAAAGGTAAGTGTGTAATTGTGACGTGGTGGGAAAGGGAGGTGGCCCATAAGGCTCTAGGGAACCCAAGGGGCAGGAGGCAAAGCATGGGATATCTCAGAGGGTGGGATATCTTCTGGATGTGCCTGTGCCTACACTAGTGCCTCCCTCAGTTTCTCACACCACTGAGTCATCCCATTCTCTACCTAATAACAACCTGTGCATTCATTTAATGAATGCATTGGGGAAAGCAGGGCAGGGAAGTTGTTAATCATGTGCTTCATTTATCAGTCCACGACTTCCAACAGAAATGGGCAATCTCCATTACTGTCATAAGTTGAGGACTGTATAGATAGCCTTTCTGAATTAAAAAAAGTAGCAGCCACATCAGCATGTAAAGAATTATCTGTTTTGGTTTCAAACCTTCCAATATTTAAGTAAATGTCTAAAGATGTTTATACTAAATGGTTAATAAATAATGATATATTATTTCCTAGTTCCATCTGAGCTATTCAGATAAGGAATTGATGGAAAGAGAACCTAGAAATGAAACCCATCAAGAAGTGTTGAAGAGGGCAGCCAAGGACCTCCCTATAAGTACAAGAACAATGTCTGGAGGTAAATATTTGTCAATAATGATGTCCTCCTGATTATTTAGCAGACATAAGTTAAGAGTATCCATGTAAAATCTAAAAATTTCATTATGAAATACATTAAATAAAAAGGTGGTTGGTTTCTGCCCAGTGATTTGCTTAAAATGAGTTCACTTGTCAGAAAAAGAGCAAGCTAGGAAACATACTGTTTGGCTCGAGGGAAGGACAAAGAACTCTAACATTCTTCTTATCATTAGGTGTTTGGTAGATTGTCAGGTGTACTATGGCAACTAGTTTTGTGAGACTGCTCTCAAGATGCTCATCTAGAGCCATGGTGGTGCAGTGGTTAGAATGCAGTACTGCAGGCTACTTCTGTTGACTGCTGGCTACCTGCAATTTAGCAGTTTGAATCTCACCAGGCTCAAGGTTAACTCGGCCTTCCATCCTTCCAAGGTTGGTAAAATGAAGACCCAGATTGTTGGGGGCAATATGCTGACTCTGTAAACCACTTAGAGAGGGCTGTAAAGCATCATGAAGCGGTGCATAAATCGAAGTGCTATTGCTATTGCTATCTAGAGTGCTGTGTGATCTCCAACTTTGGTTCTCTATTAAACAGCCATTCAAAATGATTCTCGGTCTGTAAATTTTTGTTTAACAATCCATGAAATCACCCCAGTTGTTTCTCTAGCCTATGTCCAGCTGATGGCAGAGAGAGATAGAATCTGTGCCTGCTGCTTCTTTGCACAGTAGATAGTCCCAATTTATTTACTTGAATCTTTTTGAAAAAAATCAAAGCCAGTCATAATAAAGAGCTTTGGTGGCTCAGGCTGTTAATGCCTGCTCTTAAGATCCAGCTGTCTACAATTACTGTAGGCTCGAATCCCACCAGGCTCAAGGTTGACTCAGCCTTCCATCCTCTCTGGGTAGGTAAATTGAGGACCCAAGATTGTTGGGGGCAATTAGCTGACCTTGTAAAATGTCGCTTAGTAATAAGCAGGCATATACAATGGAATGAAGGCTATTGCTGAGCGCATTGGGTTGTGCTCCAAAAATTGTAAGCGCCCTGAGTCTTCGGAGAAGGGCGGCATATAAATGTAATTTAAAAAAAAAAATGCCAAAACTAAGTAAAACGAGATGAAATGAAATGGTCTCTCAGGAAAAATATATTCAAAATTTAGGATATGATGTTGGATTGTTTTGCTCATCTCTATAAATTAGGCTGGATTATTTAAAGAAGAACACTTATTAAACTAAAGGGTGCACTAAAGTTATTGTATTCTTTAATTTCAATTGCATTTAATTATGAACAAAAGTTACTAAATTAAAGTTATTTCTCAGGTTTTTCCAGAAAATATTAATATAGTATATCATTTTTAAAAAATATATAATTTGAATTCAATCCAGCATTATTCCATCTGTTTTATGTTAAGACTACCCTGGTTAAAACTTTTTAGTGTATAAATAAAAAAATCTTTTGGCTTTCTTAACAGACTTTGTGATTATGTTCCTTTTTGGATCAATTGTATAACTATTTGAATAGGATGATTAGTTGACAGCACTTCCAGTCCTATTGAATGTAGAGATTGTTTCTCAGGAGAACTCTGCATAATTTCAAATTCATGCAGCAGCAGCTATTGATTACAGTTTTATCGAATAATTGTTGGTAACTTCGATTAGTTCTGGTCAGAGGAGAGATTCAGGAGATTCTGATCAGTTCTGGAAAACTGGTAGCAGAAATTTTGAGTAGTTTGGAGAACTGGCAAATACCACCTCTGACTGGCCCTGCCCCCATCTATTCTCTGCCTCCCAAGTCCCAGCTGATGGGCTGGGTCTTCTTTTGTTGCCCTGCACAGGAGGACGGAGCTGGAAAGTAGGTTAGTGGGGTGGGGTGGGAATGGGATTTTGCAGTAACCTTCCCCCAAGAGTGGGGAGGGAATGGAGATTTTATAGTATCCTTCCCCTGACACGCCCACCAAGCCATGCCATGTCACACCCACCAAGCCACGCCCACAGAACCGGTAGTAAAAATGTTTGAATCCCACCACTGGTTGTGGTGAAAAGACCTTATAGTCTCTTCAGTTGCTTGCCAAACAGCTGATTATTTGCCAATATTTGTTGAAAGTTATTAAAACCCTCTTGGTACTGAGGTTACTAAAATCAACAGATTTTTTGCATTATTCAAGAATATGGTTAAAATATGTTTTAGCTAAAAAGTAATTCTATGCACAAACATCTATGAATATGTCTCTTTGTACTCAGTGGGCTGAGTACAAATTAACAGGGTAGAATTGTAATGTATAACATCATTTCTTTTTTGTGTCCAAAAAGAAACATGGGATTGTTAGCAAAATGACTTTTTGTTACATACTTTTTACAATTGTCTGGAATATGCAGGAAGATACACACAAGGCAGCAAGTAGGGTTAAACATAAATCTTTTTGTGTCTTTACAGCAATCAGATATTGTGATAGATGCCAACTTATAAAACCAGATCGTTGCCATCACTGTTCTGTCTGTGATAAGTAAGAAACAAATATTAAAATATTTGCAAAGCTGAGAATTTATTTCCGTCTTGCTTGTTGAAAGTAATTTCAGAAATGTTTGTTTTATTTATTTATTTAAGCACTTATGTAGCTGCCCATCTTATGTCAAACTCCGGGTGGCTCCTAATCAAAAATAAAAATAACATAGAAACATGTTAAAACTAAAGACATAAAAACAAAAACCTGAGCTCAAATCAAGCTTCCGAATATTCAGTCACTTCATTTTATGCCAGCTAAAGGCTAGACAGCCTCTGGCTGGCATAAAAAAGGTGACGACAAAATAAGGTGACGACAAAATAAGGTGACGACAAAATAAGGTGACGACAAAATAAGGAAGTTATCATATGAATGATATCTAAGTCAACTCAAGCACAAATCAGATTACTCATTTAGATGCTGGTCCTGTTATACCGACTTGTTCTATGTGTTAAGATCATCTTTGGATAAAAGTTTTGATGCAATATGATTAACTTTTCTGTAAACTCTATAAAATAATCTACATTTTTTGTCTTTTTAAGATGTATTTTGAAAATGGATCATCACTGTCCCTGGTAAGTAAATTTTTTTGTCATCATGAATATAAAGAACACCGGGAAACTGGCTGTCTTTATTAGCAAAAAAAAAAAAAATTTGTACTGTTGCTACTTTAACAATAGCACTGGTCAGAACTGAAGAACTATAATGAGAAGCGATACTGTTGAAACCAGTTTCTTTAAGAAACTCCAGGGAAGTTTCTTAACATACCAGTAATATACCAGTTCAAAAGCTGTGTAGTTTTTGTGGAAGATATTGAAAGAAATACCTTAATTAATTGAGCGGGGTTGGGGTTTTTAATTTTGGGGATATTTTTTAATATTTTAGAATTATTTGGATTGGATTTTGGAATAAGTTTTATACTGTGTATGTTTCTGTGTAAGCCCGAGTCCCCGAGATGGGCGGCATATAAATCCAAATATAAATAAAAATAAATAAATAAATAATAAGCCCAGTTCATCTTTCTGTTTTTAATTTTTGTGACTTTTACATGTTTATGTTTGTAATATTATTATATTGTTCATTGATATAACTCCTTTATTTAAAGAACTATTCTAATGTGAAAAAAAGAAGTGTGTTTACTTTTAATAACAAATGGAGTATTGTAAATGATATTTTGTGTGTGTGTCCATTTATACATATATTTTCAGCAATTTGTATTCTCTTTTCCTAGGGTGAACAACTGTGTTGGATTCTCAAATTACAAGTTTTTCCTTCTATTCTTGGCTTACTCTCTATTATATTGCCTTTTCATCTTTGCGACTGAGTTACAGCATTTTATTAGATTCTGGACAGTAAGTTTCAGTTCATTTTCTGGTTCTGGTGATTATACACACTATTGAAACTCTTGTGTCTATAAGCTTCAATTAGGTGACATTGAAAGATGTAGGGCAGGGTGTCAAACTCAAGACCTGGGGGCTAGATCTGACCCGCAGGTTGCTTAGATCTGGCCCGCGGGACTGCCCTAGAAACAGCAAAGAACCAGTTTGTGGTGCCTCTGCCAGTGAAAATGGAGTTCGGGAGGGCCATGTCATGCCCCTGGTGGACACTGACTCTGAGGAAGAGGAGGAACAGCCAACAGGGAGTGGAAGTGTGGCTCCAGAGGTGGTGGAAGAGGCTGGGGAAGGGCAGAGGCCGGCTGAGCAGACAGAGGAGGACCCAGGCCCATCCCCTAGGGCATGCAGGGAGGAGAGGATCAGGGTAAAACGTGGTCTACTCGGGAGGAGAGGGCCATGATCCTCTTCATGGGTTGCAGGTGTGAGATCTGCATAAAAGGTTGGACCTGCGTGCTAACAGACACTGGAGACAAATTGGTGTTTTATTCCTAAAGAAGGTTTATCTTGGTTGGCGTTCTTCCAACGGACTGTACCTGGTTATCTTCCTGAAGTTGGCAATTATCTATCCTGGTCTGTCATGGAACTTTATTCAGTGCGGTTTGGTTTTGGTTTTTGCTTCGCTATTGGCTCTTTGAATCTGAACTGTGTTTCTTTCCTTTGAAATGTTATTTTGAAAATAGTTTACTCCTCCACTGTGAACAATTAAAACAGTGAAGCCAAGTTGAAGGCATTAAAGGACTTCTATTTACATTTTGGTTTTTGTTATATTTCTGATATACTCTGGGTCATCACAGGCCATGTGAGGTCCTCTTGAGCTCCATTTTCACTGGCAGAGGTTGCAGGAGGCTGTCACTGCCAAAAGCAGAGCTCAGGAGCCTGTTTTTGCTGACAGAGTGCTTGAGCCACTACAGGCGCCCCCAACAGGAGTGATGTCAAGCTGGCCACACCCACCCTGACCATACCTACCCTGCGCCCCCGGGTCAAACACAACCCTGATGCAGCCCTCAATGAAATTGAGTTTGACACCCCTGATGTAGGGGAAACATTATTGAAATGGCCTAATGTCAGGACTCATGACTTCTGTGAGAATGAAAAGCTGTAGATACTTCAGCATCACTGGACCTTCTGATTATACTTCCCAGAAACCCATAGTTGTGTGGTACAAGGGAATATAACAGGCCTTGGGATTTAATTATGTATTGGTATTAGTCAATAATTGGAATATTCTGAATTGTTTAGACTTTGCTTAAAATCTATATAGCTCTATAGTTTTTCAAACAATGTTCTGTTTAAAGCTAATCTTTAAAATTGTGTCTTCCTAACAAGATATAATGAGAATCAGGAATATGTGAATTTTCCCCCCTACATATTCCATGTACAGTATTTAAATGTTATGGATGTTAATTAGTATTTTGGATCATTAAATTAAGATAGATAGATAGATGATAGATAGATAAATAGATAGATGATAGATAGAAGAATGAATTCTTTATTGGCCAAGTGCCTTCAGTATTTTTAGTACTTAAAAAACTGGTTGGAAGTCAAAGAGTACTTAAATTTTCCAAGTTTCAACTTATAAACCTAGTTCATCATGTTTAGTTGTAATTTGATTAACAATTAATTAGCTATGATTTAAATACATCACAAACACCTATAGTTGGATTTGAACAACCATGGTCTACAAAACACCATGTCTGAGTTTGCACACAGTCTTAAGGTACATTCAAATAGTCCACTACATTTTTCTGTATAATACAAATAGTCATAGACCTATGACCACAGTTGAGCCCAAAATTTCCATTGCTAAGCAACACAGTTATTAAGCATGAATCATGTGGTTGTTAAATGAATCTGGCTTCCCCCATTAACTTTGCTTGTTGGAAGCTGGCTGGGAAGGTAACAAATGGTGATCACATGACTCCTAATTGTCAAAAGCCCAAATTTTGATCAGGTGACCATAGTTTGAAAACAAGTCATAAGTCACTTTTTTCAGTTCCATTGTAATTTCTAATGACCACTAAACAAATGGTTTTAAGTCAGGACTACCTATAACACTTCAATTAGGTCAAATATAGCAATAGCACTTAGACTTATATACCGCTTCATAGTGCTTTACAGCCCTCTCTAAGTGGTTTACAGAGCAGTATATTGCCCCCAATAATCTGGGTCCTCGTTTTATTGACCTCAGAAGGATGGAAGGCTAAGTCAACCTTGAGCCTGGTGAGATTCGAACTGGCAAATTGCAGGTGACCAGCAGTCAACAGAGGTAGCCTGCAGTACTGCATTCTAGCCACTGTGCCACCATTATATTATAATATAGTTATAATATAAATCGGTATTTTTCAAAGTTGGCAACTTATAAGATGTGAAGACTTTATACTGTCCAGGGAATTCTGGAAGTTGAAGTTCATACATCTTAACATTGGCATGTTGGAAAAAACATTGGCATAAATAAGACAAAATTGTATGCAGTCATTATTGATCTAACTTGATTTTTAAATAGATGTATTTGTGTGTCCAAAAGAACATTAAAACATTTTTTGTCTTTCTTTATAGAATGGCCTTCCTGATACTCAAGCCAAATTCCATATTATGTTTTTGTTCTTTGCAGCAGCTATGTTTTCAATTAGCTTATCTTCTCTCTTTGGTTATCATTGTTGGTTAGTCAGTAAGAATAAATCGACTTTAGGTAAGAAATTATTTTATATATATATATATACATATACATATACACATACACACACACACACACACATACATACACATTTGGAATATACATCCATATTGTGTGTGGACAATGTTGATTCTGGGTATCATTCACCTTCATCCAATTACAATAACAATATTGGTAATCTTTATCAAACTTAGGTGATCCTCATAGTATTATTTAAATAACAAGAAAAATGTCTAACATTTGTAAACCTCTAATCTTTCTATCTATTATTTTTGTTTATTCTATAAAAATATGCGTTCTAATATTTCCCCTAATTTTATTTCTGTCTCTATCAACTTACAACAAGTACCTTAATATTTAAAAGGCAATTCTTTCCATCCATCATCTCTTGTTCTCATTAGTGCTTCAATTTTTATCCATTTTTTTACTCGCTTCCCACACTCCTCATCTTTATTTCTATCTTTGTCTATACAGTGGAACCTCAGGTCGCGACTGTAATCAGTTCCAGGACTACTGTCGCAACCTGATTTGGTCGTGACCGGAAACACAACCGACTGCGCATGCATGGACCAAAAAAATGGCACCAGAGGGGAAATCGCTGCAGCAGGGAAAATCACCGCGGCTGTGTTTGATCGCCACATGAAGATATGTTCATGACCAGAAGCAAAACTTTTCAGAAAATTCTGGTCGTCACCCGATTTGGTTGTGGACCCAAGTGTTCACGACCTGAGGTTCCACTCTATCTTTCTTGTTCAATCGAAGCATTTCTCCCTGTACAAATTTATGCTGGCAGTTTTCCCAAATGTCTACCCATGCCTTAATCTCCTTATCAAAGATACCTTCCTGTCTATCCAATTGTTGATTTATCTGTTTTATTTTCTTCGATCTTTCTTCCTTTATCGGCTGGTTTGTCAGTCCTATTTTTTTAATTAGAATTTTACTTTATCAACAAACCACTCTGTCTCTTGAGCGTGCTATTTTGAAAATGTTAAATAATGTAACAATTTCTTATAGAGGCCTTCCGAGCACCAGTTTTTCGACATGGAACAGATAAAAATGGGTTTCATTTGGGCTTCAGCAAAAACCTAAGGGAAGTCTTTGGAGATGAGAAAAAGTACTGGTTATTGCCAATTTTTACCAGGTGAGTTCTGCATTTAAGAGAGCATTGTTTCCACATTAAAATATGTGAGCTAAATACTTTTTAAAACCAAAACTTAAATTCAACCTTAAAAAAGCTTTTGAGTGCAGTTTGCTTATTATATGTTTTTTAAATTAATTTTCAGCCTAGGAGATGGATGCTCTTTTCCTACCTGCCTTGTTAACCAAGATCTTGAACAAGCTTCTACTCCTGCAGGACACAATGCAAACAAAAAGTATGCCTCTTTATTATTATTATTATTTCTTTATGTACAGAATGTACTGCATGTTTGTATTTATTTATTTAAATTTCTTAGCCACCCAACACTGATGAACTCTGAGAGTTGTACAAAGCTAGAGAAAACAAAAACAGCTAAAAACATTGAATCACAGACACAGAATGATCTAATAGACAGCAGAAATAACAAAACAAAGCTGAACAATTGAACAAATAATAAATATAAATCCCAGGTTTGGGACCAAAGCAGATTTTCATAACTTTCCAGAACTCCAGGAGAGAGAGAACCAACTTTATTTCTGTGGGGATGCTGTTATGGGAGCAGTGGGGTAGGCACACTTCCTAGCCCCCACAATATTTAATGGAGGGGACCTGGAGCGTACCCACTTTGCTTGAACATAACGGGCAGGCAGAAACAATTGGAAATAAGGGGTGTCTCAGTTACCCAGGCTCAATGTAAGCTTATATATTATTGTGTGTGTTGTTGTTTGGTATAGAAATAATCATCTTATACTTCAGGCAGTGGTAAGATACAAATAATTTAACAACCGGTTCTTCCTAATGACCGGCTGGGTGGCCGTGGATGGGGGGAATGTCATGTGACTGAGTGGGCATGGCCAACTCTATGTCATTCACGTGGGTGGTGCCTGTATGGGCCAGATGGGGTTGGGGTCCAGGGGTCTCCAATAAGTGGGGTGGGAGGAGGGCAGGAAGAAAGAAAGCTCCAACCTCTGTGTGTGTGAGGCGGGGGGAGGGAGGGTTCTGATCCAACCTTGGAGAGTTATCCAGGACTGGTGGCAATGTTCTCTCTCTCTCTCTCTCTCTTTCTCTCTCTCTCACACATACACACACACACACTCATACACACAGAGGTCCCTCATCCCCCGCACCCTTCAAGGCAGCCACATCCCTTCACTAACCTACTTTCCAGCTCCGTTCTCCATTACACGTGCAGACAATAAAAATAGTCTGTGGGACGACAGTAAAAAAAAGGCAGCCACATCCTTTCACTGACCTTCTTCCCAGCTTCGTTCTCTGCTACACATGCAGGGCAAGAAAAGCAGTCTGTAGGACGACGGTAAAAAAAAATGTTCAGACCTTCCAATTTTGCGAGATCTTTTTTTTTTTTCATGAGGAGTTGGAAGGTCTGAATGATTTTTTTTACCATCGTCCCACAGACTACTTTTCTTGCCTTGCATGTGCAGTGGAGAACAGAGCCAGAAAGCAGGTTATTATTTGTGTGTGTGCATGTGCATATGTATTCGTGTGTGTATGTGTAAGTAAAAACAAAGGAATGGCTGATTGGAATGGTAGTCAGATTTCAGATTTCAACTGTGCCAGGTGAGCAGACCGCTTTCCTTACCAGCCAACTATCTTTCCCTTATCAGCAAGAAAATAACATAGGTGTTCCCCTGCGGTTGTTAGGAGTCAGGCGCAACTCAAGCTATATTCCCCAAGCACCCTGATAAATAATTCAGTTCATGGAATTGCTTCTCATTCAACTTTTGGAAACCCCTTTTCTTTACAGTGAGAATAGCCATCATTTTCCAGCTAAGACATTACGAGATTCTCAGAGCCACCTTCTTACTGATCCTCAATCTTGGACAGAAACTAGTGCAGATACTGAAAAGAACAAAGTGGGTAAGAAATTGTTAACAATATTTTTATAGTACATTTTAAAAGTGTCTTGTTAGGCTGAGGCATCAAATCAGATCATTTCAGCCATTTTAGGCTGACAAGCTGAAAGTTTGGACTGGGCACATATCTTGGTACAGATAGACCTCAACTTACAACCATTACTTTAGTGACCATTTGAAGTTACAACAGCACTGAAAAAACTGACTTACAACTGTTTTTCACACTTACAACCATTAATGCATCCTAATGGTCATATGATCAAAATGCAGATGTTGGCAACTGATTCATATTTAGGACAGTTGCCTGTCCCTATCCCAGGGTCATGTGATCACCTTTTGTGACCTTCTGACCAGCAAAATCAATGGAGAAGACAAATTCAGTTAACAACCATATTACTAACTTAACAACTGCAGTGATTCACTTAACAACTGTGGCAAGAAAGGTTGTAAAATGGGGCAAAACTCATTTAACAACTGTGTACCTTGACAATAGAAATGTTGGACTCAGTTGTGGCTGTAAGTTGAGGAGTACCTATATAAGATGTTCAGAATGTTGGCATTTCCCTTCCTTTGAAGAAATTCCTTCATAATGAACAAATTAGTGAAAATGATTTCATTTCTTCTTCTAATGAAACTTTTATTTTCATTTATTGACTGTAAATGGTAGAAATAAACAAGGATAGATGAACTCAGTGTCCAATTGTGAGAATTGAAGTCTTGGTTCTACTAATACCACTCTTTGTGGTATATCCCGTCCCAAGCAACCATCACTGAACCCAACATACTAGATTTATTTATTTAGCGGATGGCAAATACATGGACTTATAGTAGTTCAAATGTTAATGTCCAGTCCACCCAGCCATTCAAGGACAGGGTAGTCTATTTTGAAAAAAATCAGGCATTGGGCCGATATAAGCTCTTGATGGACATCAGACACAATGTGATAGATATTTTGTGGAGGAGCACCACAGCCACATTGAGGGATAGAGACAAGATCCCACTTAAACAATGAGTCCTGGCAGACACCATGTTGGGTATGGATCCTATTCAGAGTTGACCAATGCTGGCAAGGAAGATCAAAACCTGGCACCTTTTGTGTAGGGTCATCTATGTAACTGCATGTATCTGGGTGTTCAGCAGTCCATTTGGTTTTCCACTGTGTGTTGATGTCAAAGTTGTTAGCTGTTGAGTGAGTTGTAATTTTGTTGTACTCCTTCACTAAGGCTTCCTGCCTTGGTAGAACTGATGGTGCAATGTGGCTCAGGATGAGGGAGCCATTTTGTTTATCCGTTGCCATGTATTTAGAGTTCTACAAAGATGTCTGACTGCCAACTGTCATTAACTGCCAATTCTTCAATGTAGTCTGGTTGCCAATTGTTGGTAGTCATTTAGTTCACACTTCCGTGCTATCCAGCATCATACCCCAAATACTAGAATTACTGTTCTACTAGCCCTGCCCTACACATGAAAACCTGCTGGGTGCCTTTCGGCCAGTGACTGTCTCAACCCAATCCTCTTCACAGGGTTGTTGTGTGGAAAATAAGAGGAGTCTTAGGTACGTTCACTAACGAGTTATTTATAAAAATAATCAAGGCAGTGTTAAAAAATGGACAATTTTTACACATATCTTCCTTTTTTTAGGGAAGGATTTTAATAGGGCAGTTGGCTACAGCTTCAGAGAACCCTCGAGAAAGCCAATGATCTTCTTTTCCAGTCAGGTTTCAGGCTGAGATATATTGTAGTATTTGAAAGAGCATCGATAGCACTTCTGAGTGACAGCTGGCAGGACTAGAACGATGTAACTTTCCTGGTTCTTCCGACCTATCAAGCAGCCTTCCATTCCATTGATTGTGTTTTCCTTCTGGGCTGATTCCAGGGTTTGTAAGGTGGAGACACTGATATATATATATATAATGTTTTTTTTGAGCCTGACTGGCCAAGTGATATAAAGCTTCTGTCTTAATATATGGATGCTGTTAGTCAAGGTGGGGAGAAACAAGAGTCAAGTTCAAACCTAGTGAGACAGAGTGGTAGGGATTTCGGCTATCCCATTTGTGAGGACTTTTCAACTTTACTTGCACTTCCCCAAATGGCAATCACAGCCAGGAATGTCTACATAGATCTGCATTGTGCACAATGATGTTCTTTCCTTAGTTGTTTTTATTTTTATGTCATTGTGCAGTTGAACTATTGCAACACACTCTACATGGGAGGTTATGAGTGCACTTTGGTTTATCCAAACAATACTTCTGCTCTAGTTGTCAGTAAGCTTCAAGGTGTAATTTATTTAAAACAAAGTTAAAAACAATTGCGTAAGGTAATCTTTTTTTTAAAGGTTTGAGCAATCCTGCATTATCTATGGAAAATGAAACCTAATCTTGCAAGGAAAGAAAACAACATTGTGTCTTATAGTAAGTTATTTTTTAAAATTTTGCTGCTCTTTCATATTTAATGAAATTCTTCAGTGTTTCTCAACTTTGGCAACTTACAGATGCATGCTGGCTGGGGAATTCAGGGAGGTAAACCACACATCTTCAGGTTGCCAAGGTTGAGAATCATTGCTTTACTTTGTAATTTCTGTAGTCGTGTAGAATGAAAACCATTAACCAAATTGTTTTTCAAATAATACTTTTTTGTAGAACAGCAGAGTTGATGAAAGGATGAAGAATTCATCCACTACATCATCATTCATCAACCAGATACTCAGTCCACTGCTACATGTGCTCAGAAAAATTTCAAGGCCTAATTAGCTGTCTCTGCATCACTTGAAATATTGGTTGACACCTCTTGAATATCATAAAAATAATGGTTTGGCTAATGTAGAATATGGTTACAATGCAAAATGAAGTCTTGAAAATGACATGTTGGGAATGTGGAAAATCTTAATTTATATAGGACAACTGTTAATCTATTAGAGATTATAGGCCTGGTTTTTGCATTGACATTTATAGCTCAAGTGAGCATAAACTTTACATATAATCTAAACATGCTCTCGGAAGCAGTTCTTGAATCTTTAAATGGAAATCTTGCTTGTGATTTCCACCTGCAAACTACCTTTATTCCTTGGACTATAAAGAAAGATTTGTCAGTTCATTGAATAGTTTGTTTGTTGATTGGATATAATGAGCAGAAGATATTTTGATTGCTTCAGTTGAAATGGCAAAACTGTTTTAATTATAAACTAGCCTCAGGTTGGACAATCATGCTCATGCATCCCTTTATATAAGGGCTAGATTATAATTTCTCTTATTTCATAACTGAGAGACCAAAATGAACTTCACATTTATTTATATATGTAAAAATAAGAAGGGTAGTTAAAACCATGGTCAGAGCAAGGCTTTTTGAAACTTTGTGATGGTGAATTCAGTTACTCAACCTTATTTGAAATGATTTGAGAATGGTCAACTTAAAACCTTGACCTATGTTTGTATCAATAAGAGGCTTTGTTGTAACTGAGCATCTTTCAATTGCTGCATTCCTTGCTATTACCCTGGTGATTTACATATGAAGAGATGTATAATATCATGTAACACTCATTTTCATACTTTTACTGTGGTTTAGATTATATTCTTAATAACTGGATCTAGCAGAGACACACTTTAAATGAAATTAATTATCTGGGGCTTTTATGAACTTTTATATGATCTAAGAACCGAATTTAAGATTTACGAAATTTCGGAAGCCAAGGAACTTAACAGTTTCGTAGAACTGGTTTTATCAGTGCCTTTGCATGTACAGTGGAAGATGAAATTAATACATTTAAGCTGCACATAATACAGTATGCTGTTTACATAAAATAGATTAAAATCAATTTCAAAATGGTCCATAAACAGTTTGGTTAAGGAAGAATGTGAGAAAATTGTACTTCTTACTGAAAAGTATTTAAGAAACAAAAAAATTGTTTTCAGAATCACTTTGGCAGTCAGTTTAGACTTCTAAATAGGCACTATACATAGATCTGACTGAATGACATTCCCCAGCTGCAGTGGTCTCAAATATTTTTTTAAAAGCACATTATTTTCTGTAGCTGTATATATTTTAAATATTTCAGAATGGTCTTGTGGAGAATAAATGAGATAGCATGATGATATTGTGATGATATTATTACAACTGTAATAGTGTAGATTTGGATTTTTCCCTGATATTTTAATGTATTTGAAAAATCTCAGTAGGATCTAATCACCAAAAGTGCCAGAATATGACCCATAAAATTTGGGATATTTGAAAAGGTTGTGTACTTCTAGTTTATACTTTTACACAACATATATTAGCATTGACAATTCATTTTCATAGCAGTGTTCTAATTATTTATATTTAGATATGGAACTGATAAGAAAATCAGAGAAATAAAATGAGAATACTCCTTATACTGCTTAATCAACATATACTGTATATTGTGAAATGTTTTGCTTTGTTGGGTTGTCTTTAAAATATGTATAAATTGAAGGGGAAAAATTGTGATTCAGTTCTCATATACTTGTTAGATATAACACCTTACAGTATTTTTCAGTAAAATTCAAATAATGGAACAGACATGTCTCTCTCAGCATATCTTCATGAAAACAGAGACTGTCAGTTGTCCAATGCCAAAAGTTTGCAGGGAAGGGAGACTTGAACATATTCAGGTAATAAGAGCCATGTAAACTAGAAAGGAGCTTATGGTAGACATGGGACTTTAAAATAATGTACTTTCTTTTGATATATTGGGCCTGGAATGTATTCATTCAAATTGTTGTTTCACATTACAACCATTGCTATTTTGCTCTGGAAGTAAATTCTGTTGACTTTTACAAGCAGATTTCCAATAAAAGATTTGGGATTGGGTGAGTAGTGGTATAGCAGTGACAATAAAGAAAAAAAAAACAGGCATCTCTGCAACATGGTATTCTAATCAGTCTTGTTCTAATTCCCGTTGTAACTGTTTGAGAAAAAGGATTCTTTGCATTATCTGCTATACACTTGCATTTGGGAAACAACTTTGATGAACTGAAAACTAGGGTTCTTGCCTGATTAAAGACAATTAATTATAATCAATTATATGATTTTTTGATTGGTTTATTGCTAGGGAGGGCAATCTTTGTGTGTTTGTATGTGTGCCAGGGAAGAGCCTTGTCATTTTCTAACATACGTTTCACTTGTTTTAGGATTCCCACTATAGTTTTATCAGATTCCTGTGTTACATGTACACAAAGAAACTTGGTAATGGGTAAGTGGGTATATTGTGATATATATTCCAGAACACAAAGATTATGGCTCATCCCAAAATAAGTTTCAATGTAACATAATTGGAAGTAAAAGTCGGAACCATGACATACCACATTACAGAGCTTCCAGAGGAAAAGGTTTATACAACCCGTGACCCAAATTGGACCAGCATTTTGAGAGGAGTGGCAGCTTGGTAAGAACCAAAAGTTGCAAGCTTGTAAATTCATGCTAAGTAATAACCACATTATGGCCATTATGCAAACATGACTAAATTGTACAGTTTCAGATTATGAAGGAACAGTAAGACTGACACAAAGAGTAGGATTCAACCTCAATCAGCCAACATGCTCATTTTCTGATCTGTCCTTATGGTGAACACTTTTTAAAAATACACTCCTTGATCTGAAAGGATCCCTTTGTGGCCCATAATGAATGGAGGTATGATAGTCTTACAATGCATAAACAAAAAAGCCACATCCCTCTATAAGTGAAAATTCTTTAAGAGCAATTAAGAAGCAATTTTTAACCCATTATGGTTCCTGAAAGGGATGAAACTGAAGGATGCTCTTTGAGGCAGCTTTCTTCTCATTTTATTCAACAGCCTTGTGAAATATTTGCATCGAAGTTCCATTGTATGAATTAGGAATTTATTTCATTTTCTCCTTGCTTTCGTACAAAACATCAGTAAATTATTCCATTGCCAACATCATAAAAGGTATGCTCAGTGAAGAAAATCCACTACTATTTACCTCATGATGAAATAAGTCCAACATACTATAGTTCAGATATTGATTTGTGTGGAATTCAGTGAGTTTTTTTCAACAGTGTGATGGATAAGAGGCATTTATGATTAGTACTTCATCAAGGCACAATCTATTGTCAACCTGGTATAAAATAGTCCAGTCATTACTTGAACTTCAATATACAAATCTCCCATCAGCAGGAACACTAACTACAGAACTGCTATGTTTACAGCATAATTGAGTTTTTTGTCACTTGGCAAATCACAAGCAGCAAATATTAGGGTCTGTAGCTGCCAACAAGTTACATGAAAAACATTTAGTCTTCAAAAATATCTGATGGCATGTTAACCTTCTCACCTAGTTGCTGGACTGCATAAATTCAAGTAAGCTTAGTAAGGCAGGTTATTGCTATTGAATGAGAAATTACACCCGAGCACAACATTTGACTTTCAGGTCCTTCCCACTTCACTGATGAACAGCAAAATTTTTATAGCCAGTTCTTAACAAGCATAGAAATCAAAGATTTGCTCTTGCTATGTTCAATCACATTTTGAGTACTCTACAGTGACTTTAGCGATGATACCTGGAGTAGCCAATGTATGACTAACAGACCACTCTGAATTAAGATGACAAAGATGTAAGAGGCTAGATAGGTACACAAACATGCCAGTGGGGTTTTAAATCAAAACCATGAGTCTCTTAAATATATAAGAAAACATTATTGAAGCCTTTATTTACAAAAGCTTTAAAAACAAATAACCTCTTTTGCAAATGTCTTTGTAGTTTTTCCTTAAAAGAAAAAGGACCGCCCAGTTACATTACTGTAACTTTATGAGGATAAAGGAAAACATATTAAAGTACATGGTAGGTATATCAATTTGTACATTAAGATTTACTCCCATTGATTTTCAGTGTAGATGACATGCCAAATGCTGCCATCAGCACTCCATCATTTCAGGATAAGATTTAGCTATTCCATACTAATAAAAGTCTTCCTTCACAATTGCTTTTTATGAGCCTGCTCTGCATGGTCAGGAAAGTACTTCATGGTTCTTTAGTAAAACACCTATAAAATATACTGCTAAGATAGACTCAAAAAATAAACTAGTCTTACAAGCCTTAGGTAACTTTATTAGGTAGAAATAAATTTGTTGTTTTACAACAAATGTCTTGTGTTGCAGCTCCAAAAAGGGACATATCTTCCTATTTATCTTTGGATCTCTTACTTATATTGTGTTTATCCATTTATGTAGACAATAAATTAATATTTTAAAATAGAAAAGTATTTAGGCTATAACTTATTGAAATGGGAATAAGGAAATGGATTTACAATTTTCAATTCTTATTTTAACTGCAGCATTCCATCTTTCAATTATTCCTTTCAGACACAAACACAAAAGGACACACATACCTTCCATAAACCTGCAAAGCAGCACCCCATTCCGTCCCATGTCAGTGCCCTTTAAATATTTGGCTATCAACTTCTATATATTTCACACATTTTAGAAGTTATAGTCCAATAAACCTGAAGGTTGCAACATAGAGGAGAAGGCTGCTATAAAGCTTGCTTCAAATGGAGGAGAATACACAAGAAAGTTCTCCTAATCACACCTCATGAAAACTGCCCAGCAAATTTAGGCCCCATGAAAGAGACTCTCAATTCAAGAAAGTATCCTCGAGAGATTCCTCATGATTCCACCTAGTTGCTTCCATCAGAGAGCTGGTGGGAATATTTGGAAGACAAAATGCCAGTTTTATAGTAGCTGCTAAGATACCTGTAAGTTTGAAGAGATTAGGCAATGAATGTGGCTTTGTTCAATGTATTTGAGACCCGGAAGAAGCAATGCTGGCAGATGAACCCTTTTTGTATGTCAGGGAAGAATATTCAAAACTTCAGATAAAACAAGAGGATCTGACTCAGAGTCACTCTTCTAAAGTGCAAGTGTGATGGTCCACAATTATGAATAACTAAAATTCCTGTACATCAGAAGGGATTAACATCCAATGGGGAAATTGATTACAATCAGCACTTGCCCAGGTTTGAGGGGAAAGGGCCAGGATAATAGACCAATGCAAAAGCCAATTAAAGTTTACTAGAAATGTCATTATCATTTTAGCTTTCCTCTTCTATCTACCACACTGTTCCTACACGTGCTTCTGTACAGATGGGCAAGGTACATGGCAACATTTAATCCAGAAATGCCTATATATCAAGGTCAAAGGCCCGGAACAGGAACAGTCAGGTTTAGTACATACAAAGGCAAGAGAAAAGTGTGCTGATAAAGAGGAAAAGAATGCCTTATTGTCCAAGGAATTCAACCAGAGATAAAACCTATGTACAACCATATCGAACTTAGAAAAAGTGCCTTCTCATTTCATGTCATGATTGTTTGTTGGCTTCTTCTTCATATGCATTTCCTGTTCCATTCTGTACATAAGATGAACCAGAACCAAGACCATACAAATGACCACAGTACTTGGCATCATCAATGTGATCTTCAAAGAACATCTGAAGAAAATTTAAAGGACAAATTATTATTCTCCTATTTTTGAAGGCACTACTCAACATACCTGAATCCAAAAAAAAAATCTCATTTTCAGATCAAATATAGAATTTAAATAAAATACATCTCCCAGTTTATATTTCTTGAAGTGTATTGAGAAAAGAATAAGCCACAATCACCACTCTGCCACATAAATCAGATCTTAACAATACTAACATAATGGATATGAACCAAAAAACAAAAGAGGCAAAGACACATCTGTATGGTTTTCTCGCAACCATACAAATTGCTTGTCATTTTATTTCAAGTTTCTTTTTAAAACTTAAAACTTCTCTCTCTTGCCAAGAGCAGCTTAGATGCTGTATTTTGGTGTCTCCCCTACTAATGAAGTTATCTCTCGCTTAGCTTTTCAAGATCAATCAAAGATGGAATGTCATTTAGCTGAATAGAAAAATGTAAAAGATCTTACAAATCAGAACTGTCAAAAGCAAAGTTGGTTTTATGAATGAAAAGCCTTCTAGAATAAAATGTCAGTGGTTTCTATGAAAGCACTTAGTGGCAAGATTCTTCAGTGATCTCCCAACTTCAACTATCTCAGAATAGTCCCTACTTCTCATGCTCATTTGCCAAACTGCGGAGGTTCTCTGTCATCAGGTTTAATCCTCAAATAGTCTGCTATGAAGCAATGTTGTACTAAGCCCATTAAGGCTTTAAAGTTTAGAAGCAACACTTCACGTTGACCTTGGAAGTAAATATTAATCTAGTATGGCCTAATTTAATTTACTATTAATTATAATTTAATTGTAGTTAATTATAATAGTAAATTATAATTTATAACAGTAAGTTATAATTTAATTTACCATTACTATTAATCTAATAATTTGGTAGTCCTCAATAATGGCAATTGGGACCAACAACAGTACTGCTGAGCAATGTGTTATAAAATGCAATTATTACCTGGCCTTGCTGATTTAGGCAGGCAGATGCATCAAGTTCTAGTTGCTGTCATAAGGCATATATCACACAACTGAAGCATTTTATAGTCACATGATCCCCATTTGCAACCTCCAACCAGTTTCCCCATTGATTTCACTTATCAGAAGTCAATAGTACGAGACACTGCAATGTCATAATTGCAAGCAGTTGCCAAGTAGCCAAATTGCAATCACATGACTGCTGTGACAGCTGTAACTATGAGGACCCATCCCCTCCTTCAGCACCATCAACACATTCACACACACACATTTCCCCAAAAATAAGACTGGGTCTAATTTTCTTTTGACCCCCGAAAAACTGGGTAGGGCTTATTTTCGGAGTGTGGTGTCTTAATTTCTCTCCCCCTCACAATGTGCCAGTATGAGGCAGGGGGACCAAGCTATCCACACAGAACAGCCTTTCAGCAGCCACTCTAGCAACCCTGGCCATTGGGCCGCTTCCGCTGTAGAACTGCGGCCACAGAAAGGCTGGGAGTCTGAGGGATGCAAACCACAGGCCGGCTTACGTATGGTAAGTCACACCATCCATCCATCCACATGGAAAAGCCTCGCAGCAGCTGCTCCAACAACCCTAGCCACTGGGCCACTTCTGCTATGGAATTGCGGCTGCAGAAAGGCCGGGAGGCCAAGGGATGCACCCCACATGCTTCACATTGGCTAAACAAACAGTTGCACCAGCCATCCACATTTTTTTTTACCAGGGTTTATTTTGTCCCAACCCACGTGGCTAGGGGCAGCAAAGAAGAGCTGCCTTTTCTTTGCAAAAACAGTCGCTCGTTTCAAGAAGGGTTGGATTGGCAGGAAAATGGAGAGAGGACAAGTAAGAAAATCCTCGTCCCCATTTTCCTGCCGATCGCCAAAAAGGCTCCAGCGTATCGCAGGATTAAAACGGGCATAAGTCATTTTTGTTTCAGTGTGATATTTGGAAAGAGGAGATTGCAAATATCCCAGGCAAGAGCACAGAATCCAAAATGTCTTGCAATAAGAAGACTTTTTTTGCAAAGAAAAGACAACTCTTCTTTGCTGCGCCAGGCCATGTGGGTCAGGACAAAATAAACACCAGTTTAAAAAATTGTGGATGGCTGGTGTGACTGTTTGTTCAGCCGCAGCGAGGCATGTGCGGTGTGTCGCTCGGCCTCCCAGCCTTTCTGCAGCACAGCAGACACAGCCCGGTAGCTAAGGTTGCTGGAGCAACCGCTGCGAGGCTGTTCCGTGTGGATGAATGGATGAATGGTGTTAGGTAAACCAGCATGCAGGGAAGCTCACTCCCACCCACCCAGCCTCATACCACTACATGGGTATCCCAGGATTGCAATGCTGAAGGCTCAGGGTGGAGCCTTTTTGGGGATGTGTGTTTTTGCTGAACTTGAGGAAAGGACAGGTAGGAAAATCCCCCTCCCCATTTTCCTGCCAATTGTCAAAAAGGCTCCATCCCAAGCCTTCATCACTGCAATCCTGGGATATGCCTTTTCAGCGAACAGCAGGAAAATGGGGAGGGGGATTTTCCTGCCTGTTGTCCTTTTCTCAAGCTCAGCACAGATGGACATTCCAGAAAGGGCTCCATCCTGAGCCTTCAGCGTTGTAATCCTGGGATGTGTGTCCTTTTCTCAAGTGACATTTGATCACTTGAAAAGGACAGGCTGCACCCAGAGAGAAGGAACGAGATGCAGCTCCTGGCCCTTGGTGGCTCAGCTGTTCTGTGGGCCCCAATTAAGGGGCCAAGCAGCCATGAGGTGACTGGGGAAGGGCTGCCTCCTGTGCTGGCCACACCCACCCCCTTCACTAGGGCTTATTTTTGGGATAGGTCATATTTTCGGGCAAACACGGTGCGTGCAGTTTCCCCAAAAATACAACCTACCCTGAAAGTAAGTTTTACATGTGCACCCAAAATAAGCCCTAATTAAGATCCCACCCACTCCAGAGTGCATAGGTAAAAATTAAGCTAGGGTGGGGGTGGTGGTGGTGGTGGAACTGCCCTACTGTTTACCTTTGGACAGTTGTAGCCAGGCCTCGCACACTCCAACACTTGCCTTGCCAGCCCATTTCTTCTGCAGCTGGCAAGGCTGGCAAAGCTTTCCTGAAGGCCTCTGTATCGATCTGGAGCTCTGTTATCGGCTGCAGAGGCCTTCAGGAAAGCCTAGCTGGCCGCAGTAGTAGTTCCTGAAGGCTTCTGACAGTGAAAAGGAGGCCAGGGGCAATGCGCACAAGTGAGGTTAGTCAGTGGATGACATCCCCCGAAAATAAGACCTGGTGCCTTTTTTTTGGGTGGCAAAAAATATATATAAGACGGTCTTATTTTCAGGAAAACATGTGTGTGTGTGTGTGTGTGTGTGTGTGTGTGTACACAATATATATATATATATATATATTTACCTCTCTCATTTTGAAGAAAGCCATGCCTGTTAGTAGAGAATCAGATCCTGCTTGATGCTGAGGACCTATCCTTTCCAACTCTAACTGCTCAGCAACTTCTTGTAATCCACCCTGAAAAGGAAGATTGCAGTATAATTAGAACAGTTGAAAATATGACAGCAGGTAATGAGAAAACAATTTGAAGATCTACACTTTTAGTTTCAGTCATAGTCCTAGTCACATGTTCTTTAACACTATAGCCAATTATGACAGCAAAGGCCTTCAGAACTTTTATTATCATTCAAGCCTTGCCACCAGGGAAAGGCACTTTTTTCAGTTCTGTTATAATTTTGAATGGTCACTAAACAAACTGTTATAAGTTGAAGACCGCCTGTATACAACAAGTATCTTCAAACCAAAATCCCACCCATCTTCCCACTTTGCTTACAGTTATTCACCAAGACAGGAGATGGGGGGGAATCAAATGTTAAAATATATGCACAACTGCACATAAGGGTGAGCAATGGCTGCAATGGCTAAGTACATTTGTAATAAGGTTAACCCAGTCTAATCTTCATGTTGTATACGCATAGTAAAATTAAGCCAGATAAACTTTTGTCAGTGCCTTCTTTCTTTACAACTGTGGCTTATTATAAAAGTTCAAATAATTTATTATCCAGTATGAGCTTTGCATGTAAACACTGGACAAAACTGTTAAAAGTCCCTGGTCTTCAGTTTAAACCTTTTACATTTGGTGTGGCCAACTTGAGAAACCCCTACTCCCTTCTTCACATAGCCAGAATTTCAAAATGCCAGTGAGCTGTTAACAGAGAACTGATTCATATTTCTCCTTTTAAAAAAATCCACCACCTTTTTCAAAATATATTTAGATCAAGTAATATATGGTTCAAAAATAAACAAATGTGTGAATCTTTAATGATGGAAGCTGTCAAAACATTTTGAAGGATGAATAAAATTGAGCAAGGCAAACAAAGGAGTTTTCTAAAAAAATATTTTCAATCCTTACGCTAAACAATAAGACTTTACCAATGAACAATCCTTGCTTGTATAATGTTGCCCGATTTTATTACGTATACGTTCATGTTTTTCCACCATGTTTGAACACCAGCGGTGGGAAGAAAGACAATTTTAAATTGAAACAGAAGAACGCAGAATATGGGATAAATCAGGGCTGGTGGAGCAGAGAAGAAACTGTATGTATGTGATGGGCTGAAGAGGGGATAGAATTCAAGGGGTCTGGAACCCAAAGGCACTGAATAGACCCAGGTATATATCCACCCTCAGATTTTTTTAAAATTAATATCCACTGTCTCCAAACAACACATAGCAATAACTATAGATTCACTGAATAATGATGTTCACATCTGGCTCATCAATCATCAATAACTGGTGACCAGTTATTTGTAAAACCAGGATTTAGCTACATCATAGTCAAAAGTCAATTTATCTCTGACTTCTCTGCTTACAAAAATATGTTAATTCTTTTTATATTAAACCAGCTTTGCTTCAAGTCATCTCAACAGCAGTCGGTATGCAGGATTTTTTTCTTTCCTTATGTTTGTAAAAACCACAGCAACAATCATAATACACTTAGCTGTTTGTCCTTCATGTCTCCATTCCAACGTGTACTTATCCTTGCCTCTAGATCCCAAGCTAACAGAACAAGCCAGTTAGTAGCCCAACTGACTTCTGTATGGAGAAATTTGGGATTAACTCTGTCCTCTATGTTTTAATATGTTCAACACTTCTGATCATACACTGTTAACTGACGACTTGATAAGCTACATGCGTACTCAGTTGTAGAATTGCTAAAGAAATGAAATTCAATCAATGAAAGAGCATTGGATAAAATCTTGAGATGAAAAGGCTACTGCATGACTCATTTCTCTTGGATCTAACAACTGCTATTACTATCTTTTCTCATCTTTTTCTCATCAGTGCTATTTAGCTTCGTCTTGTCATAATAAATAACAAAGAGCTGCAACCGTTTATTTGCCTCTGCTGGTATCCAGGAGAATGCAAGGGCAGAAATGAGACTTGCTAATGGCTGCATCAAAAGTTTCACACTGATATTTCCATACTCAGCTACTGCTGAGCACATTGGGTTGTGCTCCAAAAAATTGTAAGGCACCTTGAGTCTCCGGAGAAGGGCGACATATAAATATGAATAATAATAATAATAATAATAATAATAATAATAATAATACAGCTGTTGTGTGAATTGATTTCATACTTAAATTACAGCCACCTCAAAATGTCTCACAAGTCTGAATGCATGGGTCTATAGGATATTTTTATAGATCAGAAGCTGGTTCTATGATTTCTTTCTCAATGTACAAAACCTATAGCTTAGTTATTGGATCCACATAACTATTAGTTCTTTTAAAAATTCCTGGGATACATTAATATCCTTCTCATGGGCATCTTTTTCAAGAGGTTCCCATTGCATGGGTTTCTCTACAAGAACAGGTTCTAAAGATAACTATTTACAACTGCCCATGAGTAAAACAGACAAAATTAATTTGTATATTATTTCCCTATAAAACTCTAAATATAGCAGAAGGAATTACCTTGAGATTTTTGCAACTCTTCATGAGGTACTTCACATCATAAATGACAGGGAAAAATAGTCTCAGTATTTCAAAGAAGTCTAGCTCTTCTTCTGGTAAATTGGAATTTGTCAAGATCTTGATCAGATATCCAAAGTCATAGCCACTGCAAATAATCATAAACAGCAATAAACAGACTTAAGATTACGAAGGCAAAACATTCCATATCAACAGAAATTTATCAACCATTTTATATATGCTTTCTCTTCACATGCATTCCTTGTAACATTAAAATCATGGCAATCTACTATTTTATACGTAGAATGTTGTATATATTATGGATTGATTTGAATATAATTCTAAAGTTACAGAAAACTCTGGTGCTTAAATGTTGCATTGAGCCTGGAAAGAACTCCAAATCTATGCATTAATTCTATTCCTATGCACAAAGAATTTGGGTTTACAGAAAATCATTATCATTATCTCCAAATTGGCAAAACATAATTTCTACTTGCTATCCAAATCAGGTTTGCATATTATAAAATTAAGTTGTTTATTAAATATCTCTCATACATATCTTTACACAAAGTGGGATCATTCCCACATACATAACTATCAAATATTTATTTTACATCAATGAATATCAATTGTTTAAAGAAACATTTTACAGTGCAGTATTTGTAAATGTGATTCACAGCAAAATTACATATATAGAGAAAAACTTAACATACTAAAGTATACCTTTACCAAGTGACTATTTCATTTAATCTGATAAAAAACAGATAAGGCTTTTATGGGGAAATATTTTTTTAAAAAGATGCTATACCTTATATAGTATGCAAAGATAATACAGTATATTCCTTGCTAGTGATTAAAAGTTAATAATAGATTTCTACATACATCCTAAAGAGGATTCAAACTGTTGTAGACAGCTGCTTAGAAAGATTGTAAAATGTAGTCTTTGGAATTGATAGTAATCTATGCAGTTGCAAAATGCATTTGCTCTGATATATGTCTTCAAAGGACATGTCAGAGTTATCATTAAAATAAATATTGTATATTTAATGGTTCTTAATAATGCTTACATTAACTTCTATAGTTTATCTTAAAAAGTGAATAAGTAATCTTTATATGAAAAAACACTAAAACAATGTTAAGAACTTTGACTGTAACCAGCAAGTAAAAATAAGCCTATTTCTATTCTTGATCTGCCTCCTACAAATAGCAGGATGCTTGAAACCAAGATTGACTCAAAATTCCAGCAAACTGAGTAACACTCAGTTTAGTAATTCTGCTTTGATATTAAGCACTGAACTAACTCTAATATCATATCATACTAATTTAAAAAAAAGAAAACTAAAAATCCCTAATAAAGAAGAAATCATTATACCAGATGTTGCTACAAAATGTAAGGACACTTTGACTTTCTGGAGATTAGTAAATAGTGGTTTATATACAGAGAAATCCCATCTGCTCATCCATGCATCCCAAATACAAGGGAATCCAAGTCAAAGAGGGAGCAATATTTGCACTTCTTACATGCTTCCTTACATGAGTGTACTAATACTAATTCAATCTGAGAGCTTGATTGATACAGAATCATAGCCTCCAGTCATCTGGAACAGTGGTTCTTAATCTGGGCGATATCGTCCCCCAATGGGCGATTTTGTTTTTCAGGGGGGCGATGGAACGAAAAGGGGCGACGTGGGGGCAAAGGAATGGAAAGGGGGCAATATGGGGGTGATGGAGCGAGATATATTGGGAGAGAGAGAGAGAGAGATCTATATTGGTAGATAGGTAGGTAAGTAGACAAAAAAACAGACAGGTAGGTAGATAGGCAGGAAGGCAGGCAAACAGACAGACCTTTTGGATGGATGGATGGATGGATGGATGGATGGATGGATGGATGGACAGACAGAAAGAATGCGAGAGCGGCAGCACATTGGGAAAGCGGTGGTGGCGGCTTTTCCCAACATGCTGCCGCATTTGAGGCGCCGGTTCAGATGCGGTACAACAGTCAATGGGGTGAGCCTGCAGGGCCGGTGCCTCAAACGCCCCCCTGCTGCCTCTTAGTGTCCCAAGGGGGCTGACAGAGGGGCGCTAAGAGGCGACAGGGGGGCGTTCGAGGTGCTGGCCGGCCCTGCAGGTTCACCCATTGACTAGCACTGCTCTGGAGCCGGCGCCTCCAATGCGGAAGCAGTGGCACATTACATGCTGCCGCGGCCGTGTTCAACACGCCACCCCCCTGCCGCCTCTTAGTGCCCCTCTGCTGCCCCCCTTGGGGACGCTAAGAGGTAGCAGGGGGCTGTTATGTTAGGGGAGGGGGGCGATGACAACTTCTTCAATGGCTCAAGGGGGCAATTCTTTCAAAAAGGTTAAGAACCACTGATCTAGAAAAAAAAAATCTAACCACTGATAAAAGCTTTCCCGTCCAACAAAACTCCAGATGAAGATTACCTTCCTAGAGACTTACTTAAGGATAATCCAAAATAACGGGATCCTATCTAGTTAGATTCTCAATCATAAATTTCACAGATCATTGGCCCAAAGGCTGTAATTGAATCATTATTAGAGATAGTGGTCAAAATTCAGATGCTTGGCAACTGGTTCATATTTATGACCAAGGTCATGTGATTGCTTTCTGTGACCTTTTGACAAGTAAAATCAATGGGGAAAACCAGATTCACTTAACAACCAGATTGCTAACTTATCAACTGCAGTGACTCACTTAACAACTGTGGCAAGAAAGGTTGTAAAATAGGGCAAAATTCACTTAACAAATAATCTCATTTAACAACAGAAATTTTGGGCTCCATTTTGGTTATAAGTCAAGGCTTACCTGTATTCCACTCTTTAAGAAAGGTAACTAAAACTCTCCCACTAATTATAGGGCAATTAATCTCATGACTTCATAACCTAGTCCTATGACAAGCATGTCCTGCACAAACTGGAAGATTGAGTTGTTAGTACCAATATTCTTGTTGAGAAATAGTTCTAACCCAGTTATTCTACCCTAGATCACTGCTTTGTATTGCCCTGTATTGTACATGTTAACATTGTAAAGAAATAGTATGTGGCTTTTGAAGACCTTCCTTCAGTTTTTGGTTCTATTGACTGAACTAAGTTATAGCTAAAATTGAAAGCTCTGAACTATAGCAAACTGCCGGGTTTCGTAATATAGAGACAGGCCACAGCCTTGAAGCAAATATTTAAAAACTGTTATGTAAACAAAGATAAGTACTCTTTATCTCCTGAGAAGGTATCTAAGAAGAAACTCGGGAGGAGTACACTCACACTTGAAAAATTCTGTTACTGCAATCTATCTTAATAAAGTATTTTTTGTTCTGTTAAGTAACTTTCCTGATCTGGTTCACCTTGAAGGCATGACAATAAGAATTACACACGAATGTGCAAATATAAAGGATTCCTAACAGGCCATCTGATAGATGCTTACACTACAAAAATAAGGAGGGTGCAACAGGAGTTTTACTTCCATCTTTTTTCAATCCTTTTACAAATATTTTTTTGCGGATCTTTAATGTTTTTGAGATAAACTTGGTGACAGAAACCTGACTAGCCTTCCTACTCAGTGCTGATTACCTTGATCTTTGATGTCCAGCACACAAACTGGTTTACACTGGCAGAACTGTCTTCTTTAGAGCAATATTCTCTCCCCCCCTTCCAAAAAAAATAATCCCAACACCACACTTTGACCATTAACAATTGGCAATTAATTATAACTTTTGGAAAAATCAAAAGTTATAGCCTTTGGGCATAACTTTCTTAGACAATAATGAGGTGCAAGTGTCCTTCACAATGACCAAGTAACTTTTTATCACAAATGAGGCTTCCTATTTACAATATGAGGTAGCTGGTTTGCCTACTTCTGTGACCTCCAGACTTGAACAGTTTTAAGAAATAAATTAAACTACAGAATGAAGATATATTACTCAACTAATTTTTTTGTGAAAGTATTCTTGAAAGGATGGCATGGACTTAACCTCAAAGTACCCTACAACCGTGATGGCGAAGCTATGGCATGCATGCCGGAAGTGGCACGCAGAGCCATTTCTTCTGGCGCACAAGCCGTCGCCTGGAACAGATCGACTGTGCATGCGCGCGTGCCTCCCGCCAGCCAGCTGATTGTCAGATATCTGCTGTGCATGGACGGGGGGGTCGCGGGAGACACATGCACATGTGCAGGGGGCAGGGTGCACAGTGTGGGGTCGCATGCGCATGCACAGAGGCGCACGGTGTGGGGTTGTGCGCACATTGCATTATGGGTGCAGGCACACATGTACACATGCACATGCACACTTTCTGCACACAATGATGGAAAGGTTAGCCATCACTGCCCTAGAAAAATGTCTGGTTCCTTTGCTATCAGAATTCAAGCCTAAGTATTAATTAAGGTTGATGACTCTGGGAATAATGTACTTCTTTTGGTCTTCTTAGACCTCTCAGCAATCTTTGATACCACCAAACATGGTATCTTACTGGATCATTTGAAAAGGTCAGAGACTGGAGGCATGATTTACAGTTCTTTGTAGCTCTATTTGGGTTTATTAACTGCTGAAATTACCAAATCCAAAGCTTTTACATTAAAGGAAACATGTATTGGTTTAATATATTCAGTAAAGAGATGACAAAGTTTTATTGTTTTATTCAACCAGAAACTTCTTAGAATTTAGAAGTGGAGATCACAACACTGCAAGATTAGAGAGAATTCTAAAGGATTCATAAATTGTTCCTCATCACTGTATTTGTTGTATGGAGACCCACCTTGTTACATCTAGCTCCCAAAGTATTTTTTTTTAATTTTTGGGTTGCTAATTTCACCTAACAATGTTGCTTTTCATCATAATCACAATAATGAATTTTATTCACAACAAATCATGTCCAACTAGAAAAACAATTATTCACATGTAGTAACAGTGGCAGCAGTAGATGTACCTGCTGCTTCCTGCCATCTAGGTTTTAGATGAAAGCAATAAAAGCACATCCATTTTCCAGCAAGACAGAAAATGAAACAAACTACAAAAAGTACTATAATTTTAAGTGTTTAAAAATTGTCATAAGAGGAGGAGCTAGGATAGCAAAGAGGCAGCAGCCACTATGAAGAGCTCCTTCAAAAGAGGCTTTTAATTACCTTATCCTTAACCTATTGTTTTAAATACTAGCCTTTTGTTGCCTTATTAGAATTAGAATTCTTTTATTGGCCAAGTGTGATTGGACACACAAGGAATTTGTCTTGGTGCAAATGCTCTCAGTATACATAAAAGAAAAGATACATTCATCAAGAGTCAAGAATCATAAGGTACAACACTTAATAACAGTCATAGGGTACAATAAGCACTTACTGCAACACTCAACATATAGAAAGAACAAAGAAAACTCTGAGACTTTAGTAATCATCAAAGGAAAAAGAAGGAAGAGACATTATACACTTCCTGCAACAAAGCTACAGCCAAGCCCACAAAGCACCTGAAAGTTGAAGTTACCTAACAAGCAGGGGACCAACTCCTATAAGTAAATCTATTCTCCCAAACCCTTCCAATGGAAATGATGCTTTAGAGTGGAAATAACAAGCAGAGATTGAAAGCCATTAGCTTACACGTCTCTCCTCTTATGGAAGAGGACTCTCCCAGCTTCAAACATACTGCTGCAATTTGCCTGGCAGCTAGAGAGTTATTCCAGAATAAGGGTACGAATATTAACTAATCTGATAAACCTAAAGAACAAAAACATAATTGACTTCCTAACCATACAAAGCCTGCTAACACCACTAAGACAGGGGTCCCCAAACTTGGCAACTTTAAGACTTGTGGACTTAGCTGGCTGAGGAATTCTGGGAGTTGAAGTCCACAAGTCTTAAAGTTGCGAAGTTTGGAGACCTCTGCACTAAGAATTCCATTTTTAGTTGCACACAGTTAAAATCAAAGTGGAGACCTTAGAAGACATCTTCACAAAACGTATTGAAAACCAGTCAAATGGCAACATAGGTCTATCTCCTGTACAATGTATATTTTCTATCTGTGAAGATTCTCAGTCATCCAGGTCATAGATGTCTCAAAAGGGCTTTTTTCTTCAAAAGGAGGAGGAGGGGGAGGGGGAGGAGGAGGAGGAGGAGGAGGAGGAGGAGGAGGAGGAGGAGGAAAGAAAACAGTCCAATTACCCCTTGAAGAAAAAAAACACCTTTGAGTAAAATTTTCTATCATTTCTCTAACAGTATTTTGAACCCCCACACAATAGCAATTCTCCATCAACAGCTATATGATCAACATTTTAAAAATCAATCTAATTCCAATTGTTCAAAACAGAATTTAAACTCAACTAATGGTGGTGAAGCACTCTTCCCTCACTGGAATACTGTATTAAAGACAAATTGATGCACAATACATATTTTGGGCACTCCCAGATAGGAATATTTGCTACAAACCATTTTCATTTCAAAGCACCTGGATTCCTGAAATGTTCAAACCTGTGTATCAGAATGGCTTGATAGCCCATCTACACTATCTTGAACAAGATGATTCATTTTGAGGCAAATCTCTGGTATTAATTTGTTCCAGAAAACATTCCAATATTTGTGCCTGCCAAAACCAACCTTTAGCAGCCTCCTTCTCAACAACTAAACTAATGTAATAATTAACATATTTATAAATTAATCTACTGTTCCTTTTTTCCTAGTTAAGAATTGTGAAATGGATCTTACAATATACAGCACAAGATTGTTCTCAATGACTCAGATCTTGAGTGTATGCTTACACTGTCCTCTAAGCTTCAAATCATATAATTCAAACATGAGTCTCAACCATTTTAAGGGACCATGCCTCTATTGATGGGGAGGGGGACCCTAGGAGGTTGGGAAAAAAAACAAAAGAACTAGAATATTGGAACCAGGTAAGAAAATAGGTTCATGCAGCAAAGTTTAATTTTCCAATATTTGGCATTACAATTAAGATAAAAGTTTCATATTTTCCCTACCAGCATTATCAAAGAGTCTTCAGAGCTGTACTGAATTTGGACTTTCCAACGATGTTAATCAACTAATTCCAGTTTCCATTTACCTGCTAACCGTACACACACAAGGGCAGATATATGTGGCTGTTCCTTCCTCTGACCTGGGAAACTGTCAAAGCAAAATAGAAAAATACAGTGCTCCCTCTCTACATGACTGACACTTTAGTACCTCAAGTTAAGATACAGATTATTTGTTGCCACTGGAGCCAAAGCGTAAACTGAAGAGGTAAGTTTAAAGCAGCAAAGTCTTTACAAAACGATCTAGAATTCATCCAGCCTAATACTTCAGGTTAATAAACAGAAATCATTATTTGGTCTTAAAGTTTCATTAAAAGAAAAAGAAAACAAGTAAGCAAGCGATAGTTCTGTATGCTGTGGTTACCTATGAAATGAAAGCCACTTGACTCCTTCACAGAGCACAACACCCGAAGTCATAAGAAGTTCAGCGAAGTACTGAGTTTCAATTCCTTCCTCCTCATGTTTTTTGAACTGGATTCCAGATGTTGTTAATAGCTCTATAGAATCCTGGGCATACATGTCCTCTCTAGAAGAAGCATTATTAAAAAATAATCACTATTGTTAATAGAGTTGTCAAAAGAATTTTAAATGAATTACCAGCACAAAGCCTATATTATTGATAATAAATCATCCTTGTAAAAGAGTTTTGCAGAGAGGGAGAGAGAGGGAGGGAGGGAGGGAGGGCGAGCTCCCCCCAGATAGCAGAACTGTTAAACAAGACATATTGTGATACTAAATACATGCTATTCATTAAAGAAAATTCTTATCTACACAACACTGATAATTTGACTGCAACGCCCATTCACTTCCTACTAATTATTTACTCCTAATGTCAGCAGGAAGCAAATTTGGGCTTTGAGTATAACATTGCTCTGACAGAACTTATGTCATCATGAAAGATGATTCTTTAACCAGTAACAGGGATCTCTGTTCATTACTATTTTATAGCCTTCATGAAGACTGTGGGCTTGTTGGAAATAATCATGCAGGTGAGCACATATTTGGCCTGATCTTTACTTTGAAGCAGATAAGATATGAATATGTGTGATAGTGATATTTGTTACTACTCTGATCAGACCACTTCCATGTCAAACTGTACTTCATAGATGTTCCAGGCTTTTGTAAAGAACAGCAGGACTCTTTGGCAGGCAGGTTTTATGTCAACCGGGCTGATCACCAGAACATGGAGACAGCTGAAGTGTAGTGTGGACTTATTTCTGTGAGGCCTTTGCCTAACTGAAAATCACAAGCAGCTCCTTGACTGATTAAAGAGCTGAGGGAAATGAAGCTATTGATAGAATGCCACTGGTAAAAAGCCAGAAAACAATGTGACCGCTGATAAAGAGTTCACATTCAAACCAACACAAAATCTATTTTGTTCACAAATCGCTGTCCCAAAACCCTGCCAATTAATTAATTAATTAAACAAATACATTTATTTTATTTATAATTTCTATGCCAGGCATCTTTTTTAATTCATATTTATATGCCACCCTTCTCCGGAGACTCAGGGCGGCTTACAATGTTTGGAGCACAACCCAATGCGCTCAGCAATAGCCTTCATTCCATTGTATATGCCTGCCTATTACTAAGCGGACTTTTTACAAAGTCAGCTTATTGCCCCCAACAATCTTGGGTCCTCAATTTACCTACCCCGAGAGGATGGAAGGCTGAGTCAACTTTGATCCTGGTGGGATTCGAGCCTGCAATAATTGCAGGCAGCTGGAACTAAGTGCTAGGCATTTAATAGCCTGCGCCACCAAGGCTCTTGCTAAGGCATCTAAGAATACAGGTAGTCCTAAACATGTCTCACTGTTAAGTGAGACATTTGTTAAATGAATTTTGCCCCATTTTACAACCTTTCTTGCCCCAGTTATTTAGTGAATCACTGCAGTTTAGTGGCA
Source organism: Naja naja (assembly GCA_009733165.1). Classification (NCBI taxonomy): domain Eukaryota; kingdom Metazoa; phylum Chordata; class Lepidosauria; order Squamata; family Elapidae; genus Naja; species Naja naja. Next base: position 46,240,917 of record CM019151.1, read on the forward strand.
CAGTTGATATGTGAACCTGGTTTCTCCATTGACTTTGCTTGTCTGAAGGTTACAAAAGGGGATCACATGACCCCAGGACACTGTAACTATCGTAAATAAGAACCAGTAGCTAAGTGTCCGAATTTTGATCACCTGACCTCAGGGATGTTACAATGATTATAAATGTAAACAGTCATAAGTCACTTTTTTCAGTGCTGTTTTAACTTTGAATGGTCGCTAAATGAACTGTTGTAAGTTGAGGACTACCTGTAGTCCTCTTAAAGAGTAATTCCAAACCTTCTGGAAAAAGATGAGTGGGACAAAGTGCCTGTAGACACGCTGAATAAATGTGGCATATAAAGTCACTCATATCCACTCTAAGAAGGTTGCCAGACAGATAAAATTCAGAGTGATGAATAAAGCAAGGACTTGAGATATTGTCTGTAATTAGCTTTAGCTTGTAAACTCCAAGGAAATGATCAGAATTCCCTATGGTATGAATCCTGCTATCTGTGGATTAGATCCACATACTTCCTGTTTCCTTTGGGTGGTGGGGGAAGGCAAGGAGGCATAAACAGTTAGATCTGTGAGATCAATGATTCTTTAGGGAGGAAGTAATGTCACCTGCCTTAAAGGAGACAGTAGTGTGCCCTCTTCTAAAGAAGTCCTGACTGAATCCAGCTGTTTTTAACAACTTTTCCCCAAGCTTCCAACCTACTGTTTTAGACAAACATTTTGAGAAGGTGGTGAGGAACTACCAGCAGGGGATCTTATACATAATCCACATTATTTGTACTCCTGGAATTTAGGAATATTCATGGAATAGAAACAACAGTGATCACTCTTGTCAATTATATTTGTCAAGATTTGAAGGAGAGGACTGCGGCCCTCTCAATGGCATTTAGTACCATGACCCATAGTATCTTTCTAGACAGAAAGATGAGTGAATGCTTCTACTTTATAACTGTGGGGGAGCAGCACTGAAATCCCTTGTTGCTCCAATGTGCCACAGAGCTTAGAGTTCTTACCTATATTAATTAACATTTATATTAAGTGCTAGGGGATGTCATCTGCCAGGTCAGGATGAGGCATCAGCAGCATACCACCTCTGCTAAGCCAAAGTGACATAGAAAAAGCATGACCTGCCTAAACGCTATCATGGTCTAAATGGGGCAAAGTAAGATCAGATTAAATCCTATGAAGTATTCATCTTGCTCAACAAAATATTACGGCAATTCAGTATCATCAGTTACAGCAGTTACTCTATATAGTTGCTGTAGGAGTTGGCTCATAAGCAGGAAGCGGGCTAGATTTAGCCAGCAAGTAGAAACCATAAATAGAGGAATATGTGTTACAACTCCACTATGTGCCACTTGCAGTCTACCTTGACAAGGAGAGCCTGATGATGGAACTCAGGCCTTGATCACTAGACAGCTGGATCGCTAAACTTCTGAAACACATTTTTTAAGATAGCCTTTGGTGATGATCCAAAAGATGCAATTGACCAGAATGTAGCAATCAGACTGCTAGTGGGACAATCCACTTTTGAAGCTGGATTAGCTATTAACAATTATCTGGATTCAATTCAAAGAGATGTTGATAAACTAAATTTAAACTAAACTCAGCTAATATCAGTTACTTTCATCTAGAACTGCACAAATTAACTTATGAAGCAAACTTTTCTTATTGCTTCCTCCTTCCTGGAAATCCTAACATCCATAAGAAACCAAATTAAAATTATACATAAAATCTTATAAAAAAACAAAAAAACTGGAGAATACAAATTTTGGCCACATGAGGAGGAAGTCAACTAATCTTGGGCAAAGGCTCCAATTTTGGCTGATTTCCTTCTGACCTCAGCCCATTCTAGAGACAATAAAGCTAGTGGATGACAAAACCTCCATATGTGAGCATTCATACTTGATATAAACCAATCAACTGAAAGTTAAAGAATGTAGACAAAGGATTTAACCCTAACTATCTCAACTAGGCTTCCAACAGAGGTTTTTAAAATAATATTAATAATAAATCTGAGTTTGAACATTATATGAGTTTTAAGAACTTGAACAAGTTTAATTTATATAGGTACAATTTATCATACTTCCTGCACTTTCTGCAGAAAAATAAACTGGTTAAATTATTCCATTTTAAAATACTCTACATACTTAAAGACACACAACCAAGTTCCAGAACTTACGTTAAATTAAATTTAAAATTAAATTGCCATGTTGAAGTTCCTGGAGGGTATTCACCTTGCTCATTCATGAATGTCAACCCTAACTGGATTATTTTAAGTAAATCGACATTACAGCGGAGTAGCTGATATTGATAGTCCGCATTGCTTCTGAATTCTCCAATAGGTCGTGCAACTACACCAGGAAATTCTGTGTCCTGAAAAAGCATAAATGTGAAAGACAAAATGGAAAGTATTACAAGAGCAATACAACTCACCACTTTTTATAGCTAGATGCTTTAAATGTTCTGTATACTTTTCTTGATATAAAAGACTAAACATGGAACCAAATTACTGTATTGCAGTTAACTCAGGCATTATGGGTAAACCCATGAGCTATCCAAAGAAGCCTATTTATTAATCTAATTATTCAATATTAGCTTATTTTATTAACATACTAAATAGAACTAGGAACTGTATAGACAATATATGTCTATGTTCTTATTCAGAACTAATTATTAATTACTTTCAATTTTTTTCCAATGAAATCAGCAATGGGAGACAGTTTGTTCTAGTGGTTAAGACATCCAGCTAGAAAGTGGGAGACTGTGAATTCTCGTCTACCATCTTAGCTGGGTGACTTGGGTCAGTCACTCACTCTCAGCCCAACTCACCTCACAAGGTTGTTGTTGTGGGGAAAATAGGAGGAAGGTGTGTTGGATATGTTCACCGCCTTGAGTTATTTGTAAAAATAATAAAGGCAGGATATACTGTATATAAATAAAATGGAAATCTTTTGTTATTTTTGAAGAAATGCATTATTTCCTTTACGTTTTTCTTTTACAAATCATTTACACTGCCTCTGTAACCAAAGAAGCATACAGATAATCCCAATATCTTACCATGGCAACATAGTTAAACTTCCGTATAACCTGACGAATTTTCTTCATCTCTTCATCCAGGTTACAAGCCCACACGTCACAGATTCTTTGGCTGTGATCTACTGTGGCTGCTGGCATAATTAGGAGGTTTCAGATACCAGGCATCAAAAAGGTATACTTGATGAAAAGTCGATTTCATAAAACAAGTTTAAATTTTATACCTAAAACAGCAAGACCAGAAATGAATAATTTTAATGAATTTATAAACAAAATTATCAAAAAATACGTGACCACTCAGCACACTATAGCACAATCAGCACAGGTGATGAAAAGGATAACACTGCCACACCTCAAAAACATCTTAAAAACAATTCCTTAATTTCACAACACATTGGCAGATTTAACCATAGTTTGAGTATTTAGACCAAGCTAAATCCCAAAACACTAGACAATTCCTGAAACTTTGGCACTCAGACAAATCAACCAACAGGCGCAAAAAGATAACAATATTTACATACCATTCAAAAGACACAATAAAAAAGCTAAAGAGCAAACAAATAACAAAAATACTCCAACCTCCCCACCAGCACACCAAAGCAAGAAGTAAACAATATCCTATTCAAGAAACTACCATCTCAGATAAACAATCAAGCACTGAACAAAAGCCTAATCAAGGAACTAAGAAAAAGAAAAAACATCTCTACCAACACATACAGTAGCTACTGTACATAAACTAAGAGCAAACCAAAATCCCTTCTAAACACTTAAGATATTATTTATTCTAGTAACAAAACAACCACAAGCAAACAACTAAGCTCAAACAGCAGCAAAGACTCCACAAAATTCAACTATATATACAAGAAATATATAGAGAGAGTGAGTGGAATATATGAAGGCAGAGGAAAAAATACATATAAATTAGCTTATACAACTCCATTAACTAAGATTATCTCATTTGCAAATCTTCAGAAGTTTAAAAAAAAACTTAGATGAAGAACTAATCAACTATTTGTTAGATGAATATCCAGCTTGCAACTCTATACAGTAGAAACTTCTTCAAGAAATAACTTCCACTGAGCTTAATAAAACCTAATAGGATATATAGAACTATATTACAATTCTTCACAGACTCCATAATGAAATAACAGTACATTAGTATATTATACACACCATTTATTCATATTAATTTTGAAGTAAATCCTTCTATTTCTATTATTATTATTATTATTATTATTATTATTATTATTATTAGACTTGTATGCCGCCCTCTCTCCCTAAGGACTCAGGGCGGCTAACAATATAAAACTCATACAAATTTACAGTAAAAAGAAATTAAACCAAATACAAGCCTAAATGTTAAAATTCAATTAAAATTAAAACCCTCTAAAACAAACCCACCCCACCCCTTGGCTAGTCCAGACCGGCCTGTTCGAAGAGCCAGGTCTTAAGGTCACGGTGGAAGGAGTGGAGATCGGGGGCCAGACGAAGGCTCAAGGGGAGTTGGTTCCACAGGGTGGGTGCTCCCACAGGGCACCGCCAACCAACAATGTCTGGCCGACGGTATCCCAAGGAGGCCCTGTCTGTGTGAGCGTACAGGGCGATCAGAGCGTGATGGCAGCAGGAGACGCTCCCGCAAGTACCCTGGACCCAAGCCATGTAGGACTTTATAAGTTGTTACCAACATGTTGAATCTCACCCAGAAGGCAACCGGCAATTAATGGTCATGCTAATATGCAGATATAAATTTACTTTCAACTGTTATTTCTGTGGGGTATTTTGGATGGCAACTTTGAATAACTTCAACTTAATTCAATAAAATAACAATCATTGTTTGCAATTTATCTAAGACATTTTAGTTTAGCTACATTTTTGTAATCAGCAGTAATAAAGTTTAGTATTTATATTGACTACTAATGTAAAACAAAATATGTCAGTTGATCAAGAACAAATAAGCAATTGATGTAAAAATAAGAGCTCTATATCCTGCTGCCAAAAATATGCTTATTTCTTGGGTATGTCTGAAGAAAATTATAAATTTACAAGTATTGTTCCATATACTCACTTCTCTTGCAATCTAGGAATGTTTTTATTGCTAAAGACTAAGAATTTAAACATTGTTCTTTATATATTTAAACAGTGTCCTCCATTTGAAGCAGAAAGCAATCTGACATGAAACACTACAGTTCTAGACTGTAATACCCCCTAAATGTTTACAGCACTTGGTAATTCACCAACTGATTTCGACCTTAAAATTCTTGTCCTCTGACACAGCTTGCTAGGAAATATGGAAGCTCTAATTCAGTTCATTTGGAGAGTGCCAAACTGCTATGCCCTGTTTTAAGGCATAGAACATTATTATTATTATTATTATTATTATTATTATTATTATTATTATTAATTTTGACTTGTATGCCGCCCTTCTCCCTAAGGACTCAGGGTGGCGAACACATAAAAAGAGAATATATTTACAATAAAAAATATTAAACAACTACAAGTCTATAAATAACTAAAAATTAAATTAAAACAGTTAAAATTACAACAATAAAACAATGCAATTAAAACGACCCACCCCCGGGTCAATCCAGGCCGGCCTGCTGAAACAGCCAAGTCTTCAGGTCTCGACGAAAGGAGTGGAGATCAGGGGCCAAACGAAGATCCGCGGGGAGCTGATTCCATAGGGCGGGCGCTCCCACAGAAAAGGCCCTAGCCCTGGGGACCGCCAGCTGACAATGCCTGACCGATGGTATTCCCAGGAGGCCCCTCCTGTGGGAGCGCACGGGGCGATCGGAATGTGATGCTGGCAGGAGGCGTTATTATTATATTATAATAAAGCATTGAAGAAATATGTAGAGCTAACCATTCCTAGGCAAACTGAATTTTCTTGGTCTGGTTTAGAGCGTAGCCACAGAAAATGTTAAGAAAATTAGATAGATATCTATCATGTTAGTTATGTAAGCCTAGATAGCCTTGACCAACAACCACAATGGAGCCTGCCCATTATGGTCAAACATCATGATTGATGTGAAGTGCCCACATGATCACCTCACTTAAGACGACCCATTCCTGCTCTTCCTGATATGGTTAAGTGGAGCATGGGTTGTTTCAGAGACCATCGGAAAGGCCCTGGGGTGCCTAGCACAGGTTCCTGCACCAGGAATCCCTCACACTTTTCTTCAGGCCTGCGGGGACAAGGCAGTGTGAACAACTCCCTATGGTCAGTCATAAGGGCAAGCAACTGTGGGAGTGCTGCAGTGGCCATAACTTTGGAACTGGATTGTAAGTAGCTTATGGAGAGGAGGTTGCGGTAAATTGAGGACTACCTATATAACCATCTGATCAGATACAACTGTATCATTGTTGATATGTCACCAATGCCCATATGTCACAGAAGTAACCTAGATTATCCATTGTTATTATAAAGAGTTTTTAAGTTTAATTATCTGTATCAAATTAATCATCCATTCCTAACCTTATACCCTGCAGATTAGGCTATATCACAACTAATGTTTGCAGATAACAAGAAATCATTTTCATTTCATTTCATTTATTGGATTTCTATGCCGCACCATCTCCCGAGGGACTTGGGGCGGCGCGCAATCATAAAAACAATATAAATACTATACAATTTAAAAAGAGATTAAACATGAAACCCAATAATCCAAATTAAAATAGCACTATTCATTAAAGTCAGCAACAAACATAGAACATAAAATGACTTGTTGCACAGTCAGCAAGATGTTCAGACTGGATTTGGCATTTTTGTCTACCTATCTAGTCCTTTCTAAGGACCTGAAATAGGCAGATGTGGATGCTTGATGATGTTACAGGTATGTTAGCTGTTATTAGAGTAGAATAAATCATCTGGAAGACTTATGGTTGGGAAAAGCTTGATACAACATTTCTTGCCCAAATCCAACAGTGAATACTAGTTTTAGTTGTTCTTTTCAATACCTTCCCTTCTATTATCATCCGGTCACTGAAAAGATAAAAATCCAGCAGCCTCACTTTGCTCTTCATGCTTCTGCCCCAAAGTGCCATAGCACAGCTTATGTCAGGGGTCTCCAAGTCACATTGATCCTTGCATGTTTCAAATAGTCATTGCTTCCCATAATAGTAATAGAACAAGCAAAAATAACCTGATAGTCCCATATAGACCATCCACTTGGGGAATCCCAACTTAAGAACAAACTCCCTATGGGCACTGATGATGTTACCTAGTTTGGGTAATGAAAGTTCTGTTAAGAAAACAATCAAGCTCAGAGAGCACCAAGGACCCCTCAATCGTGACTTGGACAGAAGCACGTATTCAGCTCTGCATACCAGAACGCACACCTTGGCTATTGCTGAAAGATAATAAAGATATGTCTGTGCAATGACCAGAAACAAAAGACAAGTCAATGGCATCTAACTGTTATATCTTCCCGCACCCCTTTTTTTTAAAAAAAAATTTTTGGGGGTGGTAGGAGGGAACTTCGGAAAAGGGAGCGGCAGACGTTGCCATAGGCAGATCTGTTCAAGGTGAGGCAAGAGACACCTCTAGCTTTACTGTCTCGAAAAGGAAGGAAGGAAGGAAGGAAGGCTTGGATCGCACAGGATGAAGGTAAAGCAAAGGTGAGATAGGAGACTTCCAGAGCCAGCCTCGGTTCGTTCTCGTCTGACTCCTCCTTTCCCCTCTCCCCTCCCCCCACATATTACGGAAAGAAAAGTTCGCCCGTCGGATCGCGCGCGCGCTTCCGACCACCTGCGTCTCCACATCACACACACACACACACACACACACATGAGAGAAGCGCTGTCGCCGCTGCTCCTCACGAGCTTTCCTAATGAAAAAAGAAGCGGCTACTCACGCGAGGAGTGAAGAAAGGGTCGAGCGGGGACCTGGAGGCGGAGGCAGCCCAGACGCGGCGCGGGAGAGCCAGAAAGCGCGGAAAACCACTCGCGCGGCTTCCCCACAACCTCCCAGCGCACAAAGCCATTACATCATCAGCGCGCGCCGCGCTCTTAACCTTTCAACCCTCGATTCTCTCGCTCGCTTCCCCCTTCACGCTCCTTTCCCGGCCGCGGAGACCCGGCGGATCCTGACCAATCGGGCTCTCGAGCTGGTCCCTCCCAGCCCTTTCCAACCAATGGAAGGCAACGGCCGGTGATGACGCGCCCAGCGGATCGAGCGCAGGCGTGTTTTGTCGCCCGGGTCCGGAACGGTTGTGGCTGTTGTGTTCGTTGTGTCGGTGTTCGTTGTGTCGTTCTGCTGGGGCAGGAGTAGAGACCCGCGGAGGGAGGCGAGGTGGTGGTGGAGGCGGCGCTGACGGAGAAGCCAAGGGAAGGCCGCGCATCGTCTGTTTTTTTTCTCGGTTGGCAAGGGGGGCGCTAGAAGAGGATGAGCTGGCTCTTCCACTACTCCAAAGCGGGTGGCGGCGGCGGGGCCGCCGCCGCCACCTCTTCCTCCTCTTCCGCCGGCGGAGTAGTGTTGCCTTCGACTCTCACCAGCCTCCAGCAACAGCGGCAGCGGCAGATCGAGTCCCTGCGCAGCGCCCATGCAGCGTGAGTGACACCCCCTTAGGGAGGCGGGAATCGCCGGCCAGCTCTTTTTCATAAAACAGTTGGAAGTCAATTCAGAGGAGGGTGAGAATATGAGGATCTCCCTGGGTGATCTCTCCATTGCTGTTGGCAAACATGGCTTTTTTTCTTCAGTAGAGCGGCATGACTCGCTCCTCAGCTGAAAACTCAAGTCATCAAACCAGAACAAATGAGGGGCCATTTAATTTCTTTACAGGCATGCCTAATGTACCGACCTGGGCCGCCAATAATTTTTAAATAAATGATAACAGTAGTATATTTAAGGTGTACCTTGATATTGCAACTTCAAAGGGTTGGTAGGCAAAAGTAGAAGCCAGGGGAGGCAAAAAGTGCAAGAAAAAAAAATCCTCACAAAAGTCACAAGATCCTAGTTGAAAAGAGCGGCTGACATACAGAGGTTAATGCCTACCACTCTTTCAAAGTGAAAATAGTTTGACTGCAATGCAAAAACTACTACCATGTACAGTTGAGGGGATTGGGCCTTCCCTGTATTAAGAAACAAAGTGAGTAAAATGCTGATTCACCAATAGCCTCAGTTTCCTTCAGCAAAACAAGTTGTTGCCCACACATGCTCCTGTCAGCTTTCTTGTGAACAAGTTAGTGTTTTCCTCTACAAAGACCATCTGCCTTCAAAGGCCAATTCTTATATTTTATGGGGTCCTCAGAGCTTTTATTCAAAATTAAGCTGATTAAAATAGGAAGGAGGGAATCAAGCTATTAAAGGAATCAGATTTAGTTTAGTAATAATTTAGAGTTTCTAAGAGAAGAAATTATACTTTGATTTGACCTTTGAAATTAGGGCTTTTTAAGATGCTTAATTGGGTCATTTTTGTTTGATTTCACTATTTCATTAATGTTTCTCTTTTTAGTATAGCTGAAATACAAAAAGATGTGGAATATCGGTTGCCCTTCACTGTAAATAACCTGACAATTAATATAAATATGTGAGTATCTTTTGATTTGACTGTATGTCAATCAGTGTGGACTAGAGGGTCTTCTGTTAATTTTCTGTCACACCACATTAGGAGTAGAGTGAGTTTTCTCTTGTTTTCCTCTGTTTCAGTCTGGATAAATTTTAAGGAGAGAATGTTTTTTTCTGTGTGACTTTCAAGGAGCACATTGCCTACATCAGGGGTGTCAAAGTTAAGGCCCATGGGCCAGATCCAGCCTGCGGATCTGGCCTATGGGACCAGCCTGGAAATATCAGAGGACCAGCCTGCAGCCCATTTTTGGCCTCCCCGGCTTCCAGCAGCACTCTGCCAGCCAAAAACGGGCTGCGGGGGGCCTCACTGGAGAATCTGATTTATGATACACTCAGGGGGGAGCGGGGTACAGCCTGTTTTCATCCAGCAGAGTGCTGCAGGAGAACTGGATTATAATTATGTGGCCTCAAGTAAATGTCCTGATCTGGATAGAAAATAAGGAACATCCTATGTTAATACTACAGTTTAATGCCAGATTTTACGTACTGTAGGTCCATTTAATCTACAATCAACAATCTATAATTTCTATTTACTATCCTGGAAATTTACCTCTGCTGTTAGATCTTGTATTATCATATTATTTATGCTATTGTATTTTTATTATTAAGTGACTAATAAAAATACAATAGTATAAATAGCTTTTCTGACTGGAAAAGCAATTTATTATTTAACAATGGGGTATAAATTTAGAAATAAAAAGTTTTGTGGAATATGAAGAATAAGTAATAAATGTTTGCCAGTAATATCTGGTAGAAGAGATAGGAAAATGGTTATAGTAAAGAATTGTGGAAAGAAAGGGGGGGGAAATGTTTCTTGAGCCTGTGTCAAATGCCCACCATGGCCACGCCCACCCCAGCCACATACACACACGACCCTCTGAAGTCAAACACATCCCTGATGCGGCCCTCAATGAAATTGACTTTGACACCCCCTGGCTTACATCTATGTGGCAAAATTGTCAACAGCTGTATTTATCAGCATTTGTTTTCTTAAACAGGTAAATGATAATCATTCAATTTTATGAAGAAGTTTTGCTTCATGAAACTAAGTTGACTTATTTTGATTTTAACATATTTTCTTGGAGTGCACCTAAAATTACTTTGATATAAAAAAATTCACATTTCTTCTAGATTTCAATAAAAAGGCCTTTGTTCATTATCTTCAAACATCTGGTTCAGAAAATTACCTAAATAGAGATTGAGTAGGGCACTTATTTCAGTTGTTGTCTGACAGAGTGAGAGTACATCAGCTGTTTGTTGTTTGTGTTGTAAATACTAGAATTCAAATTAATGAACTATACTTTTGGTTAGATTGTGATTGTACAGAAATTGTTAGGAAGAACTGTACTTTCACTCCCAGTTGTTCACATTCTCTAGAAAGATGAATTTTATATTTTGAAAGATGTAGTAGAGAGCTAAATTATACATGGAAGTTATGATAATAATCAAATATTTTGGTGTTTGCAGCTTGCTTCCTCCTCAGTTTCCTCAGGACAAGCCAGTCATCAGTGTTTTCCCCCCAATACGGCATCATATAATTGACAAACAAGGAGCTTATGTGACTTCTCCATTAATTAATAGTGTAGGTATAAATGAATCATTTTCTAGAATAATCAATGGTAAAAATGCATATCTCTTTCAAAATGTGCAACTGGCAACAGTTACAGTATATTTTATTGTAGAATTGTTAATGTTTACACCTACTAACCTCTTGGTGCCTGTAGATAGTTTCCCCATGAACTTTCTTGAACAAAACCCCACATTTTTTAGAGTGGTTTTTCCAAACTAATTGTAAAAAAAATTTAAAGTCTATTTTTACAGAGTTCCTGATGTTTTTTAAGTTCTTATAATTCCAGGTTGTTAGCTCTGTTTCTGCACACAGAGAACAAAAATGGGCCTCACTGTCATTTGCATCCATCATCTAAGAGAGGCCACATGATTGTTATTAGATTTATATTCTGCCTTTTCATCTGTGTATCTATCTAATCTATCTCAAGGCAGTACACATAAGTAATACTCCTGTCTCTCCACAACAATCTTGTGAGAAGGGGTGGGCTGAGAGAGAATAATTGATGCAAAGTCACCCAACTGGTTTTCATGTCTAAGAGAGCACAGAAATGTGCTCTACACCAAGCTGCCTTTTTTCATTTAAATCAATGATAAATTGACTTTGTTGTATGGCACATCATTTTTAACCATGCTAATTTTTTAAATAATTTAACAGTTTACAATGCACTCTGACCTTGGCAAAATTGTTCAAAGTATACTTGATGAATTTTGGAAAAATCCTCCGGTTTTGGCTCCCAGCACAACAACATTCCCATAGTAAGTAAGCACATTAAAATGTGGGTAATAATTTCAAGCATCACTATGTGTAAACTGATGGAGCAAACTCAGATCAAACATAATTAAATCAGGATGTGGCTGCCAACCTTATATAGCAATTTGGTTTCCTTCATCTTATGCATTCAGTTACTGCATTAAAAAGTTAGATTTGAATACAAACTTAAACTATGTTTTATTTTGGGTTGAGTTGCTCTCTGCTGGGCATAAGGCTAATACGGGTAGATAAAAATCGAGTATTTATCTTACAGTATTGCAGACTTAGCTCTAAACATCTTTCTTTCCCTGATCTATCTCAACTTATGAGTACAAATGCTTATTTATAATTGATCAAAGGAGATATAGAACAGAAGTAATATGTGGCACAAAAAGAGAGAGTTTATAGCAAGTATCAGTAAAATATAAAGATCCATTGGCCTATGTATAGTAGCATCAGATGCATCATTCCATTACTTACAGATTTGTGAGATTTTCTAAATTTCAGCATTTAGATATTAAGTGCATGCCTTATACTTTGGATTATATTAGGACTGAAAAGACTCATTAGTTCTAACATAACTGATTCATAATAAAACATTGCTGAAGTTTTAGTTAGCCCCTCAATTTTAATTACTTGGATTAAAAGAACCGTCATGTCTAGATGCCTCGAGATGGTGAATCATTGCTATGTGATCACTCTGGCATTGATAAGATTAATAATATGGCTTGTCATGCGTTCAGTTAGAATTAATTACAACTATTGTCAGCTGTGTTTAACCAGAAACCTATTTAATGCTTAATACAATTTCATTTTGAGAAGAAAAACCTGAAAGTGCTATAAAATAATTTGCTGATAATAGATTGGTTTTCCCCTTAGCCTTTACAGCAAGCCAACTGGAATTCCTACATATGGTCAGAATTTTCCATTTCTTTCTGCATATCTGCCACAAGAAACAAATAGGCCTGTAGCATCTGTGCCTCTTGCAGAATCACTTTCTTCAGGTTATAGTACAGACAGACCTGCAGCTCCTTCCTTTGGCATGATAACTGACTTGCCGTTACCTGTTCCAACAACAGAAACGCTATCACAGGTATGTATTGGTAGTGTACCTTATAAAATAAGCTGCTCATTTCCTAAAAGATACCATTCAAATATTAACATTTAGAGAAATTGAATTTGCCAGCAATATGTGAACATACTTTTAAGAAGATGGTATTCTGAGCTCCAAGATCTTTAGAGATTTTATAGAACTTGAGTAATTTAAAGTGTGTAATTTAGCTTAGTGTTCTGTTGTATAGATTTCATGCAAGCCTGGATTGTTATTTAAAGACATATATATTGCTTAATGTTTTTAGGGAAATCAAAATGGATTTGGGTACAAAATGCCTGATGTTCCAGATGTATTTCCAGAACTATCAGAACTAAGGTAAGAAGATTTAAAAGGGTGTGTGTGTGTATTCCAAATATGGGTCAAAGTTGTTCCTCGATGTTGAAAACCATAGACTTAACCTTATATCTATACCTCAGTAAAGCCAGAACGTTCCCAGTAATATAAAATAAGTCATTGGCAAAATAACTCTTTGGCTAGATCTGAGTAAAAGGTAAAAACTTCAGTACTGTACCAGTTTCACTTTCATTTTTGTAAATACACTGCACAATTATTAGGCAAGTGAGTGTTTTGACCATATCATTTTTATGGATATTTTCCACCTCAAAGCTGTATAAATGTGAATGTTTGGTGGATATAAGCATATCAGATGATGTGTATTTGTGTAGTGAGGGAGGGTATGGCCTAAGGAGATCAACACCCTACATCAAGGTGTGCATAATTATTAGACAGCTGCTTTTCCTCAAGCAAAATGGGCCGAAACAGAGATTGACTCTAAAAAGTCAAAAATTGTAAGAAGTCTTTCAGAGGGATGCAACACTCTTGAAATTGCTAAGATATTGGGGCGTGATCACAGAACCATCAAACGTTTTGTTGCAAATAGTCAACAGGGTTGCAAGAAACATGTTGAGAAAAAAAGATGCACATTAACTGCCAAAGATGTGAGAAGAATCAAACTTGAAGGTACCAGGAACCCATTTTTCCTCCAGTGCTGTCATATTCCAGAACTGCAACCTACCTGAAGTGCCCAGAAGGTGTTCAATGCTCAGAGACATGACCAAGGTAAGAAAGGCCAAAACCTGAGCACCACTGAACAAGACATACAAGTTGAAATGGCAAGACTGGGCCAAGAAATACATGAAGACAGATTTTTCAAAGGTTTTATGGACTGATGAGATGAGAGGGACTCTTGATGGACCAGATGGATGGGCTAATGGCTGGATCAGTAACAGGCACAGACCTCCACTTCGATTCAGAAACCAGAAAGTTGAGGTGTGGTGCTGGTATGGGCTGGTATTATTAAAGATGAGCTAGTTGGACCTTTTTGGGTTGAAGATGGACTCAAAATCAACTCCCAAACCTACTGCCAGTTTGTAGCAGACCCTTCCTTCAAGCAGTGGTACAGGAAAAAATCTGCATCTTTCAAGAAGACCATGATTTTTATGCAGGACGATGCTCCGAAGTACTCCACTGTGTAGCTAGCCAGTAAAGGCCTTAAAGATAAAAGGATAATGACATGGCACCCTTCCTCATCTGACCTAAACCCTATTGAGAACTTGTGGGCCCTTCTTAAACAGGAGATTTACGGTGAAGGAAAACAGTACACTCTGAACAGTGTCTGGGAGGCTGTTGGTTGCTGCTGCACAAAAAGTTGATCATCAACAGATCAAGAAATTAACACTCCATGAGTGAAAGGCTTATAACTGTTATTGAAAAGAATGGTAACTATATTGATTTTTTGTTGTTTTAAATGTCAGAAATGTTTATTTGTACATTTTGAGTTATTTATTCTCACTTTAACAGATGCAAATAAACAAGAGATGAGCAAATCTTCATTTTTCATTTAGTTGCATAATAATTCTGCACACTAATAGTTGCTCAATAATTGTGCACACATAGATATTCTCCTAAGAAATCCAAAGCCTCACTTTTACTTTCATAAATATTCAGGTTTGAAGTTTATCAACATTTTGGATTGACCAAGAGCACTGTTGCTGTTCAATAATAAAATTAATCCTCCAAAATACAACTTGCCTAATAATTGTGCACACAATGTATTTAACTATGTTCCTGCTGTGTCAATTTGTTTAGTTGACTAATTGCCATGAGCTGTTTTTGCCTGAGCATTGGTAATTAATCAGGATTCATTCTCTAACAGTTTTGACATTCTCAGGAAAGAAGCAGTGACTGAGTTCAAGTTTTGGAAATAATTAGCATTATATCATATGCACCAGAATGAAATGGCACCTTATCATGAAACTCAGTATATACAGTTGTCAAAATAATACAGTGTATATTTTGCCTGGTTGCTAAATACTGTTTTTATTGTTTTTATTGTCTTTGCAATTCAGTATATCACAGCTGACAGACATGAATGAACAAGAAGATATTCTGCTAGAACAATTTGTTAATCTGCCCCAATTAAAGCATATAATTAATGATAAAGATGATTTAGTGAAAAGTATTGAAGAACTAGCAAGTAAGACTTCCAAATATTTCTAATTACAATAACATTTTATAAAAAAATGATATTCTTCTAAAATTCAACAGTGGGTTTACCTTGCAGAAAAAAATTTATTATTGGAACCAAGCTTGGAGTCAAAAAGGCAAACAATACTAGATAAAGTAAGTACAAGGAAAAATATTTTCTGCAATTTGAGAATTGATTTCTGACCCAGTTTAATAAAAACGTATTTTCATTCTAGTATGAACAACTGATTCATTTCAAAACCACATTTGAAAAGAAAGTACAAAGGCAGCACGAACTTAGTGAGGTGAGCTTTTCCTTTTTGCAAGAGGAAACAAAGCATTATTCACTTATTTGTACAGAGGTTGTTAAGACAGGATTCTAGTTGCAATCCCATCCTCTTTTGGAGGCTAACCTCTCTTAAACTTTTTTCTTTGGAATTAAAAGTATGATTTATTTATCCTTGTTTTAGCTGCCCCAGTATGACAGTTCTAAGTGGCATATAACAAAGCAAATATATAAAAGGTAACTGATCAACCCATCCACAGATGGACACTCATAGTAGTTAAATAAGGTTAATGGCATAGTACAAGCTGTTGTAACTACTTTGCAAAATGCTGTGCGGGGGACACTGTGGACCTCCTGGGAAATGGACTGAACATTTCCAAGTTACACACTATTCTTTTCACAGAGTTGCAGTGCAAGTGCCCTGCAGGCAAGATTGAAAGTGGCTGCCCATGAAGCCGAAGAGGAGTCTGACGGTATTGCAGAAGACTTTCTAGAAGGGAAAACAGAAATAGACGATTTTCTTAGTAGTTTCATGGAGAAAAGAACAGTATGTAGATTTTTCACATTTCAAAACCTAACGTTTAAAACATTTGAAACCTTAAAATAAAATTATAATTAATCCAATTGAAAACTATTGAATAAGTAAAAATTCAGCTTTATTTTATTGTTTTAAAAATAGACACAATTGATTGTATGGAGGCAAATTCTTGTATTTAGCAGAGAAGTACCAATACTTAAGCCTTCCTACGTCAGAATGGCTTTTATTTGCCAAATTGACTAACATTTCTAGCAAGCTAAGTATGCATTAAAATTATTGCTTTGTGAAGCATGCGCTAATGATAGAAATACAACTGTCCTATCACTTTCCTGCTATCTGCAATACACAGTGTTATGCAAGGATAGAGAAATAACAGTGGTATAGTATGTTGTTTAAATTGCTTAAGTAGGTGGGATTAAAAACAAACATCCAGCCTTATGGTACTGGGCTAAAGAGCCAAAGAGTAAGCGGCCTGTTCCCCACTTCTGTATGAAAGAACACCCTAATGTGTTGAGTTTTTTCTTCCATTGGGGCACAGAATCCTTTTAATAATTCGAGTATGTATGTTTTATTTAATAACTTCATTGTTAATGGCAATGTCCAAGGAAAATGTACCCAAGAAAAAATGTACCTTGATATTATTATTGATAGCCTTTAAATAATGTATATTGTAATGTGTACTATTAACTAATTATTTAAACTATTAGAAGAATATTTGCTCAGTCTTAAATCAGTAATGCCTTGTCCTAGCTTAAGTGTCCTTAGAATGCAATCTAAGCATATGAATCACCTTCAACTATTGTACTCAAAGGCTGTACATGAAGCTTACTAGCTGAGATGAACACAAATTTAGTCAAAGTTTGACTTCTTTATTTTGATTATTTTAGAAATATTATTTTCCACCAAATTAAATTTGGAATATATGGTGTTAAATTGTTCTTCCTTAGATTTGCCACTGTAGAAGAGCCAAAGAAGAAAAACTACAACAGGCAATAGCAATGCGTGGCCAATTTCATGCTCCATTATAGGTACGTTACAAATATGAGGCAGATTCTAATTGTCCTGCCTGCTACAAATTAATTTATCAGGATATATTCATGTAAATAATGTCCAACAGTTCTGAATGGCTGATAGGACACGTTCCTATCATGTGTATTATGTAAGTGTATAGTCATATGAATTATGTATGTCCAGAGATAAATGTTACATAGTACCACAGAACAAAAGCCACACATATAAGAACTTAAGCTTTTGATTATGTAATTGAGAAAATTTTACATTGCTTCATGTAAAAACATCACAATTAGAAATAATGTCAACTGCTTGTGAAGAAATCCCGCCCCCCCAAATGGAATTAGCCAAAGCTAATACAGTCATATTTCATTCTCCAGTAGTTCTCACGATCATCCAAAACGGCTTTTCTGAGCATTTGGGACATGGAGAGTCCTGGACATTGTGGATTATGTCATGCAATACTGCAAATGGGGTGGAGGGGGCAGGGGGAATCATTAAAGATAATTACTTTATGGCTCTGATACAATATGTTGTATGGCAACTTTCAATAATGTATACAGTTTTACTTTGTCTTTTGAGTTTAGCCTTTTATGAAAGCGATCTGTGCAATCAGGGATTAAAGGATATGTATAAATTTCTGCCTTAAATTAAACTGAATTTAAGAAAATGTAAAGTTTTGTATGTGTGCATTGAGAACTTTGACTAATGGTAGATACTTTTTTTTGTTCACAGATTTTTTTCCAGCTAATTAGAATTATAAGGCAACAAATCCAGCGAAGCACATTTTCATAGATCTATTATTTTGCAAATAAGCATTTCATTATGGTTGTATTTATAGAAAAAACTGTATATAATGCTGGGGGTGATTTTTTGTACAAATTAGAGTGTCTTTCTATTCTTATTTTATTCAAAATGTACTTCTACTGCAATTTTTGCACTAATATTTCTTGTTATTGATACCATTATCATATTTAATTTCATGCTGCTGTCTCTACCACCTTTATAGATTAAATATTTAAACATGTAATTTTGACTAGATTTTTAAATTTTATACAGCATAATCCATAACTTTCTTATTAAATACTGGCTGGTTTGTTTGAGAGGCATAGAAATGTTGGTTGGCTTTACCAGAATGCACCAGAATTCAATTTCTTGAAATCAGGTTTTCACCCATTTTTGTATCATGTCACTAAATAGAGTTCAAGTACTTAACTATACAGTACAGCAATCAAACTTGAATAGCTAAGAAATGAAGAGCTAAAAGTTTTAAACACCCCTTCAAACTTTTCGAGAAAATCAATATGATTTTATATAGAATCCTTTCTTTTAATTTTGCCACTCATTGCTTTGGGAAGTATCCTACCTCAAGCCTCAAATGGAGATAGGCATAATTCTCTCCAATTCTTGCATCTTATTTTCTTATTTGTGTTGAAGTAAATGAATGGGTAGATTGTATAAATTCTTGGTATTCCTACATTTGCTTTATTTCCTGATCTCTTTTCTCTTTTGCCACGTGTCCATGTGTTCGTATAAGCACTTTTGAAACCAAGAAGGGAAGAACTTTTATCTAGTATATATATTACCAACAATTATATTATTTAGTTCCAACAAAATTAACTCAAACCCTCACCTCTCATTCCCCACATCAGCATAAAATAAACAAGTTTATTCACCTGTTCAGTATTATGTTGGCAAAATGTAGTGAAATAACTGCAGTCCTAAATCACTCTTCTACAGAGGTAAAATTGAAGTTATCCTACACTAAAAATACAACCAAAGAATTTTATTTTCATATAAAATAGTTTAATTTTATGTCTTGCATGTTTATAAGAACTCAAAATGTTTTTAGGATAATTCTTTTTTTTTCTTTAGATAATTGGCAAAAATCTATAAATGACAATATTGCAGAAAACTAAGTCTAGGAGTATACATTCATGACTTGTTTTTTTTCCTTTCATTGCTTTCTTAAGGAATAAATTTCATTTTCTTGAACAATTTATAGGGCTTCTCTCCAAAAAAGGTTCAGTATTGATATTTGCATTTTTAAAGCAGAATATTCAATTCTGCATGTGGGAAAGTATCTGTAGAGTTCAACTTTATATACTTTGGGACGTACTGATAACTTTTGAGACTTAAACTGGAAATAAATACGTTTGGTGGAACAAATACTATTGCTTACATGTGTCATTTAGGTTATCAGTTCTTCAAGAATCCTTGTTTCCTGATCTCAGCTTCTCACCCTTTGGCATAATGTCAAGCTTGAACCATATCTCCTTCACTTAGAAATGTTGAGGGAAATTACTACTTAGAAATTTAATTTAAAATTTAATTCAAGTTAAGCCACAACATAGTTTGTTAATATTCAACGTGAACTCAGCTATTGTGTAGTGAATCATAGTTTATGATAACCACATTACATGAACCCAACCAAGTGCGATTTATAAAGACAGTGTTCTTAATCTGGTGCTTGAAATCAACCAACAGGTAGAGTTTCAAAATGTATCAAGTCCTCTTCCAAGTGAAGTGTGCTCATCAGTGGGTTGTGAATTGTATACTCTTTCTTTGTTGCTGTCAAGGTCTTCCTGAATCAGCATGGGTTTATATGAATAGTGAAAAAAGCTGTGTTGTCTGTAGCACTGCCTACATTTCAAGCCCCTTCCTTCTTTCCATACAGGAATAGTGCCATGCTGTGTGTACTTGTATTGACTCTTTATCCTGAAATGCTTTGCATGGATTGGGGTAACTGAGGAATTAGAAATTATCTTTCTCATATTAATTGCTGATTATGTAGTTATAAAAACTCTGCATCATACCGCAGTATTGATAACCATACTCCAACACAAGTAATGATGGAATCAACCAAGAGAAAATCAGGGAAGCAAGCACAAACTCACTATCTGAATACGTCGTCAAGTTCAATTTAATTTTGTTTATCAACGGTAACAAAAATATAATCAAAAGGACACTTTTGCTAACCTATTATTTGGAGGCCTCTGTACAATGGAGATCCCATAGAAGAAAGGGAGCCAATTTATTATGATGTGAAAACAGTGGATGAGAAATCATTCCATGCCCTGTAACAGTATATTTAGATGATGGACTACCAAGACAAATGGCACTAAAAACCAGTGGCTATCAACATGCATGAATGAACCGTGGGTTGTGTTTATTAAAGGGTAAGGACTACAAGTAACCTTTCTTCCTGAAAACCAAAATGTAGGTCAATGTGGATTTATTTTCTAACCATTAGCAGAAGTGGACATGAGTGTGATATGAAAAATAAACTAGAATCCTAAAGTTAGCTGGCTGAAACCAATGACCAATGGCTTTCATTCTAGGGATAAAAATCTGTACATTTTGTGGCCACTCCCATTTAATCATCTAAAGTTTAATGTGATATGCCTCTTCAGCCACAAACAGAATAGTTATAAAATTCAGGCATTTTGTTTTCAATTTAGAAGATAAACTTTTACAATAGTTTTCAAGAGCTCACTGGATGTTTTTGCTATATTATAAATACCACTACGAATTAAGATTCTACAGCAGTGATGGCTAACCTTTTTCTCGTCGTGTGCCTATACCCATAATGTAATATGTGTGCGACCCCCGCAACCCCCTGCACATGCGTGTGCGACCCCCTGCATGTGCACTGCATGCCCCTTCATGCATGCGTGCACCGACCCCCTGCGCATGCATGCGTGTCTCCTGCATTCGCAGCAATTGGCTGGTGGTGGGGGTGTGCGCATGTGCAGTGGGTCTGTTCTGGGCGACCTGTTGCATGCCAGCAGAAATGGCTCTGCGTGCCACTTACGGCACACGTGCCATAGGTTCTCCATCACGGTTCTAGAGTGTAACAGTAAAGAAAAGACTTAATTGGACAACCGAACATTATTGTTTATAACATTCTAAATTATACTCCTAATACCAACAATATACAGTGCATACTATATCTTTAGTTTTGCAATAATTTTAGTAATAATAATGCAGCATTGGCACTATACAAGACAACCTATTAAATGAAAGAGTTCTAGACTCCCAAGTAAACCAGGAGCTGAATAGGAATAGCTGCAGGTGTAAAATACACTACACAAAATTTCTAGAAGACACAATATGGTATGTTCTACAGTATTTCCATAATGTAGATTTTTATGGCAAATTTGACCCTCATCAATTCATAGTTTACAGAGTAGCCATTTTACAGAAGAGTACATTTGTATTTTAGTTCAGCATTACCTGTTGAGTACATCACACCTTGTGTCAAAGTAAGATATATACTAAAATCTGGTTATGAACGTATAAACATGTAACTTTTTAAAAAAATAACCACATTATTACATGCAAAACAGCTATCTCATAGTGGGAGTTCAGTGCAAGATGCATTGCACCAAGTTCTCTAGAATTTGGGCCACTGGAGAAATGCTCTGCCTCCAAAGGATCCTGCTTTATTTCACCAAAAGAGCAGAGTTCTTACATTTGCCTGATTTGGACGGTCTGGTGAGGGTAATTGAATTGTTGAATTGCTGTCTGTTTATCACATTTTTGGAGAGGTGAAATAAGTCATTAAAACATGTAGACATGATAGCTTTATCTTCCCTGGATATATCTAGTTTCCTTTCAATTAATGTCCATTACCATGTCTAATAATACAAATCTCATAGTTTTCAGTATGTCTTCTACAAATACACATCCTTTTACTGGCCAGGTTGGTCTCAGGTTCCTCTTTTAGCTTTAATGTGCCCCCTGAAATTCTTGTATCTACTCTCCTGTTTGAGGATACCTCAAAAATTAAGTAACAAAATAAGAACTTTTAGCTGGGGGGGGGGGTGGGATGGAGGAAGAAGGACATTAAATATGTAACTGGCGTGTAAATCAATTACATTTAATTTTGGTTGGAGAAAACTCTTCAATGTTTCAAAAACTTGATATGTGGTATAGGTTACAGAAATGCTAAAAAAACAACTTAGTGATCAATACCCATATTTATGACCTTCACAGCCTCTCTCTGCTCTTATTCTCACTTGCTTATTTACCTCATACCAAGATAACCTCAAAGAGAAAGGAAAAAAGCCCAGGTCAGTTGAAGGAAGTAGCCGAAGCAAAGGAAAACTGAAGTAAAATTGTAAGTGTTATTGTGGTCATGTGATTTTCATTTATGTTTCACTTAACCAGCTTGCCCATCCCAATTGTGGTCAATAAACAAGGACTACCTACATTTGTGAAAGGAGCAATGATTTATTGCAAGCTGATGATAATAAAAGAGAATTTGGAAAGATATTTTTTTTCTTTAGAATTTCCTAACTTTCCTTGAATGGCATATAAAGTATTTTAATCTACTAGATGCCCTAGTCACCATCTTCCAATAGTCTACTCCAAAAAATGTACACAGGAATAAATGGGCCCATGTCCACCCTCCTTTGTCATGATCTCTGTCCTATTCCACAATTCAGAAGATGAAAAGTATACAGTCCCCACTACATTAACCTGAACTCATAAAGGGGGTAAAGGGCATGATTTCAGTATAGGTAGAGCTAATCTCTTGCTGACCCACCTTCTCTCCTATAATTTAACATCAACCAAATGTGAAAAGGCAATGTAGAGTTAGACCTGATTAATATTTGGGATGAAAGAGAGATCCCCATAATCAGTGATGCCCTCTCTGTGATGTCCCGTTGTCTGGATGTGGTACGGATCTGGATGGGCAGGAACAGGCCACAGCTCAATCTGGCCAAGACTGAGTGGCTGTGCATACAGGCATCTCACTCCAGTGAAGATTCCATCTTTGGTCATGGGGGGAGAGGTGTTGCCCCCTGTGCATAGGGCACGAAACCTGGGGGTTTTCCTGGATTCACGGCTCAGTTTGGAGGAGCAGGTGGGGGCCGTGACCAGGGGGGCCTTTGCCCAGGTTCGGCTGGTTCACCAGTTGCACCCGTACCTGGATCGAGATGCCCTTCGCACGGTCACTCATGCATTTGTCACGTCCCGACTTGACTACTGCAATGCTCTCTATTTAGGACTGCCCTTGCGTACCATCCGGAGGCTCCAGCTGGTGCAAAATGCGGCCGCGCAGATTGTGATGGGAGTTTCCCGGTACTCCCATGTTACACACCTCCTGCGTGAGCTGCATTGGTTGCCGGTTGCCCTCCGGGTGAGATTCAAGGTGTTGGTATTAACATTCAAAGTCTTTCATGGCTTGAGTCTGGGGTATTTGCGGGAGCGTCTCCTGCTGACATCAAATACCAATCGCCCTGTGTGAGCACACAGGCTGGGACTCCTCGGGGTGCCGTCCGCATGACAATGTCGGTTGGCGGTGCCCTGGGGAAGGGCCTATTCTGTAGTGGCTCCTGCCTTATGGAATCAACTCCCCATTGAGCTCTGGCTGGCCCCCGATCTGTCCTTTTTCCGGCGCGATCTAAAAACCTGGTTGTTCTTACAGGCTGGGCTGGACTGACCTCCTGTGGGGGAGGGTGGGATTTTAATTGGGTTTTTTACTGTTGGATTTGGCTTGTTAGGTTTAATCTTTTTAAAAATTATTTATTGTTCTATGTTTTTATCTGTGAGCCGCCTCGAGTCCTTTCGGAGAGTGGAGGCATACAAGTCAAATAAAATAAATTAATAAATAATCCCGGATTGGGAAGAAATCCTGGGAGAAGACAATGGCAGACCATTCTGTCAGGAAAACATGAATGTGTCCATATAGTCACCAGGAACTGTTCAATTGAAGACAGGCTACTTGAAGAGAAAAATGGGAGAAAATAGCATTTGCAGAGGCATCAACAGAAAGCGTTACTACTACCAATCAAGTCAGAACTAATCTAGAAAAACTGATTTGGTTATTTCAATCTTAATTTTCCAAATTTCTTCAGCAATGTTCTTCAATAAGCAGGTATCTCTGACAATATTTTAAGCCCATACGTGGCCATCATCTTCAACATTTTTTTTCAAGATTGTAAAAACGAAACCAAACAGAAGAGATCTATTTGCTTTTTTCATTTGAGTACTTTTTGATGTCAAGGTAAGATAACATTATATATTGGTTTGGTCTGGATTGGATTGGACTGACTTTGGCATTGCTTAAACATTATTTCTTGTCATTTCTTTGGAGTGATCTTACTATACATAGTTACCCTATTGATAATAGTTATGTAAAACAAAATGTTCATTCTTATATGGCTCTGTAAATGAATAACGGAAGATAATAAATGCAAAAACATTCTAGCTTATTACTTTGTCACATATGGACTCTTAAGTGCATAAATCCCTTTCTTTGGAAGTTTTGATAGGCAGTCTTTCATAATCTACTAATCAAGTTATCACTCAGAGAGTGAGAAAAACAGCTTCATCTGAATCATGGTCTCTAGTGCTATCTTCACTGGGTAAGCCACCTCCACCTGGGGACCGACAACTCAGATCCTCCACACCAGATTCCTGATCACTGTTGGCTGACAGATCGGGATCAGAGCTTTTCAGGTTGTCCTGTGTAAGGATGAGTGCCGAGTCTTCATCTCCCTGTGAGGAACTCTGAGAGGGGAATGATTTCAGATTGGAGGTGTAATCTTGGAGTGATTTGGCCACACAGTCACTGGATCGTCCATTTTCCTTTTTTATCTTTGCCTCATTATTTAATTGCCCATTTGTAAGTTTTGCCAGTCTCTGCAAAACAAGAAACAAGAATCCATTAGCCTGCTAAAATATATCCAAACTATCAATGTGAAGCTAGGGCCTTCTAGTGAGTGAATAAAGCAAACAAGCCCAGGAAATTGCAGATTTATATACCTGCAGTTTTCTAAAGTCTCTCTTTGACATGGAAGGTTCTTCTTGATTTCTCTAGGGGAGAAATTGTAGGTGGGAGATTATAGAACAGGAAGAAAGCAAGTTTCTAGGCATTTTTCCATGTTCATGGAGCATTTTGTGCCATTTATCATCTGACTACTCAACAAAATAACATAATAATGACAACAAGTAGGAGAAATGGGAAAGAAAACAGATGAACAAGAATGTAGCCCTGTGGCCAGTAGGCAATTAAAAACAACTAGAAGGTTTTGTTTAAAAAAAACTAGAAAATAACTCTCCCCAAGTATGAATGTACAGAAAAGATGGGACTGATTCTCATTCAGTCCTAGGCGATCATCAAATGCAACTGAATCATCTGCTACAGCTAGCATAGACAGAGAAGCATTATAGCAATCATCTCTATCCTGAGTTAAGAAGGAATATTCAGGGGATAGATAAGGATATTTTAGCAACCCTAAGGCTGGCAAAAAAGGAAGAGGTTACATATAGACAGAATAGTGGTTACCTAGAAATCTAACTAAGGGTGGGCTGATTTCAGTGGTTCTATTGCAAAATACTAAAACTTTTCCTTCCAGCATGTTCTATTAATTACCTGTTTCATTAAAAGGAGAAAAGCATAATTAGATCTAAATTTTATTGATAAGAATCCCAGCAACAAGTAAGCTGCCTATCAGAAAAGAGCCAGGATAAGCTTGAGGTGACCTGTAAGAAAAGGTGAGAAATAATTGCTTTGAAAATAGCTCACCCAATTGAGGCTCAAATTGTACTGTAATGTGAAAGACTAGCAAGATGGAGAAATCAGTAATTAATTAGAAATTGGGTGTAATTCTGGAATTCCTATTGCTCATTTTAACTAAGGAAGTCTTCCACAGATTGTAAATCATAGGAGGGAAAAGACAGGATTCACAAGAAAATTGATTTTGAAATTGTACCGGAAGTAAGAAATTAACTGATTAGCAGCTGCTATCATGTAAAAGAAATAAATATCTAATTCAAAAATATACTGTAGACAGGTGCTTCTCAACCTTGGCAATTTTAAGATGTGAGGACTTCAAGTTCTAGAATTCCTCAGCCAGCAAGGCTCACTGGAGAATTCTGGCAGTTGGTCCACATACCTTAAAACTGCCAAGGTTGAGATATACTGGCTCTTATTGCCAAATATGGGGTGGAAGAAATATACTCCTCTACTCAATGCTTCAGCTAGAAAACCTTCCAAAATTACATCTATCTCTAAATAATACCCTGATCAACTGCATTGATGTTGAAATATACTTGAATTGATGCATATGCCAATGGCCAGCCACGTGCTCAAAAGATGGGGTGAAACAGAGCAATATATAAATTTTATAGTTATAGAAAACCAATAATACATACCTCTTCTAATACCACCAGCTCCTCCTCCAACTGTTGTGTTTCTTCTTTCACGGCCATCAGATATTCTGTAACAGATTGCCTTGGATGGAGTCCCTTTTCAAAACGGTTGTACATTCCACTCCAAAACCTGGAAAATAAAGAAGCTTCAAACTCCTACAGAAATCATTCAACCCACAGAACTTGCTCCTAGAGAAGTTAACAGAGAATTCCACTGCGCAATGCTAAACAAATTAACACAGGCCTCTGTGTTAGGGAAACATTTAATGGGGAAGAGTTCTCTCAGCTTTTAAAATTATCACATAAAAATTGTTCAGATTCTCATAGACAATTTTACAGCACAGAAGTGTGAAAACACAGATCTTTATTTCTCAGAATATTCTGACTAGAAGAGATTTTTCACTTTGGCAAGTGAAAAATGTCCAGATTTTTAAAAATGAAGATAGTGCAATTTGTAGGATTAAAGTGTCAAATGCTATCTGTGTAACTTTAAATAACATTAAATGTAGAATCTCACATATTGAGATATGAGAACTCTGATAAACAGAAAGCTACTCTGAATGCAAGAGTTACACCAATTATTGAAATGACAAAACCCAACGGATTAGCATTTTCCCATAACTGATGCAACTGATGGGGGGCAACAGAAATCCTGCATCAAAATTAATAAAATAGCCAGCGCCTATCTTATTTGTTTCCTGATACAAATACTTGGTTGAAAGATTAAATATTTCCAAGAAATACATATGTGAAGCCTTTCTTCCTGAACTTGCAGCATTAAGTAATCCAGTTTGCCAGATATTTTAAGTGCAGCTTTATTGCTGTAATCGACTTTAGAAAGCAAATTCTCATTCGATTGTTCAGGATGTGAAACTGCCAAATGTTTTTGATGTTAGTGTCATGTACTGTCATTTCTAATAGGCACTTTATAAGCCACAAGTTCATTTCAAAATGCAAGCTAGTCATCAACAGCCCTTGGCTGATGAACTTCAGATAATGCTTACACTATAGCAAACATAGGAAAATAAATTTGCAAGAATTTATTCATATCAATGTAGGCTTTACTTAAAAGAGTCAAAAGAAAATGTTAAAAATGTGTTGGACATTTCAGAACATTTTCAACAACACAATAAAAACAAGCCACATTCATTTCCTAAGAAACAGACAATTTGAAGTGGGCTTTCTGATTCAAGGTTTTGGAAGATAATGGATTTTAGAAAATTTTTATAATATGAGGAACATTTATTTATACATCACAGAAAACACAAATAATTGTTAATGGAAACCTAAACAAAACTTTGTGAGATATTTAAAGAAGAAATAAGACAGTGATGCCACTATTCCCACTTCTGCTCTTTTTGGTTCTTTAAATACTTATAGGACAATTTGAAACAGAAGAACAAGTGAATGAATGTATGATAAAGAGGCTAAAAAATGGTTATAATATACAGATGGAACAACAGGAAAACGTGCTTCAAAGGATTGAAATTTACATTGATCATAATCTTAAAAAGGATTTTATATAAGATAATATACTGTACTATCAGCGTATATCAGGGGTGTCAAACTCAAGGTCTGGGGGCCAAATCTGGCCCACAGGGTGCTTAGATCTGGCCTGCGTGGCCACCCTGGAAACAGCAAAGGACCAGCCCACAGTGCCTGTGCCAAAGAAAACAGAACTAGCGTGCAGTTGTCCCAAGCTCCGTTTTAGCTGGCAGACGGTTGCAAGAGGCCATTGCAGTCGAAACAGAGCTTTGGAGCCAGTTTTTGCTGGCAGAGCGCTCAGACTGCCACAGACGCTCCCGACACGAGTGACATTGAGCTGGCCATGCCCACCCTGGTCACGTCCATCCCGGCACCCCAAGGTCAAACACAACCCTGATGCAGCCCTCAATGAAATCAAGTTTGATATCCCTGGTATAAATCATCAGAGAAAATGTCTAGAGTGGGAATGTATACTTCATGTTTATGTTGGAAATGTGAACCTTGTATCTTTTTTCTTTTTTTTCTTTTGAGTTTTTCCTTTCTTGAACTTTTAACTTTCTCTTTGACTTTTTTCTTTTCTTTTTTTTACTTTATACTATGTTTATATTAGCTTTAATCTTCCGTTTAATTTTTTTTCATAAAATTATATTTTAAAAAGTCTTTTGAAAGTCTAGCAAGTCTTGGAGAAGAAGCTATATTACAACAGACATGTTATGGACAACCTAAGTGAGACTGAGCTATCATGTTACCTAATTCCTCTGATTATTCATAGACTACATCATTATAAGTAGATCAGTGGCAGGGTTAACTAGAAGTCATACTTGGATAAAGAGCAGAGCCATCCAGAAAAAACGTGAGAAACTATTTTAAGCAGCTCTGTAACACTGTAAGGTCTAATGATAATGCCAAACCTATCGTACTCCAGTTTCATTCTTGAAAAAAATGGATGGCTTGATTTTAAAAAGCAGATTTCTTTCCGTAAGTTACAAAGAAATAAAAATCACAATATCTTGCACACATATTTTTAACCTCATTTTTTTTATTTAGCAGAATTCCCAGCTTCCACATCAATGATGATATACATCACTAATTCTGAACTAAGAGAGAAAACAGACCTATATATACTGTATATATACCAAGCTTGAACATCTAAAGCTTTTGTCTGGGCACTATTTCAAACTTATAAATCACTTTTCAAGGATGGATTATCTTCAAAAGGTTGTTTACAAAATTCCACAGCAAATGTGACAGAGTGAACAAATTAAACCATTTTTACAACATCCTGTCCTAATTAAAAGTATCTATCTTATATATTAATATAATTATATTTTATTCTACACAGCAATGTGTTACACTTTCACAGCAAAAAAGAAGGAATTGGGGAAGGTTGGTGACAGTTTACCATCAATCTCACAACTATTTGCAATAAATTTGCACATTCTTGAAATCAGGGACAATTGTTAGCTCATTCAGATGCCGTTTACTTCAGATGCCACTTACTTGTAGATAAAATGGGAGGGAGCTGATTGTGGATGAAGGGTCCTGTTGTTGTCTTCCCGATACAGAGGGTTCAGATAATCGGCACGATTCTTCCATAAGTGTGCCCAAAGTGAGTAAGTCCGTTCCTGAATTCTGAGGGACAATTTATAATAAAATTCTATGAACTGCATTTGCTATTTCTCTCATCCCCATATTGAAAGATTCCATGAGTATGTCAAAATAGTAGATACACATTTAGGAAGGATAGAATTTAACTATTTGGAATTAGGTGCCCTTTGTAATAAATTTTTAAAAAAGGCTAAGCTCTCCAGATATTTCAGAACCACAACCCCAGTGGATATGGCCAATTGTTAGGGAAAATCTCAACCTACAGAACTTAATTTTCTAATACTGCATAGAAACTATGGCATCCTATGCACACATGTGGCCTGAGTAATTTTCTGTTTTGTTTTGTTTTAACCTATTTTACAATATTTGCAATCATCCACCAAGAATAATTGTGAAGAGATTCAAAATCAATAAAAGGAAGCATTTTGTTGTGTGACGCAAGAAAATTAAGGAATGGGATTTACTGCCATAAGATATGATGCTGGTCAGAGTGCTTGTGCTCTGATCTGGGTAGGTGCTAACATTAATCTCATTGCGTAACTGATTCTATGAATTAAATAGCCAAAGAACCACAGTCTACTGTTCTGTGTAAATCAATAGGTGGTAGTGTTGGGTTATTCTGGGCAATAGCAGGGGAGCCACGGTCAGCAGACTAACTAAGGAACTAACCAGGCTTTATTTAATTCCAATTTTCTTGGCTTTTATCCTTATAACATTCTGGGAACTATATTTTTTGATGATAACTTTCTGACAATAGCAATCGAGATTTCATTTAATTAATTTAAAAGACAACTAAGATGAAAAAATTAGAAACCCTCACAGAAAAACTCTGAGCCTATTATCAGACAATCATAGCTATCCAAGTGAGACCATTTTCTCAGGCTCTCTACAGTTATGTTTTATATTTACCTAAAAGGAAGGGTCAATTCTCCGATCTTCCAATTTACTTTTAAAATGAGAATATCATCTTATGTTCATGAGCATTCAGGAGACAGATTATGTTTCAGACATCTTCCTTTCAAGTAAAGCAGTTTTTGGATAATTCTTTTGGTTGCAATAAGTATTCAAGGAGATGGATCTTTTATTATTTAGTAATATTTTCAAACTTTTACTGATTTTATCTTATTATTACATCGGGGTTTTAATATATAACCAGTTTGAAAGGATTAAACAATTTTCTCTAATGTCTTGGTTAAGATTCCACATTGAAGTGTCATGTTTATCAGAATAAAGAGTCATTCTGGTATACTGTGCACACATTTTAAAAAGTGTCTTACTTGAGCTCCTGTCTTTCCTTCTGATTGTTACACAAGAAGTTTCCAAACTGGCAGGAATATATATGATGCTGTATGTGGATCAAGAATCTTTCGTTGAATTCAAAGGCACAAGGAAACTGTTCCATAAGTTGCCAAACACACTCAATAAATTGATCGATAACTGGTGATATCTCCTTTGGGTCTCCATCTAAATTGCCATACCTACATCAATGCCAGGGGAAAATATTCACAACTGTTACCTTTCTGAAATTCTGGGTGTTGGCATAACATCTTCCATCCTAATTGTCAGTTCTACTGTTTGCTTCATTTGCAGAGTAAAATTTGCCAGAGCACATGTATCCATGTCAGTTAGACTGTAACCACAAATATGTCAAAATGACATATGCTATATGATATCATCATGCAATTGTTATAACTGCATTCTTGTACCTGATGAGTGATGAAAGTACAAAATCTTGGCCCTTATGTGATACCATATGTCATTTCCTTCCTTTGCCTGCCCCCTTTCCCCCAGAGGTCCCCATAGCCAGCTAAAACCTGAATAGTGTAACGGATTTTACTCATATATTGATTAGTCCAGTAAGAAAGAAGATTGGGCTCATGTATCACCACAAGTGGCATAATGTGATTTGTGTGGTTTTCACATAGGCTAATGTATGAACCTGGCCACTGTACTTTATAAACCATAGTTTATGCTTAAGAGTTATGTGTGAACCAGGCTGATAGGGTTTTTTAAACAAATAGCAGGGGTAGGATTCTACCAGTTTGGACCAGTTTGGTTGAACCAGTAGTTCCGGTGATCATTAGGCCCCTGCCCTTTTCCTTTGCTTTATTTCCTTGTTTTTGAGCACAGCTGATTTGCGTGGCAGAGTGGTTTGTATTATAGCTAAAATGGTCTTTTCTAAATGCTGGGTGCGTGCATTCACTGAACCGGTTGTTACATCGGTTGAATTGCACCACTGATGAACAGTAATTCAAATCTTTATTTAGCGCAGTGTATAAACCCAGCCAATAAGCCTAGACTTTTCAAAAGTTAAATAATCAAAGGAAAGGTGATTAAGAAAAATTCCAGTTATACTCAATCGAATTTGGACAAGCTTAAAAATGAACAAAAAACAATTTACATTTCACTATACTCATGATTAGATAGGTTGGTCTAATGATTAAAGCACAGGAATAGAGTGGGGAGACCCAAGAGCTAATCCTCTCTTATACCCAACATCAAAAAATTTTGGTAACTCTGGGTCAATCATTATCTCTCAGTCTGATATAGGTGGTACTGGCCAATCACTTCCAAAATGTCACTAAGAAAACTGCATAGGCCTGTCCATGTATTTACGAAGAGTCCAAAATGACTCAAGTGACCACAACAAGCACATGACGCCATCAGAAATGTTCCATGGTCAATACTGAATATTAGATTTTTATCTGATGTTCTCTGGCAGCAAAGTACCTGGTTGCCACTTCACAGAGCCCACACTATACAACCATGCTTACCTGTGATTAAATTTATGACCAAATGAAACCCAATCTTTATCAATTAATACCTGAAATAAAAAAAGTAGCATCAAAGGAGATTGTAGAGGTTTTGTCAAGAAGCAGAAAATTATGTTTCTTATTCTAATTAATTGGATTATTAAAAATAATCCTGATATTTCACAATCAGAAAAAGCAGAATGGGGCAACTCACTGTGGCGAGCTGGCCACAGCCAGCTCACCACAGCCAACTCGCCACCTCCAAGTCACTACAGGACAACTCCACGTGACCAACTTGAGCTGACCATGGTGAGTTGGCCACACTGAGCTGTCCTAGACCCCAGAAAAAAGGGTAAGAGTTTTATCAGGGACAGTGATCATACTGTTATGAATTTTAGAAACTGATTGGCACCCTACTTAGATGGCAACATACAATTTTGTTATGCTGGAAATTTGCTATCCATTTGTAGAATAATTCTTAACATGTTGATGTTCAAATTATAATGTTATATGGTTTTTACTCTATGTTTAACGCTACAAGGTTAACATTAATTGGCTATAAATCAATTTGTAACATATTTCTTAAAGTTATCTCCCTGTGCCACACTGACAGAACACATGAACACTGAACACATGAACAGTGACAAAGAATCTAAATTTTATGGGTTTGAGTCATTATAGCCCTTTAGAGAAGTCAGTTGTTTATACCATCAGCATGGGAAAATGTCAGGGAAATGTATACCCATATTCCCAAACCAGGTTTTCAGAGGAACGTGATAATTTATGTTTTATATTATAAAAAGAGAAAAGATGCTTCCCATTTTTATTGGAAAAAGAATTATGGATTAGAGGACAAAATAAGAAACACATCAAAATAGGCAAGAAAATTAGTACGATAATACTCATCTCCTTTGGATGAGTTCAGATTGACAGGACCAGATGGTTTACATCCCAAGGCTCTGAAGGAACTGGCATATGTGATCTCAGAACCACTACACAAATCTTTCAGAGCTGCTGGAGCAAGGGGGAAGTGCCAGAGCACTCGAAAAGAGCTGATCTGAGTCCAATGTTCAAAAAATGAAAAAAAGGGGAACCAGGAAACTACAGACCAATCAGCCTGACATCAATACCTGGTAAATCCTAGAAAAGATAATTACACAGTGGATTTGTGAGCACCTAGAAATGAACAAGATGATTAATAAAAGTCAGCATGGGTTTGTTAAAAACCTTCATTGATAAAGTGACTAAATTAATAGACCAGGAAAAAGCTGTGGATATAGTATACTGGGATTTCAGGAAGGCATTCAATAAAGTAGACCACAGTCTGCTTCTTGATAAGATAAAGCAATATGAGACAGACCACAAGATGGATTTGCAATTGACTGACCAACTGCACTCAGCATTCAGCCTCAATAGATCTACATCTAGATGCATGCAGTAGAGATGCATGCAGTGGAATACCTCAAGATTCTGTCTTCAGCACAGTGCTCTTCAACATCTTCATAAGTTATCTAAATGAGGGGATAGAAGTGCAGCTCATCCAGTTTGCAGATCACGCCTAGCCGGAGGGGGGGATTGCTAACACTCTGAAAGATAGACTCAAGATTCAGAAGGATTTTGTCAGACTACAGCAATGAGTCCTATCCAATAAGGAATCAGTTCTCAACAAATGAACCAGCAAACATGGTTAAAAACATCACTGGCTGCAGCAAACCTTCCAGGCAGAAGGAAATCAACAACTAGCAGATGACCTGAATGTGTTTTACTGCAGGTTTGAAAGGAAACTACAGCTACCTATCTCCACTACCCCCATCTCAAACATACCAACAACAGTCAAGCCTACTACAACCGACCCCAACCCATTGGGTTCACAACCTCTGGTGATCACAGAAAAAGAAGTGCAAGATCTATTTCACAGACAAAAGCCAGGAAAAGCACCAGGGCCAGACAAGATAACTCCTTCTTGCTTACAAGTCTGTGTTGACCAATTGGCCCCCATCTTCACCTGAATCTTCAATAAATCATTAGAGATGTGCTATGTTCCTTCTTGCTTCAAACGCTCTACTATCATCCCAATGCCAAAGAAGCCCTCCATCAGGGAACTGAATGACTACAGACCAGTTGCTCTAACATCCTTTGACATCCCTAACCCTAACCCTAACCTTTGAAAGGCTAGTGCTATCCCACTTGAAAACCATCACGGATCCACTGTTAGATCCCATGCAGTTTGCATACCGAGCAAATAGATCAACAGATGATGCTGTTAATATGGCTCGCACTACATCGTACAACACCTCGAATCTCCAAATACCTACGCAAGAGTCCTCTTTGTAGATTTCAGTTCAGCATTCAATACCATCATTCCAGACATTCTTCTAACTAAACTAAACCAGCTAGCGGTACCTGAACACACTTATAAATGGATCATAAGCTTCTTAACAGACAGGTAGCAGCAGGTGAAGCCAGGCAGAATCACATCTGATACCCGTACAATTAGCACAGGGCCCCCCCCAAGGCTGTGTGCACTTCTCCCTATATACCAATGACTGCATCTCAAATAATCCATCTGTTAAAGTACTGACGTTTGCAGATGATACAACAGTGATTGGTCTCATTCAAGACAATGATCAATCTGCATACAGACAGGAGGTTGTACAACTTGCCTCATGGTGTAACCGAACAAGCTGGAACTGAACACACTCAAAACCATAAAAATGGTGGTAGACTTTAGAAGAAGCCCTCCCATACTACCACCTCTTACAATACTAGATAACACAGTATCAACAGTAGAGACCTTCAAATTTCTAGGTTCTATCATATCTCAATACCTAAAATGGGTACCTAACATCAAAAACATCATCAAAAAAGCACAACAAAGAATATTCTTTCTGTGCCAACTCAGAAAGCTCAAACTGCCCAAGGTGCTGCTGATACAGTTCTACAGAGGACTTATTGAGTCTATCATCTGCCCCTCTATAACTGTCTGGTTTGGTTCTGCAACCCAACAGGACAGACACAGACTTCAGAGGATAATTAGGACTGCAGAAAAAACAATTGCTACCAACCTGTCTTGAGTCAAGGACCTGTATACTGCATGAGCCAAAAAGAGGGCTGTGAAAATATTTACAGACTCCTCACATCCCAGATACAAACTGTTTCAACTGCTATCCTCAAAATGACACTACAGAGCACTGCACACCAGAACAACTAGACACAAGGACAGTTTTTTTCCAAACACCATCACTCTGCTAAACAAATAATTCCCTCAACACTGTCCAACTATTTACAAAGTCTGCACTACTATTGCTACTAATCTTCTCATCACTCCTGATCACCTATCCCCTCCCACTTGTGACTGTATGACTATAACTTTGTCGCTTGTATCCTTACGATTTATATTGACTGTTTCCCAGTATGATTTGATTGTTTATTGTACCCTATGACTATTATTAAGTGTTGTACCTTATGATTCTTGACTCTTGACAAATGTATCTTTTATGTACACTGAGAACATTTGCACCAAGACAAATTCCTTGTGTGTCCAATCACACTTGGCCAATAAAGAATTCTATTCTATTCTATAAGATATAGTTCATTGGTGAGAAAAATAAGGTCCTGAACTTAGGCAGGAAAAACCAAATGCACAGGTATAGAACAGGCAGTTTGTGTCTCACAGGTAACTGTGAGAGAGATCTAGGTGTCTTAATGAAGCACCACTTAAATATGAGTGTGCTGCAGTTGCCAAAAAAGCCAATGCAGTCCTAGGCTGCATCAACAGAGGGTTAGCATTAAAAGAATGAGAAGTGATAGTAATGTTCTATCTTGCACAAGTGAGACCACACTTGGAATACTCCAATTCTGGTCATCATGATACAAAAAAGATGCTGAGATCCTAGAAAGTGTGCAGAGATCAACAACAAAGATGATAAGAGGCTATATTGT
This sequence comes from Naja naja, assembly GCA_009733165.1. Taxonomy (NCBI): domain Eukaryota; kingdom Metazoa; phylum Chordata; class Lepidosauria; order Squamata; family Elapidae; genus Naja; species Naja naja. The sequence continues at coordinate 46,277,197 of CM019151.1, forward strand.
ATGATGAATGATTAAGGAAACTAGGTATGTCTAGCCTAATGGGGTAACATGACAGCTTGCCTCTCGAAGTTGTGGGTGCTTCATTGCTGGAGGTTTTCAAGAAAATATTGGACATCCATTTGTCAAGGATTGTATAAAGACTTCTGCTTTGGGCAGTGGGGATGGACTGGAAGATCTCCAAAGTCCCCTCTAGTTCTATAATTCTCATATTCTAAATACATCCCAGTCCTTTGCATCCACTTTGGCCTTACATAGAAAACTCAAAGTTAAAATTAAATTGAAGATTAAATAAAAATTTGCAAGCTTCAGAGCTTGCAAATGGAACAGCAACTAACTAGCCTCTGTCTCTTCAGTGCAGTTCCTTCCTATCTATTTCATACAAAGGCTAGCATCCAAGTTTCCCATTCAAGATTTACAAAAGAATGCGGAATGTTTTAAAACTCCAAGATCTCTTCATAAACAAGATAATCGAAGGGGTGGGGGTAATGATTAGTATTTAAGATGCACTTACTACACTATGCTGTAATGTTATAAGAAACATGATAGAAATGGGGGGGGAGTGATAGTCCATCCAATTACTTGGGGTGATAGTAAGTTATGCCAAGTGGACAAGTGTCAGTTTCTCATTTTTGAAAATATGTATCCCATCCATTGAAGATTTTTCTTCTTGTAGTCCACAGAACTGCTCTTGCTTTTGATCTGTTCACCATGAATTTGTGTATTCCAAGACAGTGAACTGGTTCCACTTCCTTGCCTTTCACCAGAGCTTAAGTAAGAGTGCCAGAAGTGCTTTTATGTAGTGACAACAATGAGAGGCACAACTGCTAACTTACACAGTAAGTCATGATTGCTGAACTGAATCTACAGTTGAAGATGGACCTCAATTATGGACTTCCAAAAATGTGGTGCATCATCTCCCAAAATGTGAAAGATAAATCTTCTGGAAATTCACTAAATAGTTTGATGTTATTAAAAACTTGTTTCATTTTAATTCTATTAAAATGAACTCACAACTTATCCCTTTTCCTGCTAATTAAAGCTGTTGTCAGGGTTCTGACCAGTGCCCTAACACAATTAAGAGTCTCAAGCCTCTGACTTACCATAAATCCTTTTATAGTTCTGTAATATGGATCTAATAGAAGGCTTGCTACAGAACAGACCTGGGCAGTCCGGTCCCATCCATCTGAACAGTGAACAAGAACGCTGACTCCCTCTTCAGCAACAGCCTAAAACAGAAAGAAAGGAGGAGGAATGTAGCCTTGATTCCTATAGAAGGGAAAATAATAGAGAAGGCACAATCTTAAGTATGTGGAATGTCAACTCTTAGCATCTCAAGGTAAAGCTGGAAATATCTCTGCTAGAAACCTTGGGTAGCCATTGTCAAATATGAACAATACTCAACTGGATGGATCGATGGTCTGAGTCAGTAGGAAGCTCTATTCACGATGTTGCAGCCAATGTAATACACTGTGAAAGGCTTTTGTACATAGTGAATAACTGTATTTTGCTGGGTGGAAATATACCATAAAATCTTTTCCTTTCATCATCTCTGTCCTTGGAGAAGCTGCCAATGGGTCACTATATTTTGCCTTTTATTCCACTACTATTTCTCTACTATTTCTTTGCACCTTGGCCTTTTCTTTTGTAATACTAATTATGAATGTGCTTCATGTCCAGTTGCAGCATTTCATTCTGACAGTACAATACACACTTATCCAAGCATACGTGTGACATTTAAGAAAGAATGGTAAATATCAGGAAATTGGCATCACCAGTTATGCTAGACAAAAATAGGTTCACAAGCTTGTGCTACAATTTGGGCAACACTTCTCTGTATAGTATCTAGCACTGTGTTATTTTCTAGGCCAGAGAGGCACAGATATGGACCATATTAATTTCATTCCATAACACATCCTTGCAAGTGGAAGAAAATAAAAGATTTTCCATTACCTGAAATGGCACATCCCCATTTTCATTTACAAATCATATATTGTACCTTTGCGATAAAGATGCCTGCATCCATAATGGCTTTGATGTGCTTCAACCAGCCTGAATTCTCTAGCCCCCAGAGGAAATCACTCATTGAAGGAGATGTCAGCTCGCAGACTGCAAAATAAGCCCATTTCAGCAGATTAGAATTTTTAAGTTGCTAATTTTACATGGTAAGTCTAGTGTAAAAGGGAGGAATTGATTTTCACATACATGTTGGTCACTTGTTCGCTGCACGACTGATTTGTAAACATGATCAGCCATTATATACCAGTTTGACTTCTTGCACTGCTGCAAGCCATATGCTTTTAAATTCTGGGGAAAATATGCATAATAAGTTTTTTTCCTGAACACCATCACTCTGCTAAACAAATAATTCCCTCAACACTGTCCAACTATTTACAAAGTCTGCACTACTATTACTATTAATCTTCTCATCACTCCTGATCACCCATCCCCTCTCACTTGTGACTGTATGACTGTAACTTTGTCGCTTGTATCCTTACGATTTATATTGACTGTTTCCTAGTATGATTTGGTTGCTTACTGTACCCTATGACTATCATTAAGTGTTGTACCTTATGATTCTTGATTCTCGACGAATGAGAATTCTGTTCTATTCTAAAGTCCCCAAAACGAAAAGGCTGTGTCGACAGATACTGAATTAAGGACTGCTGTACTCAAAGTCTCTTCATATTTTAACCCAGTAGGGGTTTTTGTCCTCAAAATAGCAAGACTAAGTTTATCTTCTGCAGGGCTTCAGTTCACTCATATCTTTTTTAAGAATGCAACTAAAAGACCAATGTTGGAAGAAAAGGTTCAATTAAACCTTCCCTCTCTGCCACTTCCTTCTTCAAAAATCATAGTCTCTTAAACTGGCATTTCATCTTAAAAATGGAAGACAAAAAGGAACTGTACAATTGTGTAAGCTTGGCCATTCCCCAGCTGCTGACATGAATAAAAAAAATTTCTTGGCATATAGGAGGAATATAGCCATTAAGCCCTTTCATGTCAAGCAGGATGCTGATCCATTCAAATTGATGAGAAATTCCCTACATACACATCTGGAGGTGTGGCACATTGCTGCAGAAGGGTTCCAAAGCCCAACCTCTATATCCAGATCTGGTAACCTCAGATTGAGCCAATCCAGATACACCAAACCGGATGTCCTACATATATGCTGTACTTATCCCCTGTGAGTTGGAAATTAGTAGTGCTGGAGCTCTAACACATTAGCCTGGGAGGACCAATCTCATCATTCAGTGAAAAAAGCAATTCTTCGCAGTTGATCACAAAAGATATGTTCAAAATAGCATCTCAGAGAACTACCTTTATGATAGTGTACTGCTGACAGCAAGAAGTCTGTCAAATGATTAATGCATCTACGCAGATGGGAACACAAGCCATTAGCAGCTGGATTTACTCTGAGATTGCACACCTCCTGTTTGCAAAGCCTAAATAGAGTCAAAATAGAGGTTTGTTCCTGATAAGAGTTAATATTTGCTTTCCACTTGACTAAGCAAAGACCACAAAGTCCTAAACTGCAGTCCTAAACGTCAGATCTAAATCAGCCAGGTCTGATAGCAGTAGCTGACCTGGAGTTCAAAAGTGAACTAATTTAGTGAGGAATTCTGTTACTAAGCAATGTCTCCATTAAAAGCCGTTGGCCTTGAAATTCTTATTTGCAGAAATTTCCATAAAGAGGCATAAGATGTCCCAGATTTGAAATGGTAATATTACAATGTCTTTTTTTCCTCTTATATTCAATTGCTTTTTTATCTTATACAATTTCTATTTTATTCTTGTTTTATATTGTTTTACTGTATCTTTAGTCAATTTTTATGTGGTTTCGAAATCTTCATTTTTAGGTTTTATATGACTATTGTATTGTCTTTGTTATAGTTGGTCATTGTCCCTGTGTTTTTAACTCTGGTAATTAAATAAATTGGAAAAATGCGTTTGATTTGACACATCGCCATTCTAGATCTGCCTTTCACCATTAATTGTACAGAAAGAATCAGCAGAAACAAGAATGTGGGCTGATCAGACAACAAGCATAGTAAACAATATGTCAGATGTGGAGGAAATAAACCAAACCTTCTGTAAGCTAAGCTACATACCATATAACTTTAATTTCTTTTTCCAAAGTAGGACGAGAAGGGTAAAAGAAAAGAGTAATGCATATATAGCAGATTAGCAGAAACTGACCATCATAGTAATTATTAGAATGTGCTGTTCTAATAAGGAAAAAAGAATGCCAGCATGTAAATATTCTGCATTAAGGTATACATACTTTTGAAATTATGGAAGAGATGCTTCCAGATGCAAGCCCAGAACTGCTTAAATGCATTATGTCTTTTTTCAGGATTCCAAGCATATATGAAAATATTAACATCTGCTTTAATAAGTCAGATTGCCACATTCAATGAATCAGATCTTTAAAACAGCTACTAATTTTTCAAACTCATGAGGAAGAATTTCTTCTGAAACATTTTCAAAACATACAGAGAGCCAATCTGAAATTATATAGCAGTTTCTTTAATGTCACAAGAGAAAAGATTCATAAGATGAATTGACTGTTGAAGAGATCTCCTATTAAGTTGCTAAACTCTCCAACTCAACAATATCAGACAGCAAGGCTGAAAAATATCTACAGGCAAAGTTGTAATAGCCACTGAAGCAGAGTGCAAGGCAACTACTTCACTTTAGAAAATTTGTTTCATATTAATGGGCTTAGAGCTAAAACTGCAATGCTGTTTGCAGTATTAATGAAGCAAACCCCCTCATTTCAATTTTGGTTCTAATATACATCCAGCTCAGATCTTTAAGAAAAGATGGATGAATCTCAAGCTGCCCCCAGCTTCTACAAAGATAAGATGTTACCTTCAAGCATTTTTTGGAGACTGCTTCGCATAACATGGATGTTTTCAATACCTATGAATTGAAACTTGATGTTGGAATAATTGTCTTCATTTTCATACCCTTTCCCAACTGCTCGGTTTGCCATTGCATTGAGCTGCAAAGATCAAGGAAAAAAGAATACCCTTCAGACCTCTGACATAATGTTCTTTCCTTTATAATGAAGAAGAAATAAAAACATAAAAAGTAAAGCTTTTCCTCGCACATACGTGCTAATCATTTCCAGCTCTAGGGAGTGGTGCTCATCTCTGTTACAAAGCCGAAGAGCCAGCGCTGTCTGAAGACATCTCTGTGGTCATGTGGCCAGCATGTCTAAATGCCGAAGGTGCACAGAACACTGTTACCTTCCCACCAAAGTGGTCCTTATTTTTCTACTTGCATTTTTACATGCTTTCGAACTGCTAAGTTGACAGAAGCTGGGACAAGTAATGGGAGCTCACTCCGTTACGTGGTGCTAGGGATTTGAACCACCAAACTGCTGACCTTTCTGATCGACAAGCTCAGCGTCTTAGCCACTGAGCCACCGCAAACATTACAATTTGCCAAAAGAAAGAAAGGGAGGAAAGAGCCCTCCACAATATTGGATTGTGAGTTTTATTAGTGAAAATATGGGCTGCATTCTTTGTTTTTTTAAAAGCTATGAAATAAAAATAAGATCTGCTGTCACCTTTGCCTTTGACTACTTTGAAGCTTTTACATTCAACAGTGATTTCAATTGTACAATTCATCCAGAAGATGGCAACCTCTCTTCAGAACCACAGAACACAGAACTGATCTGATCTGTTTTCAGATGCCAAATTATTGTTGACCTGAGTTGACTTGCCATTGGGTTAACAATGAGTGCTTTTTAAAGGAGGGAGAATAGGAAATGCTAGTATGCTCTAGACACAGAACTCATTTTACCTGTCTGCATATACATGTGTGTGTGTGCCTTCAAGTCCCTGCAGTTTTCAGAAGTGGTTTCAGAAGCAAAAGATTGTCTGCTTCCGCCAGTTGAGAGAAAGTGACTGGCCCAAAGTCACTCGCTTTGTGTCTAAGGCAGGACTTGGGCTCAAGGTCTCCCAGTTTCTAGCCTATGGTCTTAACCACTACACCAGACTGTTTCTCTCACCTTACCTACTGACAATATAATCAAATATATGTTGAAGCATAAAGACCCTTTTGGATGTTGTTGCACTCAACAAAAAGGCAAAGGTCAACAAGTTGTTATATGGCCTGTAGTACAGGTCTGCTGGATTGAATATGCATTTCCTAGAATCTAGCAAATCCTGTTAACGCTCTGGAAAATTTCCTTGAGAAGCCACACTGTGTTTGCACAAAAGTTATCTGCCCAATAGGGAATGTTGACCATATTACAAGTAGGTCTTTGGACATATGCTCTAGCTTTGTAAAGATGGAGAAGCCTCTACTACAAATAAAGTTATATTTATGCAAATAAAGTTATATTTATTATTACTTTATGTTTGCAAAAAGAAAATATCCTCATAATAAAAGTTATTCCACAATGGAGGAGGTAGCCTTGAGAAGAAGCAGACTCTCCTTTTTTGGAGGCATTTAGGTAGATACAGGGTGGCCATCTGTTAGACATGATAGAGTAATTGAGTTTGGCATTAGAGAGAGGACTATGCAGGGGTGGGATTCTACCAGTTCTGACCGGTTCAGGTGAACCGGATGTTAAATTTGCATCTGGTTTGCCAAACTGGTATTTGAACTGACCAACAATTCTAGAACTTCTGGGACATTTCAGCCAATACTCGGCATAAAAAAAGACAACAGAATTTGAAGCCTCTTACTTTGGGTCGTGTATCAACAACATAGATAAAATCACTTCCAGGATTTGCGTTTCGGATCGACTGTAGCATTTGTTCATCCTCCAGGCATCGAGCACTGAAGCCTGCTAGTGGTTGGCTACTCCGACATATGGAAGCCTAGGAGATAACAACAGAGAGAAACAAGAACAGCCATATGCTTTACTGTGAAAATATTTAATATACTCAAGCTTGGTTATAACACTTTGGTTGTGGTTTAGTTTCTTTGGTGTTCTCACAGCAAACTGACTTTTATGACTTATTTGTCACAAGCTGCATTTAGAATTTTCCAGATGATACGATGCCCATCAAATGTGTTTCCTGAATTACATAGTAAAGATTAAAATAAGATTAATGCAATTAAAATCTGATCAATTAATCAATGTAAAATCTCTGATACTTTGGCCAACAAATTTATGAATTTTTCTTATCTATAACAGAACTATAGTAACCTCCATCTTTAAAAAGAAGTCAAGACAGATATGGTATGTCCCATCCTTCGACTGGGAGATATTTTTTGTAACCTTGTTGACACAAATTCTTTCAAAATTATTTCAATACTCAAAATCAGAATATATTAAGTAAATTATTTAATGCTTTAATCTCATGCTTACATTATTCTGCTTGTAGTAATAGGAAAGTGCTGGAAAACGCCTCCTACTACGAAATTTAGAGCTTCCCACAATGATATGAGCAGTGGCTGATTTGGGTACGTAGATGTCGGTAGGATATGAATCACACACCTGTCCCAAAATAGAAGAAAGCAAAACTGAAGATTTTTTTACTGGTTTGTTCAAGCAGTCTATACTGTATAGTAATGTTTCTCATCCCTGCCAATTTTAAGATGTATGGACTTCAGTTCCCAGAATTCTCCAGTCAGTCATACTGGGTGGACAATTCTGGTAGCTGACAAAGTTGAGAAATACTGTTATATATATTTATTTTTCCAAACACTCCACAATGAATTATTCCAAACTGCTTCACAAATAGTTATTTTATATACTTGCAGTGAGCAAAAAGAATGAATGACAATTCGGAGAAAATGTTAAAAAGCACATACTTTCTGGTACTCCTATATATTACCATAATCAAGATTCAAATAGTCTAAATAGTATGACACACCTTTTATAACTGGAGGCCTATTGGGAAATTCTGACAAGTTTACACCTTGTCTATCTGAAGTTCACCAACAGAAAAACTGCAAAAGTTATTTTAGAACAAGATTTTTTGCAAGAATGACCAGATTACAGGATTTTTTTTCTCTGCAACACCTCTCAGCAATATTGTGTTTAAAGATGAAACATGGTATTATGAAACATGGTATCATGAAACATGTATTCATCAAAAACAGTTCAGATGTTGGATGTAATTTCTGGAATCTATAGTCCAACACAAGATAAAACTACCAGATAACCAATCACATAAGGAGGAAGGGAGTAAAGAGAAAGAATAAATAAAAAAGAAAAACATAATGAAGGAGAGAGTGATGGAAAGGATGGGATCCCAGTTACCAAGTAGTAGATATAAGAAATATACTCAAGATCCATAAAGGATTCAAATGCCTATATACTATGCTCAAAGTTTAGGGAACAAACATGGTGAACTTGATGTATTAATACATGAAGGTAGATATGATATAGTTGCCATTACTGAAACTCACAACTGGAATGTACTGATAGGATACAAACTATTTAAAAGAAACATACCTAATAAAAGAGGAGATGGAGCTGCATTATATATAAAAGATCACTACATCTGTACAGATATACACAAAACCAAGGATGAAAACCTCCTGGAATCCATATGGGTCAATATAAAAGGAAAAACAATGACATTCCTATAGGCATATACTACAGGCCATCCAACCAAGCAAAAGAAATAAATGAATTCTTTGCTAACCAATTAACAAATGTATATAGGAAATAAGCCAGAGCAGTAATGAGATAATTTAACTACCTTGATATCAACTGGGAGACAAACACTGCAGCAAGTGGGAGATTGAACAGATTCCTAACTAACTTAGTTGACAACTTTATCATCCAAAAGATAGAGGAGGGAACTAAAGGAAAAACTATACTGGACCTAATTCTTACTAATAGAGAAGAAGTGATAGAAGGAGTTGAAGTTGCTGGAACCTTGGCCAAGAATGACCATGTCATACTGGAATTCAATATAATGCAAACACAAGCAATAGAATATAATCCAAACAGTCCAACACAATGTTCTCTGATAAACTGAAAGACAACAAAGGATGAGCACAAAAAATGGAAAGAAGGACACATAACTAAGGCAGAGTATCATCAGATAGCCCGAATCTGCAAAGATGAAGTCAGGAAAGCAAAGGCTCAGAACGAACAAAGACTTGCAACAAAAGTCAAAGATAATTTTTAAAAAGTTTCTTTCAATATGTAAATAACAAGAAAAAAGTCAAGGAAACAGTTGGTCCACTAAAGAGAGAAGATGGCAAGGAAGTAACAGGGTATAGAGAGAACACAGAGCTTCTTAACTCATTCTTTGCATCTGTTTTCACACAAAAAGACCAAAAACATAACTGTAAAAGAAAGACTAGAAATAAAAATTAAAATAAGAAAATGGTCTGAGAACACCTGACATCAATGAATATAAATCTCCTGGACCTGATGGATTACATCTCAGAGTTCTGAAGCAGCTGGTAGATATTAACTCAGATCCATTGTCTCACATCTTTTTTAAATTAAATTTAAAAATGTATTTACAATTAAATTAGTAGACCAGAGAAATGCTGTGGACATAGTACATGTAGACTTCAGCAAGGAATTTGACAAAGTAGACTACAACCTACTTCTTGGTAAGTAGAAAAATGTGGGATAGAAAGTATCACCACCAAATGGATTTGTAACTGACTGACAAACTGTACTCAATGAGTAGTCCTTAACAGTACTATATCTACATAGAGGGAAGTAAGCTGTGGGGTACTACAAGGTTCTGTTTTAGGCCAGTGCTCTTCAATATCAATACTAGTGCCGCTTTATAAATCCTTAGTAAGGCCACACCTGGAATACTGCATCCAGTTTTAGTCACCACATTACAAAAAGATACTGAGTCTTTGGGGAAAAAAGCAAAGAGCACTTCATCAACTAAGATGATTAAAGGCCTGGACACTAAAACATATGAAGAATGGTTGCAGGATTTGGGTTTGGCTAGTCTAGATAAAAGAAGGACTAAGGGGACATGATAGCAGTATTATAGTATTTGAGAGGTTGCCACAAAGAGGAGGGGTTCAATTTATTTTCCAAAGCACCAGAGGACAGAACAAGAAACAATGGATGGAACCTACTCAAGGAGAGAAGCAACCTGGAATTAAGGAGAAACTTCCTAACAGTGAGGACAATTAACTGGTGGAGGAGCATGCCTTCAGAAGTTGTGGGCACTTCTTCACTGGAAGTTTTTAAGAAGAGGCTGGACAGTCATTTGTCTGAAATGGTATAGGGTTTCCTGTTTGAGTAGGGGATTGGACTGGAAGACCTCTAAGGTCCCTTCCAGCTCTTTTCTGATTCTGATACTTCTGGAAGATACCAAGTTGAGAACTCTACTTTATCAATACAAGAATACATAAGGTACTACAAGTGTCTTCCTTCCTTTACATTCCCTTTCCATAAGTTGATTTAACAGTTGCCAATTATCCACAATTTATGCGCCCAGGAAATTGTTTTTATGAATGCAAACCAATTTCTGAAGCTAACTTCAGAAGCTGATTGTGTTTAAAATCTCAATTTCTCAGGATGGCAGGAAAACACCAATTTTATTAATCAAAAATAAACAACAAAGTAAGTTTTATACAGAAGACTACAAAGGCACATATCTTAAGTCAATATTTACTGGTTCAAGTATTTCATAATGAATTGGGCCATTGAGTTATTTGGAAGGTGATGGAAACAGAAGTATTTCACACACTAGTATTTTGAATCACAATATTTAGACCTCAGACCATTTGTTTTCATGAGCAGCAACTCACACGATAATCTCTATTAACGTCACTGATCTGCCAGTAATTATTTGGAATTCCCATACGATTGTATTCTTTCATTAAGTTTGTCAGATTCCAGCCTTGCTCTCGTTCTTCTTTGTTTAATTTCGGATTGAAAGAAAAACAATACAGTTCTTCGTATTTCACTGAAAACAAGAAAACGAGACAGCTGCTGTTTCTTCACTAGAATTACTGCTATTATTATTAATGCAAAATGGCAAACACCAACATTTATTTGCTCGATTTATTTGCTTAATTGTTCCAGCAATCCAGGGGATAAAGCCAACTTTCTTAGAAAGTTATCATTGCAGAAATGCCAAACAACAATTACAGAGTGGACTTCAGATCAGTTCAGTGCATTTCCTTTGTCTGGACACTTTTAAGATAACATTTGGGAGACAGCCAATACAGAATTCTCCTTGAGGTTATTCGGTAATTTAATTTTTACCAGGCAGACAAGGCAGATGAACAAAGCAGAAGCAATATTTTCCTCTCTGTGTTTTATTAATTTTGCTATATTGGATGGGATTTGATTCATGCTTACATTATCTAGTGTAATCAATGCTGGAAACAGCCACTTTAATGTAGTTGAAATTATTTTTTACATTCTGACATAACATGGATTGAGCCTTTAAACAATTAGAAATACTAGGAGGCAATGAAGGGGCAAATGATGGCACAGAAATGGCTGCCATATTGATTACAGGTATTGGCAAAGCATATAGTTGAAGGCAAAGAAACATTGGTTTGTGTCAGTCATAGTTTATTTTTAAAGAATGCTTCTGTGGACTCCATGGGCCCAAAAGATAGTTAGAAATATAAATTATACTTAAGGTTGGCACTTTGCTTCAGAACAAACTATTTTTCCAATCATGTTTATAAATAAATGAATTTAATGAATTAGGAAAGCTTGGGAACTTAGGGGGGCAGTGCCAACAAATATATCATCCATGTAAAATCACCCCAGGGAATTATATTGGAGACAGTTTCTACAATGAAAGGACATTTCCATAAAACACTCTTGTCCCATGTCAGAGATTAATACTAAAAATAACAGAGGAAAAAATAAAATTCCAAGCATAAAAGAATGATAAATCTGGATGGAATTAGCTAAAAAATAAATGGAGAGTTCCAATTGTTTGGTACCAGAGCAGAAAAGAACAGTCTTTAAGGAAAAGACCAAGAAAACAGCCAGAGAATTAGGAAAAGGAATAAGAAGAACATGAGCATGAGTAGTTAAACAAAATACAGTTGAATATAACAACCAACCATATCAAATGCAGAAAACAGATTTATGAATTGCCTTTTCATGACTGTACATTCAGATCAGTGGAACCTTTTGTTGAAATAGAATCCAAACAACTCAGCCTCCTAAGAGTGAGATTTATAAACAAAAAAGAGGAGTCACCCATGCCTACAAGGAAATAATTTTACTCAGGCCAACTGCCAGCACAGACACTTGGGTACCTCCTTAACTTCCAATCTATACCTGGGCGCGCCAGACGTATCAGAGAAATGTAAACATCATGGCAGTCTCTTTCCTGAGACATGATGAACTGAATGTTCTGGAAGTTCTTACAACGAATCAGCATTGGGCAACCAGAAGCTGATGTAGCAAGTTTCTCAATTGAGGAGATCTGGCTGTGAAGGATCTGATAATGAAAAATAAGAAGTCAATCTAAAGAGAAGCTAAAAATATTCCATTTTATAAATTACACCATCAAAACTGTATGTTGTGCCCTAAACAACATAACGCTCACTGTAGCATGGTGAACAAAGTTTCAGTATTATACAAGATCACAGAAAACAAGAGCAACTGAATCCTGAATCAGTAAAGGGAGCAGAGGATCACTTAGTGGAGTAGGAGATCACTTAGCTACATTTGCTGGAAAGAATGCATACAAACCCATCTCTCAGAGAGTGAGGAAGTGATCATTAACTTGTTAAGTGAGATCCCAAAATTAGAACTTAGAATAACTTTATTGTCGCGTTGAATGACCACTGGTCTGCATACATTAAGTTGAAATTTTGTTGCATACAGCTCTCAAAGGGTCTCCACCTCGCATATACACTACATAAACATGACAAAATGAAAAGCCTTTGATGACTCATGTTAGCTCACATTCCCTTAACACTTGAGACAATATACTGTGGAATTTCCCCACAAAAACAACTTTGCAAGGTATGACAGGCTGAGGGGAAAAAGTAAGTTAGCAAAAATGTCTAAATTTTGGTGTTTCATTTTATGAAATTGTTTGAATGTATTTTTTTAGATATCGTTTACTTTCAATATCTGTTTTTAATGAGAACAATCACAGAATGTGTTTCACTTATGCCTGGCATCCTGAAATTCAAGTATTATTAGAGGTTGTGAATTTTACCTCTGTTTAAAAGTCAAGCAGACTTTCAAAGAGAAAAGATTATAAATCCAGAACTTTGGTTTCAGGTTCTTTAAAGCAGGGGTCTCCAACCTTGGCAACTTTAAGATTTGTGGACTTCAGCTCCCAGAAGCTTTGCTGGCTGAGGTATTCTGGGAATTGAAATCCACAAGTCTTAAAGTTGCCAAGGTTGGAGACCTCTGCTTTAAAGCAGGGGTGGGCTGCTGGAGGTTTGCAGGGATTCGGGAGAGCCCCTAGCTACGATTATGTGCAGCTTGGCGAACCCTCAAATCCCACTCCTGGCTGGCCCTGCCCACCCCGCTCCACCCCTCCCAGGAGGCTCCACACGGCCCATTCGGGAAGGCCGGAAATGGGTCTATTTCTGGCCTCCAAATAAGCTCCAGAGCCCAGGGAGGCCATTTTCGCCCTCCCAGAGGCTCGAGGAAAGCCTCCGGAGACTGGGGAGGGCAAGCCCCCCTCCCACCATGGTGCAGGAGGCTGACTAGGCCATACCCACCCAGTAACCGGGCAGAGAACCCTTTGCCAAAAATGTTGAAGCCCACACCTGTTTTAAAGGGTTTTGAAATGCTAACTGTGGTCACTTGAAACTACCAACTTAGAAATCCCAGGGTGAAAACAGAGCTTTCAACATGGTAGAATGCTACAAGGAAGAGATTAGAACAATTATTTCAAAACTGACATATGCAAGGAATCTAAATGTGAGGAGCATTCAAAAGGTGGGGATAATCAGTGGGAAGGAAAAAAGAGTTTTATCCCTTCCATAACCAAGAGTTCCAAAATTCTGTTCTTACTGGTAACAAACAGTTTTGGGAATGGTACTCTAAATGATGGACATCAGTTGGAGAATGCTGCCCCAGGCTCAGTGAAATTACTGGAATTCACCTCACAGCTCCAATCTCCAGCTCATCTTCTTCACCTTTTCTGCCTGAGTAGAACTTGCTATGCATCTTTGTGAGGATATTGAGAGAATGCCATTTGTTTTGTAATCTCTGGAAGCAAAATATTTTGAGCTGGCCCTTCCCTTGAAGGCAATGAGGTTGCTTTTTGGAATTTTAAGAGCAGGCAGGTTTTGTATTCAATGAGATGCATTGGGTAGGAAGTCTGTTCTTTCTGGATGAAGGGACTATTCTTCTGATTATGATAGTTCATGACCCGTTATTATAGAAATAAAAAAATATTTTGCCCTCCAGATATTTTTGAATTCTAATTGCATTCTGGACAATGCTCAAGACTGATAGCATCAATAATTCCGGAGGTTAAGAACTGTTGGTTACTGTGTTTGGGAGACTTAAGAATTACTGAAGTTCTTTCTACTTGCTCTTTCAATGATTTAAACTCTTTTGCTTACTTAGAACATGTTCAAGCAGAAATTGGACCTCTGAATTCCATGAGCTGCTAGTGTTTGGATGCTGGCACTGATTGAGGGGTTGGACTCGTTGCCGTAAATGGCCTCTCCACTCTGTGAGTCAAGGATCCAGAGGGTCCTTGAGGGCTAGGAATTTTTATGACTACAGATACAGATAGAAGTGAACAGTCCCCAAATATTCACAAAGTGTTTTAATAGACCTAATTGCCTTTGTGTTTGTAGAACATTTTATGGTTCTAAATGTACGTCACAGCCTGCGCAGGTCATTGGATTTATCAAGATATAATGGTAACTTGTCATACCCAGGTCTCCTTACGATTGTCTGGCTCATTTTCTACAAAGATGACATGAGTGGCTGTTAGATACAGAGTCCCTAATGCGGTTCTTTTGGAAGATATTCCATCAATGAAGCGCACATTTTCCACCTACAAACAGAGAAAGGCACAAAATGACCAACACAAAACTTCTTAGAAAGAGTTTTAGAGCCATATTTTTTTTCTTTTTAAAATGTGTTACATTCTGTAATGCTTTGATATTGTGCTAAAAGATGCAACACTATTTTACCAAAGTCACCCCTCTTCAGTGTTTACATTTCAAAGTGATGAGTTGCCATCTGATTATATAAAAGCTATGATTGTAATTCAGCAAATGCTGTAAATCCATCTGACAATAATGAGTACTGCTCATAGCCCTGCTCACAGGCATTTCTTTTTAAAATAAATATGTTTTATGAAACCAATAAATCTATTGATAGCAAACCTGATCCCTATCTTATCTGGGACATCTGAAGTTTGGAGCTAGACAAAAGAGGAAAAAACCCAGAATATATCTAGAACACTTAGAAATACATTGCATTCAAACCCATTATTATAAAAAACAAACCAATTGAGAAGTCAAAATTTAGTCATCCCTTGCCCATAATGACAGCTGAATTATCAAGGTTAAATATTTTTCCTATGGTTAAAGGTGTTAAAGGTGGCAACCTTTATTACCTTAATCAAAATTAGCATTTCAATGTGATCTGGGATTTTTCTAAACCAAATTCTCATGGTCTATATTTAGATTCATTGCTACTTTCCATATGTCTTCTGAGAATTTAGCGTGGTGAAAGTAATTTAAGACTAAAATTCAAGAACTTAAAACATTAGTTGAAAAAAATGGATTATGAATTACTGATTTCTTGGCTGGATCTTACATGACTGTATCTTGGCTACTTTTAAAATGACCTATGTCAAAAGCTGGTCACATCAGCTGAAAGCCAAACTACTTTCATGGCACATTCTTCCAGAAAACAGATCCATTGGGAACTATTTTTGTGCATCTCACATTCTTCCCAGTGGATAAGTGAACTTTGCTATATTAAGTCTAAATTTAGGCAGTTTACAGCCAGAGTGAAAAGATGGGTTAGTTTGTGGAAATGGCATATTTCTGAGAATGGAGGATAACTCTGCAACTGATTCAATCCCCCTTTTGGTAAAATAAATATAGAATGCAAGAAAACCCTATATAGAGAAGCCAACCCCCTGAAGTTCTCCCTTTCCTCACTCTAATGAATGTACGCATGAGTTGGACTTCTGTTCACACATGAACATGTGTATATATGATTACAGCTGAAACTGGTAAAGCAAGAAGACACTCACACCCCAGTCTAGGAAAAAAAAACATTATGTAAAGATCTGCCTCTCAATCCCATCAAGGAAATGGCTAACTCTGTATGTCTATACACACATATATACACATAAACAATTTCTTTGCATCGCATTCCTATCTACAGTAAAGATTCCTGTCTAGATATGTCTGCAAATCTTCTGCCAATCAGCCTAGTGCTGAATAAGGCGTGTTGTAATTTATTGTGAGGCCAGGTGTAAAATCTGGCAACATACCTGCCAGGAGCCACATTCTTCCACCTTCCCAAAAGGAAGAACTGGGCCAAAAAGAAACAAAATTTAACATAAAATGTACAGTATCATTATTAAATGTCATTGTTGATAAAACAAGACATCCTTTTTATGACATTGATCCCCTATCTTGTTCCCGGAGAACACACAAGTACAGAGAAGAATGCACATACCCTGCCTCTTTTTCCAACAGAAGAAAGAAGAAAAGTGACAAGAGATGAGAAGAGATCCCTGAACTAGAAAGGGAAACAAAAGCCAAGAGAAAGCAGAGAACAAAACTGGATGGCAATGAATTGAGAAGAGGAAATTGGACAGAAAAGAAAGAAAAGGGAAGAAGCTGTGTTTAGGTGCTGTTTAATACATTCATCAGACAAGCATGCAACTCAACTAATGAAACTGTGTTCTTCCTCATTAAAAAATACTTTACTAATTAATTACAGTAATCTGATTAAGCCTGCCAACTTTTATTCACTTACCAGGGAACAAGCCCTATTAAATTAAGTAGAAAGTATTAATGCACAAGGATAAGGTTTCATTATAAACCTGGGAATCCTCAGAAGAAGGAAGACCAGGGCAAAAAGCCCCACATGTGTAATGACATTACATTACACTAATGAAGGAAGTTAAATATCTGTGTCAAACATCTTGTTGTGTGCATAATCTGTGCAATTGTGTCATGACATTTCATCATGTTGATGTTATCATGATAAAAAGTGCCACTCCATCAAGAGAGAACCCTGGAACAAACCAAGAAACCAGATGTAAAAATAATGATTCCTTTTACTAGGATTCAATTTTAAGCTTGTTCTCTCCCACTCAGAATCTCAAAGTCTCCAAGCATATGGACAGGACTTCAACAGCATCATTCATCTGATTTAGACTAGTGAGGTAAAAACTGGGTAACATCAGCATATTGATGGAACCTCAGATCTTTAAATACTGTCCCCTAAAACGTGGAAGACATTCGTTTCTTAAACAAAAGATGATTTCCTTCAAACCCAGTCAAAAATTGTAGGTTCAGGAACCTATAGCAGAGTTTAGATAAAAAGTAATAAGAATTAGAAACATTTTATATATTATAAGAGCAAAAAAAATGCTATCTAGGAACTCAATTTGTTATAATTTGTTTAAAAACAAAAACTGTGATCTTATACGACATTTGAATAGTATAGATGTATTCAGATGTATACCCTAAACCTAACCCTAGCCCTTATTTTGTCTGATTATTTGTTAGTAGCAGATATAAAATAACATAGAAATGAATGTCCAGTCCTGTGGGCTGATCACTTGCCCACATAAATTATTTGGAATTGAAATATTTATTTCAAACCATGGCTGTCCACTAGGATCTTTTTTTGCTTATGACCTTAGATTTTTGTACAGGAAAGTGACAAAGGGTGTTAAAAAGAACACCATCAAAGGGGGATATATATGGTAGCTACTGCAGCAAGAGGAGCGATGGCAATAAATAGATACTGAAGGGAATGTAAATGGCAAACAGATGTCATGGGCTTTCAGAGGAAAAATGCGAACATTGATCTCAGCAAGATTACTGGGAAGCCATTCAAAAAAAAAAGAATGCTACACTGGTAAAAAAAAAAACTTTATTCAGGCTGACTTCAGAAGAAAGGACAGCTGTATAGCAACATTTGCAGTAGATTTATCCTAAGGCACAATTTGCCTTGGACAGTGTAAGTGCAGAATTGAATGAACCAGCCTAATTTAAAAATCCAATTGGCCAAATTTTATAAGACTTTTCAAAATGAACCAATAAGAGCAAGATACTCCAGGTAAATTTGAAATGTATTTGAATGTGGATAGAAACGTAGCAAATAATGAGAAGGATAGAGAAAAGGATGTATTGGACTTTCAAATGAAATCAAATGATGCCTGAAGATCTACTTTAGGCATCATAGGATTTCATTTGAAAGGTAGTCCTTGACTTGCAACTGTTCATTCAGTGACCATTTGAAGTTACAGCCCTGAAAAAAGTGACACGACCATTTTTCACACTTACAACTGTTGCAGCATCCCCATGGACACATGATCAAAATTCAGCAACTGGCATGTATTTATGATGGTGTCCCAGGGTCATGTGATCATCTTTTGTGAACTTCTGACAAGCAGTCAATGGGTAAGTCAGATTCACTGAACAACTTATTAACTTAATGGCAATGATTCACTTAACAAGTGTGGCAAGAAAGGTGTGAGATGAGGCAAAATTCACTTCTCAACTGTCTCAGTTAGCAAAGGAAATTTTGAATTCAGTTGTGGTCATAAGTCAAGGACTGCTATAACTATCATACCAGAAAAGAGATATGAATATATATATTTTTACTGGATGTACAAAAGAGTTTTATTAAGATTTTGAAGAAGGCTCTTTGTGAAAGGATTAAGAATTAAAAGTATAAGGAAGGAATGCAACGTAAACTTATTCAACCAAGGTTAAGTAGTTCTCAATTTACAACAGTTAGTTTAGTGACTGTTAAAGTTACAATAGCATTGAAAAAAGTGACTTATGACCGATTTTCACAAGTATAGCCATTGTAGCATCCCATGGTCATGTGATCAAAATTCAGCTGCTTGTCAACTGACTAATATTTATTAGGGTTGCAGTGTCCTGGGGTCATACAACCATATTTTATGACCTTCTGATAAGCAAAGTCAATGGGAAAGCAGGATACATTTAAGAACTAGTCACTAACTTAACAACTGAGTGATTCATGCAACAACTGTTGCAAGAAAGTTGTAAAATGGGGCTCAATTGTCATAAGTTGAGGACTACTGTAGTTATATCCGACAATTCTTACTGGACTTTTGCTTATAAGGAATGAATGATAAGGATTTTTCCATTTTTATTTTTAGCTAAGAGATATGGGGTGACAAGATTAGATGTTGTACAGTACCTTAAGAGATGGCACTAAGTTTACATAAATTTGGGTATTTGTTGGAATGAAGGGAGAAGTCCTTTTTTTTCTTTTTCACACTGTTTTTGTCCTTTCTTTTTCATCTTCGTAGTTTGCTTAGTTTTTATTCTTCTCTATCGTAATTTATAATGCAATTTTAAAAAATAAGAACGTCCAGCCATCAATCCATTTTCAATCCATTGCAATGTACAATTAAGACAAAAAAATTACAAGATTTTAAACTTAGATCTGCTGCATTTATATGGCTTGAAGTTTGTAGTTTGTAACAGCTGCTTTACTTCATTGTTAGTAATTTCTCTAGTATCTCTCATAGCTCTCTTATCAAGAGCTGGGTCCTTGAAACTTTATGTGCAAGTCTTCTAGTGAACGAAGTCTCACAGTCACCTAAAACAGAATTCAAGAGGAATATTCATCCACCCACTTTCCCTAGACATAAAAAATGTCTCCTTCAAACGTAGTCAACTGGTAACTTCATGGATGTGTTTATGTAAGGGTTGTTGGATTTTTTTTTGTTAGACAACAATATAGAAGTAGTTTGGCAATGCCTTCTTTTGTCTTTTATAAAACAGTTTTCTCCAATCTATCAGCTATATACATTTTGTAAGCCCAAGAGATCTGAAGGGAATCAGATCGAAGGAATCTATCTATTATGGTGCTGGTCAGAATGCACAAACAAAAAGTAGTCACAAAACAATGATGTTTCTCTCTTTTTACTTTATTTTCTCTTTGGAGTAAACTATGAACAATCAGAGGCTGCCAAAATTTTTGACTTCCTATGATTTTTCTCTACAAGAGAAAGAAGCTTCATTTTTAATGCCTACCTTTCATTCTCCAAAATTGTCTTTGAAAAGTGATCTTCAGAAACATTACAACTATGAACTTCACCTTTACAGTTTCCCACAAATATTTTGAAAAAGCAACTTGGTCATTTCTAAATGCTCTAAAATCATATTTCATGATGTGTATCAGATTGGCTGACCTAAAGGCTTATTTTGAGAAAGGCACTCCAATTTTCTTCACCACTATAAATGTAAATATTTATGATGCTCTATATACTTTCCCCAAAGTCTTCCCATTGTGGTACTTTTTAAATATTCAGGATTCCATTTATAATCTATTACCAGCATCTGAAAATAATACTGACCTAAATATCTAGTAAGAAATAGCAAGAGGTAGGGAGAAAACTTGGAACTGCATGAATTTGACCACACAGGATGGAATATTAAATAAACAGATGCAACAAATAAACTCCTAATGTTATTATTACTACACTCTATAACACATTAGAGGCATTTAGACTGCTTTGTAGAAATCATGTTAAATAGCTGTGTTCTCTTATCTGTTGGGTCCGCACGAAGAATTTTCAACACAGGCTGATCAGGAATATCCAAACTGCATGGAACAGCCATTTTAGGTGGCTTTCTCCAGACTAAAATATGTAGATCACATGTGTTTGTTTCAGGCATAGACACAAAACAAAAATATGCCAAACCTAAGTGGTTAAGAATGTGCAGAACATAATAAAAGGCAACACTATTGGTGGCAATCTGTGCTGATGGCAACTAATGAAAAGAAAAGGAATGTAACAGGTAGAAAGGATGTGGGTAGAGACGAGAGGGCAGGAGAGATAGCTATGCCATGCAGATTTCATAGTGATTAAGGTGCTGGGAAGGTCAATAGACCAAGTCAGGGTCTGCCCTCAACAGTTTGGTTGAGCTTCAGAGCCACAGTATTATTCAGTTCAAACTGATCAGTCCTAAAGACCAACCCTGACTGCTCTTTAGAAGGCCATATCCTGAAGATGAAACTCAAATACTTTGGCCACCTAATGAGAAGGAAGGACTAACTGGAGAAGTGCCTAATGCTGGGAACGATTGAGGGCAATAGAAGAAGGGGACGATAGAGAATGAGGTGGCTGGATGGAGTCACTGAAGCAGTCGGTGTGAGCTTTAATGGACTCCAGGGGATAGTAGAGGACAGGAAGGCCTGGCAGAATATTGTCCATGGGGTCACAATGGGTCAGACATGACTTTGCGACTAACAACAATTCTTCAGTTCGAAACGAATTATAGCCTGCATCCCAGGTACAGCCATATGGCAGATATTGTATACAATTTGTTACTTGTTCCTCAATGTTGCTGTCATTTAAAATTAAGCTACCATGCGGTTTATCATACTGGGGCTATCAGAATAAATGAGTGAGTTAGTTGCCTGTGCCACTTTGCTGTTATTTAGTGCTGAGTCTTTCAAAGTATGTTCCACAAAATCCCATCATTTTTCAGGAACTTAATGAAATTCCATGAAGGACTAAGGACAACAAACAATCATTCAAATACAGCTCATTTTCTATCACTAGAGCTTTTCGTTTTCATCATTGGTTCTATATTTTGTTTTAAAAAAAGTTTTGCAGCTAAAAAAAATAAAACCATGATCCACAGATCATTTGAATTTTTGCAGTCCAAGTATGAGCCCTACTGCTAGTGGTTGATTACACCTATCAATAGTTTTTTTAGTATCTTGCTGTTGTTCCAAGGGCTTTTACCTTCTAAATTATTTTAGTGATTCAAAATCTATACTTGTTTCTTTACATTACATTAAATGTCATAAATAATCTAAGCCTATAGCATGGAAGCAGGGCAGGCCATAGCAAAAATGAAAATCGTCAGTGGAAGATGGATACTTTGCTTTTAAAATCTTGTATTATCAATTCATTTATTCATTTACAGTATTGATATATCCACCCATCCTAAAAAGAACTATTTCATAACACAATATAAAAGTCTCAGAAAGATCCTAAGTACAGTAAGCGTTCCCAAATTAGTGTTCCAATTTTAAGAAATGCTTGATTTTTATTAATCCAAAATATATTCTATGCTATTTCCTGTGGTGGATGTGGGATTGTCTTCTGATTGTCTTCTGGGTGTGGGATGTTACTGAGTTTATTCAAATGGAACATAATCATGGAAAATAATCAGTTTAAAATTATGCCTGTGTGGCATAAGGTACATAAAGAGATAAAAAATGTCAGGATGATGCTTTTAAATGCAAACCACTGTATTCTTCTATTGTCAAATCACATTTCACATGTAGAAGCCAGAGGTCGAGTGTCATAACCCCAAAGGCAAGAAACCATTATTCAAACCTATGTTCTACTAGGATTTATCATACACAATCAGTTGTAAAACAAGAATTTAAAATCCTAGACTTTAAAATACTTTTATCGATGCCCAGCCCAATTAAATCAAATGTCATGAAAATAAACTCTATCGCTCATCAGATTCAGGAACACTCTTCCAGGGATCCATTTTTATTCTATTGACCTAGAATCAGGACCTACTTTAAAATCTCATAATAATGTAAACGTATTTTCACCTATCATTTCTCCCTGGAAAGCAAGGGAGAAGGGGAGAGGGTTTTCTATGTGAATTTCAAATAAGAGTGAGATCAAAGGAGGGGAAATCATTTCCCGGCTTGCAGGCTGATGCTGCATTAGTATAGGCAAGGGATGAGTAAGCGCAATTCTGTTTCCAACTGTGTGAAGAATATGATTGACTGGAATGGACCTCCGAGTTAAAAGGCCCTTCTCCTGAGCAGCAGTCTCACCTGAATGGGGGCAAAAGGTTTCTTTAAACATGCAACTTTCTCACCATTCTTCGTTTCATAGGTAAGGATTAATTCACCCCCATCCTGGAACCCCACTCGCAGGGGGAGGGGTAATTGATCCTTTCCCCCCCCCCGTTTCCCTCCCCTCCCCCCGCCAGATCCTGAAGCCCCAGACCTCACAGCTTCTTCAAGACGAGCCTCTATCTCTTCTGCTCCGTCTTTCCGGCACCGTACTAACCTTGGGCATTCTGATGTACTCCATGGCGACCAAATCTCGGTGCGTGGGATCCTCACGCACCTTACACAACCAAGGGAGAGCGATGCACCATCAAATACCCGTGCACCAGAAGGCAGAGGCAAAGAGGGGCAGGGGCGGGAGTGTTAGAGAATCGGGAAAAAAGTAAAGAGGAGTTGGAAAATCTTCACCTCTCAGATCGAAGGGGGGGAGGGGGCGATTTGTTGTGATGCTCGCAGGTCAGGGCCGGGCTCCGCCTTCTGCAGCGGCTGCCATGCTGCTCTTTTCAGGTTCGGGCATCAGTCAGAGCCGCCGGCCTCCCGGTTCGACAGACCTCAAGGCCCTAAAGACTGACGTGTTTAAGCGCAAATGCTGCGCAGGAGCTACTTTTTATATCAGCATCATTTGCCATCTTGGTTCCCAAGTTGCTCATTCCTTGTCTGCCTCAGGCTGATAGATCTAATGTTCCTTTTTCTGTCTCTCTCCCTCTCCTGGAGAAATGCAACCAGAATTCTACCTGCTTGAACTTACCTGACCTGCATTTCAGACTAGCATTTTGGGGGAAACTAGACTATTAGGGGGTAATTCAGCAGGTGGAATGAATGCAGAAAATAGGCCTAATTAAAAAGCCATAGTTAGGTAAACCAGGCTATGCACTGCATGCCAAAGCAGCCATTTTTTTCTTTTTATAGTTCCAAAGAAAACAAAAGATGTCTTCTAGAAATAGAAGACAACAGGGTATTTTAAAAACAGGTAGAGCAAACTAACATAATAGACAACACATACAATTGTTTGTGGTATAGTATACAAAATATAATACAAGTACAATTGATTGATTATGTGACATCAAGTCAGTGCTGACTCCTAGAGACCTCATAGATACGATTTTCTCTATGATGATGTCCTTAGCCTGGTCTCCTAATGGAGGACCCATCACCACCATAACTGATCCATCTTCCTTGTTGCTGGTTGTCCTGTTCTTCTCTTTCCTTCAATTTTTCCCAGCATTACAGCCTTCTCAAAAAAAAAAAATCTGAGTCTTCACATAATGTATCTGAAACAAATGCAAAATAAATATTTTTAAAAATCAGATAGAACAATAGCAATCCAACAATAGATTTGTCTCAATAAAAATTGCTACACTGCCATTTTTAAATAATAGGTTGAAACTTGACACATGGAATCATATTGTGCAGGCCAAGCATCCACAAAATCCACCAGACTTCACTCTCAAAATAAGTAAAGACAGTGGCTGCATGACTGAAGTTCCACACCCTTTTTATATGAGCCACAATGCATGTAAAAAGAAGCAGGATTTTATATATTTGTGGACATCATCTGGATTTTTCTTTTATCCCATTGCCTATGCCAATAAAGATCATAGCTGACCCATTTCATCAAAAAAAATTTTTTTTTAATTAGATTTATATGCTGCCCTTCTCCGAAGACTCAGGGCGGCTTACAATTTTTGGAGCACAACCCAATGCGCTCAACAATAGCCTTCATTCCATTGTATATGCCTGCTTATTACTAAACAGCATTTTTACAAAGTCAGCTTATTGCTCCCAACAATCTTGGGTCCTCAATTTACCTACCCTGAGAGGATGGAAGGCTGAGTCAACCTTGGGCCTGGTGGGATTCGAGCCTACAATAATTGCAGGCAGTTGGAACTTAAGTGCTAGGCATTTAGCAGCCTGCACCACCAAGGCCCAGCAATTGTCCTTTGCTGTCTGGTACTTAGAGTGTTTCTGGAGAACACAAAGCCTTTGGGGCAACAACCCATAATAAATCCAACGTTCTTCAGAAATACATTGATTCCAAATTTATAGAATATAAGTTAACAACACATTAACATTCTTAAATCTGAACTTTTTCCAAGAATTTGGTTCACCATAGTAAGACTATTTAAATAGTTAAAATACATATTTTAACTTTTACATTTTTATTGCATCTCTAATATAAAGGTAGAAAATTTAATTTTTAAAAAGAACCATTGTTTTAAATTCATAAGAAATATAAAACTTAAAATGTGAGAACACTAATATTTTAATGTAGGAAACTCTATTTCTCTATTACAAATTCTTGTATATTGTCCATATTTATTTTAGTAACTTTTTCAATTGTCATTAAAATTTAATTGTTGCTTTAGCCTCTAAAATCAACATTCAAAACCATAGGAGTTTGCAAGGCAGCCCATGTATCTGTTTCATCCCAAACAAAGGACAAATATTTCAGCTGAATGTATTGCCATTCAGTTGTTTTTGGCAAATTATATTCTTTTTGTAACCTTTTAAAAGTTTATAAATCACTAGTGATTAGCTGATTAAAAGTAACTATCTCATTTTGAACCCATAATTTCCAAGAAAAGATTTTATTTGCCATTTTAAAATAATAAAAAAATATTTTAAAGATTCAATTTCTTATGGCAACAGGATCGTTTTTTTTTTAATTTCTTAACCAATATCATCCAAATATGTCTGCCTACCATGTAACCAGATTGCTACTATACCTAGAAATTGCCAGGATTTCAAAGCTATCATTTAATAGTTCCCAAAGAGATCCATGATGGTAAACAAATAATAGAATGAGGGACCTTCAGAGGATGGCATGATGTAAAGGGTATTAGGTTTTATCTATGGAGATCCTCAGTCATCCAGGTCATGGTTATCCCAAAAGTGCTTTTTCAAGAGGCAATTGGACTTTCTGGTTTTTCTTTGAAGATATTTCATTTCTCATCCAAGAGCTGAAGAAGCTTCTTGGATGAGAAGCTGTCTACAACTACTGTAGGCTCGAATCCCACCAGGCTCAAGGTTGACTCAGCCTTCCATCCTCTCGGGGTAGGTAAATTGAGGACCCAAGATTGTTGGGGGCAATTAGCTGACTTAAAATGCCGCTTAGTAATAAGCAGGCATATACAATGGAATGAAGGCTATTGCTGAGCTCATTGGATTGTGCTCCAAAAATTGTAAGCCACCCTGAGTCTTCGGAGAAGGGCGGCATATAAATGTAATTAAAAAAAAAAAAACATTTTCAAAGAAAAATCAGAAAGTCCAGTAGCCTCTTGAAAAAGCACCTTTGGGATGATATAAGGTTTTGGTTCTTTTCAAAACCCCAAAGAAATATCCTGGAAAATTCAAAGGAAAAATAAATGTGAAATAGGTGTGTGGCTAGGGAAATCAGCCTTCCCATAGCCCCATTTGAAAATCGGACCAATTTAACAGGAGACAAATAAAATCAAACTTCATATTTTAAAAAGGGGGGGAGGGAAAAATCTAAAATTTTCACTCTGGTTTTAAGTTCTCCTAAGTAAAACATTCATTAGTGAGAGAGATAAATTGTCCAAATCTTAGTAGCAATTTGAAACAGATGTCCAATCAAAAAAAAAAGGTAAATATGAAGGCCTCGTTTTATTACAAGTTGGTGCTATCTATTCCTATTTTAAAGGCAACTCCTGTTGCAGAGAGCTTCCCAATTGCATAACATATGCCATTTACTAAGCATGCACTAAAAGTACCAGAGAAAATACATTGGGCTGAAGCACACAAAAAGAAAAAAAATAAGTATACACAGTATTTCTAGTGAATATTTTATTTAGTAGTCCAAATGCAGCTATTGTTTCTAAACCAGATTTCCTTCTATTCCAATTATTCTTGGGTCCCTTCCCAAATCCCTGAGGATTCCAGACAGTTTGGCTGTTGGGGAGATGAAACAAAGCTTTTTCCTCTTCTCAGCCTCAATTCTCAACATCTTTCTTTTCTTTCAAAAGACAAACGGCCTTTTTGCTCAAGCATAAAAGAAGAGTTAGAAGGAATATAACTTTCTTACATAAATGTATACAATACTCCAATCAGCCCAAATGTGTAGTGGAATGTATTGAAGTACAGTTGATATTGGCTTGCAACAAAAGCTTGTCGTCTCTTCATTCATTAGTTCAGTATGGAGAGTTGGCTAGATTAGCCAGTCGTTTTCAAAGGATATAGCAAACATCAGCAAAGCAGAAAAGATGTTCTACTGAGGGTACTACTGAGGGCAAAAAGAAAGCTTCCTTAGTTTTTACAGCTCTTTACAGGTGTCTTTTTTTCCTTCAATAGTTCAGTCTATATTAGCACAAGGGGTCCAAGGAGCTGGTTATTTTCCAACTACTGATTTGACTGTCTTTTGCAATACCTTGTAAACCTTCCAAGTGTTCCAGAGAATTGCAAAGCAATATGTCAAAGGTTCACAAGGACATTGTGCAACATGGCTTGCTACTTTGCTTTCCTTGTTAAGATTAGCTGTAAAACTATTACTAAAAACTTCAAAAGAAAAAGAACGGGCATTGTGCGGACTAGATGTTTCTGATGTAATAAACTTCCTGAATATAAACAAGTCTGGATCAAGTGACAGGGTCCCCATGACACACTGCCATAGAAAGTGTTGGCACAACACTCTAAGGCAAATAATGATGCGCTACATTGTCAGAAAACATTGTAGTCTGGAGATTAAGCTTTAGGGTCTAGCAAATCATCAAATCAAAATCCTTTACCAGATGTAGGTACATTTCAGCCAGAATATTACAAGAACAAAGGGAGTAGGATAATCGCAGAAAAGAGAGGGGAAAGAGGAGGAACATCTAGTAATATCTGCAAATTAAGACTGAGCAAACCACAGCTTAATATCTGGCCTATAACATTTAATATCTGGCCTATAAGACAACCCACTCTAATTGGTTAATATGCTTACATATGTCCTTAACCACAGGTAGTGCTGCATGTGCAGTTTACTATGTTATACAAACACAGAATACTTTCCAATATGAGGTAATACTAACCATGTCAATCTAAAATGATGGTTTCTATGCATTCACTTACATTTAGCTAAGTCGTGTATATGTATGTGTATTTCTAGAGTAGAACCTTGTCTTATCATATTTATCTGTTGTTCTTTAAAGATGGTTGACACTATTAATCAAACAAATTAAATCATAAATGCATTATATGTGACAAATTCACACAACATTCTTTTATAAATGGTGATTAAATGGCTTGAAGTTCAGTCTCAGCCAGTCATTTTATTTATTTTGCTATTAATTTTTCTTGGCCGCTTCTCTATTTGAATAAATACTGGACTTTTTTCCTTGTAAGAAATCTTGTAGGTCGCATGATTTTGTTATTATGGGAAGTACTTCATGTGAACTTTTTCCTATTTGGATCCATCTATGAAAAAGATGAGATGTGAATCCCGTGATTCAGTTTTAGGAACATCTAAACTTTAGCACTATTCACTGTTGTTTAGCTTAACTTTTAACACATTTTAAGAATTATTTATTGATGATTTCACTGTAGGTCAAAAGTAAAATTAAAGGAAATACTTTGACACAGAAATGGAATGGTCTTCAACAGGTTTATTACTGTTTCTCCAAGTTAATAAAAAATCAAATCAGTCATTCTGAAACAAGAGGGATTTTAGGGTAATTATTGATGAAAGCAACCATGTCACTGAACATATGATTTGGCAAGTAAATGGGTGACAATAATTATCAATGTTCAGTATTAAATAACCAATTTGTAATACACAAAGCATATGATACAATTTTACATTTCAAAAAGTTCTTAAAATTATTTCCAATGAATATGGAAATTGGTGGAAAATATCTATGCTGTGATGATTGGAAGAGGATTTATATATTATTGAGCTTTCTGGAATTAGAACAAAACTTCTCTGCTAACAATATCACCATCTTCCCATTAGATAATAAAAGTAAGGCCATCTATTTAGGAGCACCTGCCAAAAGCTGTGTATGTCAAAAGGTTAACATGGCTGTAATCAGAACTGCCTATAATGATAATGTTTTGTGTGCAAATAGTGTCTAATTATGCATCTGGAGAGAACTTTGAAAAACAGTGACGGTGGAAACTTAATTGATTTGGTACATGAATCTGCAGCTACCTCTGGTAAGGTTCTATAACTGAAAACCCAAAGAAGCAAGCCAAGACATTTATTCAAGGTATGACATACATGAATTTAGTAA
The DNA here is from genome assembly GCA_009733165.1 of Naja naja. Classification (NCBI taxonomy): domain Eukaryota; kingdom Metazoa; phylum Chordata; class Lepidosauria; order Squamata; family Elapidae; genus Naja; species Naja naja. Next base: position 46,306,357 of record CM019151.1, read on the forward strand.
AGGGAGCATATATAAATCATGTTTGGAGAGACTTAAATACAGAAAACAGTGCACAACTGAAATGTAGAATGTATACACAACATAAAAAAGAAACCTTTACTTTAGCTTAACCAAAATACCATAACAAGGCATATTTTCATGCAAACTGTGGTTCCTTTAGATCTGCGTTTTTCACACTTGGCCTCTTTTGATGGATGTATGGATTTCAGCTCCCTGAATTCCCCAGTTAGCAGAATATACTGCTTAAAGCACAACTGAGTTTTGACAACCTACTAAGTCATAAAGTGTAGTTCCCAAACTATGAAAGCTGAGTTCATACATTAATTAAAAAATCAACATAACCCTGGACCAGTTGTACAGCAGGAAGCTTATTTCTGTGATGATGATGATGATGATGATGATGATGATGATGATGACGACAAACTTCAAAGTCTGAATCCATCAAAACTGGAGAGTTTTCCAATGAGCCAGGATTTTATGGGACTTGGGGGAAGGGAGAAAAGATCAGTAAATTCTTCAGCCTTAGATTAAAGTAGATGGTAGATTAAGATTGTGTTTTTGTATTAAGTAGTTGGATTCTATCTTGTCTATTCTGTATTGTGAGCCATCCAGATTTAGCTGTGAACTGAATATAACAACAACAACAACAGAACAACAACAACTACTACTATGACAATCCCAAAACATCTGGAGCATCACTTGAACACCATCAGGACTGACAAAATCATCACAGTTAAAAAGGCAGCTTTGCTCAGAACTTACATCCTTCGATGATACCTTTAACAACATCAAACAGTAACATCTGCCTATCTCAGGTCTAGAGAAGGACTTGAAAGGTGGACAGAAATGCCAAATTCAGGCTATACATTTGGCTAACTGTGCAATAAACCATTATTAGCTCATATATAGCTCATCAGTCTGGAATCCACATCACGTACCTGATATTAACACCGTTGAGAAAGTCCAGAAATACTTCACAAGAAGAGTTCTACACTCCTCTACTCATTGCAGAATACCTTATGCCACCAGACTTGAAATTCTAGACCTAGAAAACCTAGAACTACACTGCCTTCGGTCCGATCTAAGTATAGTATATAAAATCATACATTGCAATGTATTCAATGAATACTTCAGCTTCAACCATAACAATACAAGAGCACACAATAGATACAAACTCATGGTTAACCGCACCAAACTTGATTGCAGGAAATACGACTTCAGCAACAGAGTGGTCAATGTATGGAATACTCTACCTGACTCTGTGGTTTCTTCCCCAAACCCCCCAAACTTTAACCTCAGACTGTCTACTATTGACCTCACCCGTTTCCTAAGAGGTCTGTAGGGGGCGTGCATAAGCGCACCAACGTGCCTACCGTCCCTATCCTATAGTTTTTTTATTTTTCTTATATGTATTCATGTATTCATAACTATATCCTTATACTTATTATCTTGTAAGCGATTGACAAAATAAATAAATAAATAAATAAATAAATAATAATATGAAATGTTTAAACTTTTGCAGTGCCAGCTTTGTTACAAAGCTCTGCTTATTTGGAATCCAAAACCTACCTACTGTAGATGATCCTTTACTAGGCCAGTTTACACTGAACAAGAGCATTGCAAGATTTTGAGTTTCATACATCTTCATTCATCAGTTCTAAGAAAGAAAGCATTGGATTAAAGGAAGCAAACTATGATGAAAACCTCTATTTAGAAAGAACATAAGCATACAATACTGCTATCGTTAATTGTCTCAAAACTTGTTATTTTGTTTCAAGTGACCCTTTCAAGTCTCTGAAAAATAAAGAGAGAAGAGTAAGAAATGCCAGATGTGTCAGGTCAGGGGTGTGTACAGTTTGCTTAGCACTGCTTGCAAAGCACGCTCTGGGAATTACATTGTGAACTGTTAACCAGGATTATTTCAGGTTTTAATTCCAGTATACTACAGCTCAGGCTACGAATATGCCTACTAACATATTCAGGTAAGCAGGGGTAATGTTATAAATACATTGAAAAGTATATTGAGATGAAAAGTATATAGAAGTAGAACAACTATGACAACCAAAACACCAAGAACTTTTGACTAGATGTCAGATGTTTAAACACCCTAACCTCAATCAGATATTAGGAAAAAGGAGTGTATAGAGCAGGGGTGTCAAACTTGCGGCCTGCAGCCCAAATGCGTCATGTGCTGGCCACACCCACCCATTTTAGTGAAGGGGGAAAAGTTGCAATACATCATATGATGACAATGTGACACCATGAGTTTGACACCCCAGTATAGAGAATAAATACAACAGCAATAGTTCAGTCTCGTCCCCTATGACCTCCTTTGATGGACTAGATTTCAGAAATAAAAGTTTCTGATTGTCATTGTGCTAAATCAGCATCATGAGCCACGGTGGCACAATGGTTAGAATGCAGTACTGCAGGCTACTTCTGCTGACTGCCAGATGCCTGCAATTTGGCAGTTCAAATCTCACCAGGCTCAAGGTTGACTCAGCTTTCCATCCTTCCGAGGTGGGTAAAATGAGGACCTCATCTGTTGGGAGCAATATGCTGACTCTGTAAACTGCTTAGAGAGGGCTGTACAGCACTGTAAAGTAGTATATAAGTGTGATGACCCGGAGTGCATCAAAAATATAACATTCCAAACAAAAGAAACACAGTTCAAATTCAAAGAGCAGATAACGAAGCAAAAACCAAAAACAAACCGCACTGAATAAAGTTCCATGACAGACCAGGATAAATAATTACAAACTTCAAGAAGATAACTAGGTACAGTCCGTTGGAAGAACGCCAACCAAGATAAACCTCATCTAGGAATAAAACACTAATTTGTCTCCAGCGTTTGTTAGCACGCAGGTCCAAACTCTTATGCAGATCTCATACCTGCAACCCACGTTTTTCCTTGATCCTCTCCTCCCTGCATGCCCTAAGATGGATAGGGGATGGGCCTGGGTCCTCCTCTGACTGCTCAGCTGGCCTCTGCCCTTCCCCAGCCTCCTCCACCACCTCTGCAGCCACACTTCCACTCCCTGTTGGCTGTTCCTCCTCCCCCTCAGAGTCAGTCTGCACCAGGGGCATGACAATAAGTCTAAGTGCTATTGCTATTATACTTGCATTTTAGACCTTCCTTATCAATTCAAATTTGTCATAGGGGATATATATTCCTTTTTTCCCTTAAAGGCTGAATCTATTTACTAAAAATTACTATGCTGTAGTCATGTTTATACATAATTGTCAAATACTTCAGTCTTCAAGTGTTTATCATGTTCTTATTTTTCAGACTACAAAATGTTTTTTCTATTTTTTAAATAGGAATGTGGAACAGCAGCACTGTTACCACAAGTATAAATTAGAGGAGTGTAGATTGTACCTGATCCAGTTTAAATGGTTGATTTGAATAGCATCATCAATATGGTCTGACCTGACTTTTTAAAAACCTTGTTTTCTCTCTTTTCTTTTTATAATTTTATTCATAAACATTTTGAATACAGTGTTGTCAGGGTATACCAAATACAAGCAAAAAAACCCATAAAGCATATCACATTAAATATTAACACACATAAAGATAACAATACTAATAATAACATAATAGTAATAATATCACCAAGTATTATAATATCACCAATTATAATATGACCAAGTATTAACTAAGTTTCTTTTTATATTATCTTATTTAGAATTTTTAGTAATTATAAACCATCTCTATTTTTGATGCATACGTTCATTGTCTTTCTTCCTCTAATTTCTACCTCTTGTCTCTAACCATTCGTAAAATCTATTCCATGTGAAATAGTATTCTGTGTCTTCTTTATCTTTTATTTTTAAGGTTAATCTGTCCATTTCAGCACAGTCTAAAATTTTCCGAATTACCTCCTCATCTGTCTAAATGAATTTGTTGGTCAGCATAAGCAAGCAGAGATCTAACATTTGTGTAACTCCTCTGAAATCCTTTTTCCATAAATATTCCAAGGGAAAAAAGGCAAATCCAAACTGGGAGTTGACTGTGAGTTAAAATAAGACATGCACGTTCTGTAACACTAGGGATTTGCTATTTATATCTTGATATTTTTAGGAAGAGTTTTCCCATGTACACTTAACCAAATTTTATGACATGGCACATTTTTCTCCCTTTGATGTTCTATTTGGCTTGCCAACTTCTGTGGCAAAAAAGCTTTTTTTAAAGCGAAGCAATTTTTTCCCCCTTGGACATTCTTAATTTTTAAAAATGGGCTAGATCATGACAGAAATCTTACTACTCAAAAGGAAAGTGGCACTACATCTGCAGAATGTATTATTTGTAGTATTTCATCAGGTGTACCTGACAATTATTGTTCTCTGGGTCCTTAAGATTGTTTTAAGTATTACTAATTATCCCTGATTTATCATCAATTTTCTTTTTAGATAGAAAATAGTTGGAATGTAAGTTTTAAAATTAAGTCATGTTGTATTTAACCTCTGGCTCCACTCTGTCTTAGAAAGAAGACATTCAAGTTCAAATTCATTTATGTGTATGTATGTGAACATATTTATGTGTATATATGTGTGCAGGGGAGTATGTATGTATGTATGTATGTATATGCATTGACACATGCACACACACATTGTAACTGCTAACAGAAAAGGATGGATTTCATAGACATAGGGACTAAGTTATGATTATGCCAGGTAGATCAGTCATCAGTGGCTTCTCTATAACTGAGTTCATACATTGCACTAAAACTAAATAATAATTTTCTTGGATTTAAATCCAGTTACTGTGGTTTAAAAATGATGTTTTCAGGAATGTTGTGCAAGCCTAATCCATTGTGGTTTATTTAGTATACTAGCAATAAATAGATCATGGTTTGGCACACTATTTGGACAAATGGAGACTTTGAATCTACATTCTTAACCATCACATTCTGATCAAATAAGCTGCCTAGCCAACACATGTAGAACATCCCCACAATTTATATTTATGGCCTGAAGCTCCCAGTTTTTAATGTGAAATGGGATGATGGCATGAGAACATTCATGGTAAGCTTTTGTCACCATTCCTAAAGGATGTTGTTGCAGCCTTGCCTGACTTCCAACACAGACTTCTACTCCTGTAGGATATTTTAATCTTATTGGTTAAGCACCATCTAGGCACAGAATCTAAAAGCATAACTCAGCTGTAAATTAACTGCTAAGTAGCTTGAATTTCTTGAACTTTTGCAATACAACAACTAGAAATAGATTTAGGCTTTAGGAAGTTCTGTTCCAGAAGCTCAGAGTGTCAGCCATCACATCAGAGGGTCATTCACCTGCTCATCTTACAAAGTTATATATGTGTCTGTCAGCCCACAGTACACATTTGTCTGTCCACAAAGAACAGACAAAACTGTACCAATCCATTTTCAATTTTTGTATTTTCAAATTGGAAAAAATATGAAATATAAATGACAACTGCATCTATTTATAGACTTCTAATAATTACTTTCAAAATCTTGTAAGATTTACAAAATAGAAATATATATAACCAGAAAAATTGAACTCAAATTTGGTCCTAAATTGTGCAAAAAACAAAACAAAAAACAGCTTGAGGCATCTGAATTTCCTTTTCGTTGCCTGCAGCTTTAAACCTGTGTGCACTAACTGTTCCGAACAGGTAGATGTTCAATTGCAATCAGAAATTGCATAAAATTATCTTTAAAAATGATTCTTATTACATTTTCCCCCTCACTGTATAAGATATTCCAAAAAGGTTAAAGGACATACTATGGCTGGAAAGAATCTCATGTTTATCTAACAGCTTATTTTTCAAACAACCCTGTAAAAAATTGCATAGATAGTCCTGCCAAATAAATATGTTGCATACCCCAAAGGGCAATGCTTTTTTTTCTAAAAAAGATATATTGACATTATTTTCCTCTTTCAAACATGATAGATTCAGAATTAAAATACCCTCAAGGCAGGAGAATAACATTGAAGTGTATTTTATTTGTAAAGCAGCAATTTTTCAAGACATCTTTTGTGTTATGTTAGTTCCTCCCTGCTCCTTCAATTCATATATAATTTGTACAGATTAGCTGTGGAAATGTGTACAGATAAGCATCAGCTGCATAATGTGAGAGGAAGTACCAGAAACTCTTAAAATGGCATTTTGTTATTTAGTTCATTTCTCAGTACAGTGCAAAGCTGGTTTCTAGCTTTACAGTATAGGCCTGCCTAGCAGAGGAGCTACCAGACTGTATATTGAAAAGGGGAGAAAAAGAAAGTATTTAGATGGGAAGTAAATTCCCATTCAAAGGAATCTCTGGATTTAGTCTGAGAAACTGAGAAAACATCCATAAAAGTAGCAACCGCAAGCCAGTTTTATATTGGAAGGAGGAGGAGAAGCAGAAGCAGCAGGAGGACAGCAGCAGCAGCCGCTGCGATCAGGAGAAAGGCTAAAAAAAAGACTTTATTTTAAGAAGATTATTGATGAGTATTATTTCACTAAGTTTTAACATAAGCTAGCTGCTTTTTATTATGTGTATGCCGACGTTGGTAAACTTTTGGGCCAGGGTTTGGCATGCTTAGTGAACTCTGCCACTTTAATTGTAGATCACAATTAAACAAATCTTGACTTGGCATGAATGGACAAACCCAGGCTGTGAATGTGAAGCATTTTTAACACCCTAAGGCTGAAATCCAATATTCACTTATAACTGATTGAAATGGGGCATATTTCTCAGAAGATATTTATATTTTGTAAACTGCTTTCAGCTGATTGTTCCACTGAGTATTTATAGGCCATCTCTCTCAATGGGCTATTCTATTCTGCACTGCAATAGCAACATAAATTACATTATTGCTGATCAGTACCTTCAAACAAAAGGTGCCACCTTGTGAATATAAGTAAGGATACACAACCTGGGCTTGGAAAGTTACTATTGGCCATTTGTTGGCAATAAAGAAGTACAGAAAACTGTAGTCTGGAGCTCATCTGGATTTCTGCACTCCAAATGTGGCAGCTCTAGTGGGCAAGAAGAAAATAAACAATCTTTCTAAATGAGTTTAATGACTAAGTGGAGTTTTTGCATGCTTCAGCAAGAATTATTTCTGAACTATCTTTTAGAAGTGCCAGTTCTGGTTGTCAGGATAGCATGTTGAAAAGAAATTTGGATAATGCTCAATAACAGAAGGAAGGGAATGCTGTTTCAAAATGTTTTGTAGTAGCTAAGGTAGTTAGACAAAGTGTCTCTTTCCCATTGCATAAATTAGATGACATGGTGTTTTAATCCTTTAGACAAAGAATTCAATGAGGTTGGAAACAAATGGAGTTGCTGGAGAACTGAGATGCCAATTCACTAATAAATATGCAAATATGCTTTCCTTCTGTCACAGTATTTGTATTAAACCAATTTAAGATTTCCAAAGTAGTGTACAAGTTTTCAACTTCATGATAAGATGGCTAAAAACACCAAAGGAAGGAATCACTTTTTTTTTGGAATGGCCACCAACCCTGAGCGATCATTTACTGTATTGAATATTTAGATTTCTTAACTATTAATTATTAAACTATTAATTCCCAGCCTTGGCAACTTCCAAATGAGTGGACTTCAATTCCTAGAGTTCCCTAGTACCAGAGGGATGAAGTCCCTGCATCTGGAAATGACCAAAATTGGAAAAAAAACTTTATGGGAGCTATGTTGTATATATTCGAATTTGAATTAAACATTTGTGTAGTTAGGGAGTTGTGTGCCACTCAAAATCTGCTAAGTAGAGATGTCTGTAAGTCTTGTAAATAAACTAACAGCAACTAACAAATTGATTAGTACAAGCGTTTGGAGAATATGTATTGTTTTGCCAAACGGAGTTCTGCAGGAATTTTTTTTGCCAGGAACTGCACTTCTCAGGAGTTGTTGTGTTAAAACATATTTTGCAATAAAGAGGGGAAGGTCTTTAAAAAGTCGATCCTCCGATTATCTACCATTACTTACACGGCAAAACTTACTCCTCCATTAATGCCGACGTTTATTTCCCGAAGGGGGAAAAAATCCTGATGCCACGGACTTAAATTAAGCATGCCTTCGAACAGAACTCGGGTATGCAAGCATGTTGTAACGCCAACACAACATACGTCCAGGTGCGTTCACAGCCCGAGGTTATCGTTAGTATTGTACTATCGTTTTAGGGCGTCATTATTTTTCCATGAATCAATAGGCTATTAATTGGGGGAGAGAGTTGGAGCGCGTAGGCTTGCTAATGAAGAGAAAGGGCTACGATATGAAACTCGTAATTTTTGCAGGGCGCTCCTTTCCATGAGTCAAACCATCCCATTCCCCTTTCCAAGAAAACTTGGGAGAGCGTCCAATTCCCGCAGGCAGGAACTCCGACAGCGCGCGAGGACCTGCCAACCACCGCCCCGCCTCGCCATTGGCTAGAAGGGCTGGGCGGACTCTCAGCCTTCATCAGCTCTCCGGGCGTGGGAAGGCCAGGGGGCCTGTGATGGGGGCGGGCCGAAAGGAATGTGGGGGCGGGGCCAGCGGCGCCCGGCCCGGGGAACGTGCCAGGAATTACGGATCCCTGGGTTCTTTCTTCGGCCGGCTCTCTGTCGAGTGAGCAGCAAGCGCGGGACGGGCTCCCCTCTCGAAGCACCGCCGGCAGCTTTGCGCCTCCGCTTGCCGCAAGTCCGCCTCTCTCAGTCCGCCAGCGCTTCAGACGGCTCGAGTGAGTGGAAACATCTCTCCGCCCCTTCGTTCCTCCACCACCCCGTCGCTTCCTTCCCCTGCACACACGCGCGCGCGCGTAGACGGGCGCCTTGCCTAGAACTGCCGCGCGAAGCGAAGTTTCCCTCCCCGCCACTTAATAAGGCTTCCCGCTGAGAGTTGGAGGGGGGGTGTTAAAAAAAAGCAGCATTCCGTGAAAAGTGTTTTTCTTTCCATGAGCACGTGCGGACAGTTTATTTAGGCACGGGAAGTGGCGGGGAGAGAGCAAGGCAATGAAAAGAGGGCGCGCTTGAGAAATTCAGAATGCGTGGCAGGGAAGCGGCGGGTGTGGGGAGTGAGTGGAGAGAGAAAAAGGTCGGGCATTGCTCACCCAAAGGCTGGAAAGCGTGGAGGGGGCATAAGGATAAGTACCTAGGTGTGAATCGTTTGCTGGTCTCTGAACTTCCTCGTTTGTCGCAATCCTGGATGCCACCGCACCTCGTTTTGTGCCAGTAATAGCCGCGTGGCGGGCAGATATTGAGCTGATGCAATTTCTCCTGTCAGCGGCTCTTTCCTCAAGGGAAACACCGCTGTTGAAATCTGGGCTTTTATGTGGCTGATGTAAAAAAAAATCGGAACCCCACCCCAAGGAAAGGCTGGCTAGCTTAGGATCCCATGCAAAAATCCCTTTGATTGCACGTTCTGTTCTGCGCTGTTTCAGAGTCTTATGCTATGAAAGGATTCGGTTGCCAGGTACTTGGCTCTAAAGTCAGTTCAGAGGAGAAGTGAAATTTATGAGGCAGGCATGCTAGTTCAGATGAAGGGCATAAGATGGAAGGAATGTTAGCAACTCAACCACCACCCCTTGTTTACTTATGCTTTGCCCGATCTATACTGTGGTGAGGTAAAGGACAGTTTGGGGTGATTTTGTCCTGTTTTCAGGGTTGAGTTGGTTCAAGCTGGTTGCAAGGTATATTTATAGTTAACACTTCATGAGGTTATGTGCTGTTTACGCAAAGACAGGAATTCATTGGCTTGTCTGATTCAAAACAAAAGCTGTAATGTCTCGCCTAAGAGTGAAATAAAATACCAGGGCATTTCACATCAATGGTTAAGGGAGTTGGAGAAAAAAGAAGTCAGAAATAATCTCAGCAAAGTTCAAAATTGCCTGTCAAGCTTACTTCATCCTGAAAGGTCATTTGAACTATTTTAACTAGGGGTAAGTGATTGTGTACATTGCTAAGAAGTATATCTGATCTGGGGAAAGCCTCTGGCTTTCTCTGGAATCTCTGTTTCCAGAGCAAGAACAGGATGCAGATAAATCCTTTTCCTTGTTAGAACTGGCTTTGCTGGAGGAGATGAATTCTCCTCATTCTCCCTCTGAAGTACTAGGTCAGTTGGTCTTTGGAAATCATAAGGTCAGCCCAAACCTGTTTTTTTTTACTTCTTTAAGCACAATATTTCATACATACTTTAAATAAGAAAGAAATCAGTGAACACAGATGACATCCTTTTTAAGGATCAGACAGGAAATTCCAGTAAACTGGTCTAGGTCTGTTTTACAATAATCAAGATTGATAAAGCATGAGAGAGAAGTGGATCAGTGACTGTGTACATTGGACATCTTGCATTCTTCCTATAACAAAAATACATAATATGTGTTTACCATCACAGCCTATAACTTTGCTTTTTGCTTTTTTAAAACAGTCTATTTGGAGGATCACACTTCCTGCTAGAACATAGATCATTTTAAAAAGCTTTTGTGGCTTAGTTCATGCATGGTTTATAAAAGTGGCTGGCTTCTCATAGCATACTTTTTCAAAACTAGGTAAAGAAAAAGTGCAGTGCTTTCAATATATAGATATTCCTTATTCAGAAAGAATTGAGCAAATAGTGCAGTGCCTTCAACACGCACATAACTTATATTCACCTTCTTTGTATATGTGGTTTTTTTTTTACTTCCAAGTAGTGTAGTGATTACAAGTCACATCATTTATGTAATGTTGGCCAATCATACTGAGTGGCATGTCAAGTCATATGGCAATACAGTGCTCCTTTGTTGAGGACTGCATTACTTGTTGGCATTGCTTGGTCTGAACAAGAAACAGTAAAATCTAAAATCTGTGTTAAATTTGCTGTAAATCACAAAACCGAATAGCCAGTGCAGTTTTCTTAAATACAGTTCTCTCTATTCCAGACTGCAGACCTCAGATTGATTTAAGTTGTTGTGTGGGTGGGTGTTTTTGTGTTTTGGTGTATGGTGGGACATTTTAATAGTAATCTAGCAGAATGATATATAGAGACCATCTTCTCTTAAAATCTCAGAACAGAATATACAGATGTTATGCTATGTAACTTCCCTACCAAGGTTGTACTATACTACACTATTTTTACATAGTGTATATTCTGTTTTTTCTCCTCCCAGTTGTACTGACAACCCAGTGTGAGACAAAATATGTATTATGCATACGTATTACTTCCTGACACGAAGAGCAGTGTAACACTGGAATGTAACATCAGAGAGGTGTTGCATTCCCTTTCATTGGATCTCTTTATGTTAGTGGATAGCCATTTGTCTTTGATGTTTTAATTTGGCTTCTGGCATTGAGAAAAGAATTGGGCTGTGTGGTGGCCTAAATAGACCATTGCATGTTCAATATAGTTTAATATAATTACTGGCCTCAAGACAGTCCTTTTCAAATATATTCCATTGGTAACTATTCTACTAGGAATATGTTGCATTTATTTATTTATTTTGTTCTTCTGAAAGAATAACCACATTAAACATGGCAAAACCTATTCTGTGTAAATGTGCAAAAACAAAGCACATCTTTGGGTCTAGGAGCACTTTGTTCTGAAAAAACGATAAACCCATCTTTGTTACTTTATAGTTATAATGCAGTGTCTTAAAATAAAATAAAAAAGCTTAATTCCAAATGTAATGAGTTCCTTGGTTTTGTTGGGATTTACCAGAAGCATTTCTTGAACAGGTTTTATTTCTCACAAAATAAAACTATGAGATTGTTAGACAAACATTTATTTTGCTTAATGAAAAGCCAAATCCATGCTATAAAATAGTCTTTATTGATACATGGTTTGGTTGTTCAGTTGACTGGTTAAAAAATATGATTTCAGTGGGATTTCTAACACTTTGGTTATTTTTTTTTACCCCTTGTATACTGACAGATGGGGGTTACACTTAGCCCAGTGAACCAAATTAATGAGCAGAACCTGCATTAATTTATTGTTGATGTTGCACTTTGTGTCCACACACAAAGATGGTGCAGAACTAATCTGCTTAAAGTGAATGTTTATGCAGTATTTGCTTTTCCTTGGTGGCCTTTTAACTGAATATTAGATGCTAGAGCTGGAGGAGGTAGAATCTGGCTTGGTAAGAAATCAGGATGTGAAATCTGATGCTGATAGTGTTTTTGGTTCTTTTTTAGATTTACAAACCACCACGAATAGCAGTAATTTCACTATTGAGTTGTTTGATAGTCTTGTTGCAGATAACTAAGGACACTATTTTTTTAAAAAATAGCTACTTTATTTTTCACTGGGATAGTTGGAATTAGTATTTCAAATCAATCCATCTTCTGTTTTGTATTGTACCTTAAACCTTTAGTAGAAAATGTGATGTTCAACAGGTAGCTTTTAAAACATTCTTGCTTTGACAGCAGTACCTTCCCTATCTCATAATGAGGGATCCCTTTTCCCATTGAAAATTATTTCACTTTTTTCTTATTTATGCTCTCTCTTCTTCTAGAGACATTTCTATGAATTTTATATGGTTCAGTAGCAGTCTACTATCTGCTATATAAATGACAGTTTCATAAGGATATAGGAAACAAAATATTTTTGGATATTGGTTAGTGTTTTAAATGCAGTTACGTTGAACCATAGGATAACTACATTTTAATTAATTTTTAGGCTGAAACTAACTGAAGATGAACTTGGTAGTCTACAGTTCCTGTTGTTTTTGATGTTTGTTTGTGTCAGAAGCATCACAATTAAAATAAGGCATACTATACAATATTTAAAAGATAAAGTACAAGATTAAAATATGTACAAATTAAACAAATCTTGCCCAGAAACTAGCAACATTAATTATGTTCTGTCATGCTGCCATGAGGTCCTGAAGTGTACACTGATCAGGACACAAAGGACAAGTCTACATATATGCTGTTGTCTGCCTGTCACCAGAATTGCAAAGGGCAGAAGGCACCAGAGAGACCCATTTGTTGAGGGTGTCTCTGGATCTTGTTGTGCGGCCTATTCAATGATATTTCCATACTTCCCAGCTTTCGTCAGGCCCAGGTGCCAGCTCCTCCATTGGTTCCATCCAGTATTGGTTCTTTCTTGCTTTCTATAGGTTCACTCTGCTTTCAGATTAATTCTTCAACCTAAGGAAGTTTTTCCTGGATTTTAATCTTTGGTGAGCTGGTTATAGGCCAGAGAGAGGGTGTTGTCTAGATAGAAATAATTTAAGCCTCACTCTGTATGCTGCTGCTTTTCTGTGAACAGTAGATGGGGCAGTGCCTTAGGCAGTGCAACCTAGGTGGTAGATCTTATCTACAAGGGTAGATTTAAGGCATATCCGGTAACAATTCTGCTAGTTTCATTCAAAGCCACATCTTCTTTCCCAGCGTGTGCTGATTTATACCAGACTAGGCAGGCATATTCACCTGCTGAGTAGTAAAAAGCCTGAGCTGTTGTCTTAAAGATCCTTAGAGCTCATTAATGAGGATGTTGTTTTGTCCACTGACCTTCAGTTTAGTGTTGGTACAGTGCTGGTTTTATGTTAGGGCCCTATCTAGAGTGACTCCTAAATATTTAGGGCCTGTAGCTATGGTCCAATAACGTAGGAAATACTTGCAAATAAAATAAAATATTTTTTATTTTATTTTTCTGTTTGCTGAGTTTGTAGCAGATTGTACACTTCTAATGGATTACATTCATCCTATCCATTTCTTCTAAAAAGCCCAGAGGCAGAGTAAAGGACCTGCATTTCATATAAGTCATAATAACTACATACAGGTAGTCCTCGATTTATGACCATAATTGAACCCTGAATTACAGTCGTAAGTCATGCCAGTCATTAATCATCACATGACTGGGACCAATTATCTTTGCGGTAATCCATTAAGTGAATGCGGCAATCGTAAAGCAAACACTGTAGCCCTTAAACAAATCCATTGTTTTCAACAGATGTTTTTTGCTGGAAATTGGAAGTACATGGCAGTTTCCAGCAAAAAAGGTAAATTGTTTATATGTGATTGCAGGACATTGCAGACGGCCATAAATGTGGGCTGGTTGTTGAGAACTCAAAGTGCAACCATTAGAATTTCGAATCTGGGTCATACCCTGGGGAGGTCCATTGCAACATCAACAGTCATTAAACAACTGGTTGTAAGTAAAGGTGTATCTGCACATATATTAAATAAATAAATAAATAAAAACCATCAAGAAATATTTGACATATTTTAACACATAAGAAATACTTGCAAATAAAATGTGATATTTTTATTTTTTTTGTTACTATTTAGAATGTTTATGCTGAATCATAACACAGTGAGCATGCTTTGTGATCTCAAACAATGTGATTTGTAAACCATAGTTTATGATTGGTAGTATATTGTGTGAATCCAGTCAATTGAATTGAAATAAGCTGTATTTAAATAAACTAATACTCTGTATGTACCAAGTTATAATCTGTCTCAGATTAAAGGTAATGTAATGTAAAAAAGGAAACTATGTCATTTATTTTGATAGGCTTCTTTGCGTTGAAGATTTTTCTAAAACTTACAAGTTGTCATGATCCCCCTTAAGAATCTTGTATTAAATTGAATGTAATAATATGTAATAATGTAATAAATATATATACACTTTTTTGTTTAATATATGTTGAATTGAAAAACTCTTGATTTCTAAAACACTAGTTAAACATCTGGAAGGTTTGATATACAGATTGAACAATATGACCTTTAAACTTTCCTCAGTAACATTACAAAATTTGTATGCTATTTACTTACATATGAATGTAAGAGAGTTCTTGACAGATTTCTAAAATAATTCTTTGCTGAATCGTATCAATAGTTTGCTTATATCATCTACTACTAACTTTTCAGATGTGTTGGACTTTGTCTCAGAGCATTTTACTGTATTGGCTTTTGAGAATTTCCATGGGTTCTTTTATGTAACAAGCTTATGTAATAATAAATTTATAATACGTTTAGATGTGTTTAAATTTTATAAAGCAATACGCCGTGTGTGTGTGTGTGTGTGAAATCTATCGATCTATCTATCTTGTATATAAATTTACAATACAAATGCAATCACTTTTAGATTACCATTATTTAAAATTAAATTGAAATTTAAGCATATTTTGAAAAACAAGTTTTTAATTGAAATTTAAACATATTTAGAAACACAGAGTTGAGACCCACAGCTCACTGATTCAATGGGGGATTGCTGTGATAAACTTTTGCAGAATACATCCTAGATACTTCGCTCTGAAATTAACACAATTAACATAATTCCTTTTCCAGCAAACTGATCCTGTGTAAGCTCTTGTATTCAAATCATCAGCTCCTAATCTTAATACAGCTGGCATCTTCCACCTGTATCTGGCAACCCCCCCGAAGACTGGAGAAGACCAGCTGAAGTTGCCCATTTTTCAGAATGTGTTCTTGTCCCTCTGCTTGGCTTATTTAATTTCAACCTCTCAAGTTTCCTATGATGCATTTATTTTGCAGAGTTAGCCTCTGACATTAAAAAAGCAGACATCTAATCCATTCCTGCACATTTAATCTGTAATCGTCATTTCAAGATAATATAAGTTATCCTTGGAAGTAAAAGAAACATTTATTTATAACTGAGGCAACTAAAGCCAGAGAGTTCCATTTTCAAGGTGCATGCTGTACTTTAAATAGCACTTAATATATCAGTAACAGAGCATGAAGTATTTTTCTTGCAAACATAAAAGGAATCACTTGAATGTTGCTTCCTTTACAAAGTTAGGACAGCATGGAAATGACCTTCCACTCATTTTAACTGCAAGTACAATTATATGGCTATGTATTTTAAACCATGTACCTTACGAAATACATTGGGAACTTGATGAGAGATTTTTAAGCTGATCACATCATGCCTGCGTCAAATGACCTTCTGCTAACCCAACCATATGTTGCAACTTTCTCCACTGACTGAAATAACCATGGAACAAGGCAAGCCTTTCTGGAGCCAAAAGAAGGTTGTGGGTTTGCATTCAACACATGCATGGAGAAAATATAACATTTGAAATCTTCCTGTTATGTGGCACTAAAAATTTCAGGAACTACACGTTGTAGGAATGAAGGATGCTGTATCTCCAAAAGTAACTGAAAAATAATGCCTACTTCAAACATCCCATTTAAAAAAAGATAGTTATAACTGCAGAATCCAATCTGGGTTGGTCACGGGGGTCAGAGGTTTAGGGTGCCACATTCTGGTAAAGAGAAGTTCCCTGAAGATAGGTTCCAGCATGAGTCTGAAAGCTCGGAAGACTAAACCTCTGGTCCTAGTGGCCAACTCAGAGTGGTATCCTGTAACATTATCATGGGACACGTATATTAGCCTTCATTCGATATTAACGACTACTAAATAAGGGAATCAGCATGTTATATTTGTTTGTTTGTTTCCTGCATTTATTGTTTTACTGCTTTGGCCTGTTGGCCACTGCCCCCCCCCCGAATCAGATGAGGCAGATTGGGAATCTGGGCCAGCATCAAGGCAATCTGAGAGCTCTGAGGGGGAAGAGGGAATGGAGCTGTTAGAGATAGAGACAGAGGCAGACCCTGGGCCATCCATCAGCCCCTAGATGGAGAGTCAATAGCCTTCAGGTCTGGAGGTAGCTGATGAGGAAGAGGAGGAACAGCTGGGTCCTGTGCCTGATGCATAGAAGACAGAGGAAAGGAGAGCAGTGGGAAGCTTTGGGCCGATCCTCAGGATGGAAGAGCCACCGCTGTTAGCTAAGACCCACCCTAGCTCTGGGGATAAAAGGCAGGGGGCGGAACAAATAGGTGTGACAGACAACTCTTTGTCTCTCTGTCGGAGAGCCATGGATAGTCCAAACTTCTGGATCCTGTCTGGAACTGTATCGGAATTCTTTCTTGGAATCTGTGGCACTGAGAGTTGGGTGTACCTTCAGAGTGTGTGTGTCCGCTGCTGGAAAAAGAGAGCACACCCTCCAGGACTTCCATTACGAGTGTGGTGAGAGAGGGAGACTGCTGGTGGGCTGGAGCCATTTCAGGGGGTAGGGAGCAAACTTCGATTTCCACAGGCACTTAAAAGACTTCATTAGCCTGCTGTGAGAGACAGAGAGAGAGGGAGAGAGAGAGACTGAGACTCTTTGCCAAGGTTGCTGGCGCTCCTAATAAAGGGAACATTAGTAACAAACAGTGCACTTGTTGTGTTTGGGAGCCGGGTCAGAACATTTACAAATAATTTGAGGTGGTGAACATATCCAATACACTTTCCTCCAATTTTCCCCATGATGAGAACCATGTGAGGTGAGTTGGGCTGAGAGAGAGAGGACTGGCTCAAGGTCACCCAGCTGGTTTTAATACCTATGACAAGACTTGAACTCACAGTTTCCTGTTTTCTAGATTGGGTGCCGTAGCCAGAGGACCAAACTGGTTATTATGATAGGCTATTATTTCTTCATGTTGGAAACCAGTTGATTCATAACACTTCTAATGATATTGCACTGACATGGGTGCATTTGAGAGAAATAAATATTTTATTTGAATCGGTAAATGCTGTAAGATAACCTCCTTAAAGTCCTTTACTTATGACCTCAGTGGAACTTGGAATTTCAGTTGTAAGTTATTGCAGTCGTAAGTCAAGGCAAAGATGATTTTTGGCCATTTTTATGACAGTTGTAAAACAAGTCACCATGGTTAAGTGACTCACATGGTCATTAAATAAATCCAAAACACTGTAAGAGCATTTATTTGGCCATTTTCAATCAGAAAACAGTCAAAAACTTACAAATCGTTGTCTCCTGCAACAGGTTGTAAATGTGAGCCTGTTATCAAGTACCCAAAATGAGCACACAATTGTAACTTCAAGGAGAGGTCATAAGTAACATTTTTTTAGCCCATTGTAACATCAGTTGGTTATTAAATGACTAATCATAAATGAAGCATTACCTCCATTGAAATTTATGGCACCTTGTTCCTTAATACAGAACAACCCCCGGGCTGCAACCCACTACCAGGTTGTGGCCTATTTGAAACCAGGCTGCACTAGTGCACACAGCTCAACTTGTGAGTGGTGTGCATGCACACGGACAGTTCAACTTACACAAGTCGAGCAGCATGTGCATGTATATGCATACTGGCCCACCGTTTGTGCAAGTAGAGCTGTATGAGTGTGTGCATGCATGCCAGCCCACTACTCATGCAGCCTGGTTCCTCTGTCCCCGCTCTCCACCAGGCCACCAAGCCACAAAGGTTGGGGACTGCTGCCCTAATGTGATGACCACAAATTCTTCTTTGGCATATTTGAGTTCTAACCTAGATTTTATTGGTTTTATTTATTTTATTTATTATTTGGTCTTAATATGCTGCCCTCTCTCCCGAGGCACTCAGGGCGGCTCACATAAAAACAACCATACAAATTACAAAAGTTAAAAAGGAATTAAACCAAATTCGACCAAATAATCATTAAAACCCACTAACAAACATTTAAAATATTAAAACAACACCGCCCCTCAGTCCAGGCCGGCCTGTTTCAATAACCAAGTCTTTAGGCTGCAGTGAAAGGAGCGAAGGTCAGGGGCCAGTCGCAGCTCCAGGGGAAGCTGGTTCCACAAAGTGGGCGCCCCCACAGAGAAGGCTCTCCCCCTAGGGACCGCCAGCCAACATTGTCTATTTTGTCTGTTTTGAACATTGTCTGTTTTGAATCACATGTGGTCAGAAGGAATGCTTTCCTTACTGTATTCAAATCCAGCACATTTACAATGATTGCTATTCTCATAAATCAATTTAAAATCTTGTTTTCTTAGCTATACAGTACTGAGATTTTATAATTATTATCTATGATAAAAAAGGACCTAAGATATTGGGAATAAAACAGCTGCAGATCACAAAAATAAAAATGCAGCAATGCTAACCCATGGGAAAAAAAGAATTAGGACACTGATTGATATTTTACCTAATTATCATGCAGGTAAATCATCAGCTTATCCATATCAGGTCCCTGGGTAATATCCATGAAGGCAGATACAAGTGGTATAATAAAAATGCAATAAAAGTATGATTACTTCCTTAAATTTGAATGGACAGAAGTGATCTGTCACTGACTTCATTATTTATTGCAGTGTCAATAAACAATACTGTGAAAACATTTCAAAAGCTTTTTAAATTTCATACTATGTAATTTTAGGTATATAGAATTTTGTGGGTTTTGGGGTTAGGGTTTATTGATATTCCCAGAAATTTTTCCAGAATATCTTTCTGTGAATGTTTTCTGATTGGTACATTTTTGTAGAAAATATTTGTATCTTGCAGCTGATCTCATATTGAAGTCCTAATTTTAGCTTATTATGGGCATAAGGGGGTAAACATAACAAGTTACTAACTAATTTGCTATGTGAATGTGGTAAAATTTGTCTCCATTATCTCTGATAATCGAAGTTCAGGTTCATGGAATTGGAACACATTTGTCTCTCCCAAATCTTGGTTGACTAAATCAAACAGTAAAAGCAACTCAACTAACTTAGGGGTAAAGGGAGGGAATTACTATTTATGGGTTGCAAAATGTTATTCTCTTCTCTGAGTAGGATGTTTTTAAAGTAGTTTACCAGGTTCCTCCCTTCCTTACATCACTCAAACCTGCAAGTTTAAGTCATGGTGTTCTTACTTGCATTTCTGTTTCGAGAACTTTTTCTTTTTTGTTACAAATTTTCTTATAGATAGTGCATTTTTATTTCCCCACCAAATGGATTTACCGAATGTTGACTACAAGATTTAATTTAAGCCTGTGCCTTTAAAGGCTAGTTCCTCCTCCAGCCTGTTTTTTTTTTAAGTGGCTTGAGGTGGAGCTGAGTAGGACACTGCCAAGAAAATTATAAGTAGTGGCCTCAGTTTGCTTAGGAACATCCAGTGCTTGGAGGATGATACAGTAGTAGTCTAGATAACTGATTCAGGCATTTGGAAATCTAGAATAAATAACTGGTTTTTATCGTTTCATAGCTTTTAGATAAGTCTGTGGAATAAATACTTTTTTTTCCTGTAGAGGAAAACCTGCTGCCCAGTGAAATAATTTTATGAGATTACTTTTAAGTTGGAAATATTACCTATCAACAGTTAAATGTGCCAGTGTGATTTATTTTTGAAAACATAGCCAAGGAAAAGGAAACGACTTACAAAGCACCATTTTTCTGTCCGATTAAGGAGAACTTAAAAGTGCAATTGGAAAAAAATTGGTAAGTTTTGGTATTTATAATTTTGTTTGCTGTGTATCACAAAATGCAGGCTCCTTTGGAAATGAAACATAAATAATTACTATTTTTTAAATAAAAGATACAGGGAAGAATGCTGTTTGTGTTATAATTGATCTGCACTAAATGTTCAAGCGACAATGATGTATAAAAGATTACATGATTACTGTTTCTTCTTGGTTGATTTTTAATATATCAGATTGAATTTTTCTATATTACATGATATACCTCTTTCAGAAATCAGTAGTCTATTCATTGATTTTATAATGCACATTATAAATCACTGCTATTTTTAATGTTGCCCTAATTTATATGGGCATTGGGGTATATTCTTATTGAAGAGTTCTGATTTTTTAATTTTTTTAAAAAAATCTTAGGCAGAAGTCATTATATATCTATATCTATCATCTACCTACCTACCTACCTACCTACCTACCAAGTCATAGTATATAGAGAGAGACATTTTAGTGGTACAAGTCATCTTAGACTTACCACCACAACTGGGACCAGCATTTATATTGCTAAGCAAGGCAGTTGTTATGTGAGTTGCACCCAATTTTACGATCTATTTGCTATAGTTTTTAAGTGAATCATGCAGTTGTTAAGTTAACTTAGTTTCCCACATTGACTTTTTGCTGGTTGGAAACTGACTGGGAAGATAGCTAAATGGTTATATGATCCTGGGATGCTACAACCATTGTAAATGCATGCCAGTTGTCAAATGTCCAAATTTTGATCACATGACTATGGGGATGCTGCTAGGGTCACAAGTAACTTTTTTCAGTTCTGTTGTAATTTCGAACAGCGCTCAATGAATTGTAAGTTGAGGACTACCCGTATTAGAAATTACATTGTGTTTGAGATAATCACTTTTATTTCAATAATGCCATGTTTTTATTGTATAAGATACAAAAAGGGTTTTGAAATACAATGGTTCTGGTACCATATTTTAAAATATAATTTTGAGATGGTAAGGATTTGACTAATCAATACTTTTTGTTTGAATTATCCTTTTTGGGAAAGGACAAAGAAAAGTTTCGTTGCATGTATTTGTGGCAATGGGGGAGAGCAACATATAACTCTGCTAGGATTTTTTTTTTCTTGAGAAAATTGTGGGGCAAGATGCAGCAAAGGATATAGCTCATTAAAAAAGTGTAATTATTTCACTGGCCAGTGTGGGAAACTGCAGTCTGGAAATCTTTCTTAAAGTGAGTCTGAACATCCTGGAAGTCTCCTATAGACAGAGGTTTAAAGTACATGAAGATCCTTCTGGGAGCCTTATATGCTGGTGTTTGCATCCTCAAAAATTTCACAAGACTATAGACTCTAAGGTAGTGCTGGCAGGTTTACTAATTAAAAAGCTTTATCTTTCCAGGATGGTGTAAAAGATATGAAAGACAGGAAAAAACCCAATAAATTGTAAGAGCAGAAAAAAAATACTTCCATTGAGTTTGCCCTACATATGCTATAGCAGGAAAAATGTCAGAAGTTCATTAATTATTGGAAAGGACTGACTTGGAAACCTAAGGAACTGGGAAGATAAATAGAAATTAGGGTTGTTGGCAGCTCATCTGAGTGGCTCAGTGTTTCTAATGTAGCCCGTTATAAATGTGAAGACACTCTTGAACCAGTCTGGCAAGATATAGAAGTCGTGTAGATTGACTTACTTAAGGGTTTTCAAGAAGTCAACCTTCCTACAACCTTCCTAGTCTACAATTCTAGAAGTATGGATAGACTCCCATCCAAGTACTAACCATTGCTTAGTTTCTCTGCTATACAAAATTAGCCAGACAGTGGTTCCCAAAGTGGGTGGAACTTCCCACTGGGGAGCAGTGGGATGACTTAGGGGGGTGCTAAGAGGCAAGGGGGGGCGGCAGGGGGCGCTAAGAAGCAAGAGGGGTGGCAGAGGGGTGCTGGAGGTGGGCCCCTCTCAGGGCGCAATTATGCCTGGGGCTCTGTGGGCCGCCAGTCAGCTGAGCACTTCCGGTTCCGGCCTGACTTGCCCCATCACCTCCTGTGCCTGCACGTACCGTATGCTGGCAGCTATGCTAAGACTCGTGCGTGCTGCTCTGTTTTTCCTGGCTTGGCAAACTTTCCCTATTTTTTTAAATAAAAAAAGGTTTCTACTACTCCCCCCCCCTGCAACTGTAACTCTTTTCAAATCAGATGTGAACACACACACATTGTAAGTATTCTGATTTTCAGAGCAGAAATGGCAGAAGCAGAAAAATTAAAGAAGAAATGTAGACAATATAGTGTGGAATATCTGAAGTATGGATTTATACTAGCACCATCAAACCAGCAGCTGCCACAGTGCCTACTATGTGAAAAAGTATTTTCTAAGGAGGCAATGAAGCCTTCCACACTGAACGAACATTTGAAGAAGGCACATCCTGACAAGGCAGACAAGAACCTAGAGGCTTTTATCTTGCTAAGACGATTGTAAATATATATCGACATTTCAGATTAATCTATGGAATAACAGCTGAATGCCACCCATGATGTATTTTCCTCTATCCTGTAGCCTTTCTTCAACCTTGTACATTCTCAGCAGGCTACAATCTATTTCTTTGATATCCACTGCATATTTATGTTGGTGTGGTAGAAAAAAAGACACATCCTCACTTACAAGCATGGAAGAATTCTGTAAATACATTAGTGCATGTAGGAATGAATGGTTGTATTGTCAAAAAGCCTACACAAAAGGTTCCATGTGAGCCTCATAAATCAAGCTTGACTGAAGAGCTTTTTACCTGTATAGTAGTACAATGGGGGTAAGGAATGTAAAATAAGGATTATGAAGTCTGTTTGTATATATTCTCCGCTAATAATGTTTTTTTAAAGAAAGACATAATTGTTGTTTCAGAGGTCTGCTAACCTCTGTGTGACAGGCTTTACGCAGTGCAGCAGGTATGATTTTGCTAAGGGAGTGGAATAATCTCACATCTTCAAAAAAAGAAAGCGGCTACGGTCTTGCTGATTCAGCCCAAGAATGTGATCTTGAGTTGGCATAAAACAAAATGTTTCACTTTGTGTTGATTAATTCACAGCATGTGTACTATTCTTGGACAGTTTTTTTCCAGAGGGTTCATTTCTAATTATTTATATATTTTGTTAGGTGTTAAATTTCATAATTACTTCTGATTTAACTAATTTTAAGGCTATATTGGTTTCAAACTAGTATGGTTTATATGGAATGTGCTGTAGTTTGCAGAACTTCTGAACTTCTTCTGAACCAGCATTTTTTCTGAACCAACTTGTACTCAAAAAAGCGGATCACTGGCTTAAAAACTGTGCGCACATATAGCTGGAGTTACATAACATGCAAATAATAGGAAACTAGAGCAAAGTGACCATGTGTATTTAGCTGATAATTATTACGATGTAGTGTAGTCTTATCTCCTAGTCTGGTTCCATTCCAGATTTTTTTTGATGCTGCAAATCCCCATAACTAAAGAATACCTGCTTGTGAAAAGTAGATGTTGCTGCTAGAAGTTATTCTGTTAGATCATACAAAGTTGCTTTGTCTCTCTTCATGCAACAAGTGCAATTATTATTGTGCCTTCTGAATCTCTTGATGCATCTTTAATCACTTATGAGCAGAAGGATTTGCGTTTCTGGAGTCATGCAAAGCATTTTAAAATATGTACAGTACTTTGCAAATATGCTTTTGCAAGCACCTTTTGTTGAACTGTTACAGCAAGTCCTGAAAGGGTCACACAGCTACTTTGGACACCTTTTGCACTTTTATGCATGTCCAGACTCCTACTTTGCTGGCAGTTCCAAGGGAAGTCTTTATGCAGCCAGGGTCAGAGAAGCGAGGAAAACTTTCAGAGCAGCTATGGAAACTTCTAAGGCAGGGGTCACCAATCTTTTGGACCTCAGGGGCCACCAAATTCATAAGTTTAAATCCCGCAGACCACTAATATGAATCTATCATGCCTCTCGCTGAAGCTCCTGGACTCCCACTGACGGGATGGGGTCCTTCAGGCACTTAGCTTGACTGCCTGTTTCTGCAACTTCAAATACCCAAAGAGTCATTTGAACCTGTTTCCCACAGAAAACAAAACACCGGGTTCTCTCAACTTTCTGTCTCTCCCTCCCACCCTTCCTCCCTCTCTCCCCCTCTTTCTTCCTTTCTCCCCCTTTCTCTTTCTCCCTTTTCCCTCTTTATCTCTCTTTCCCTCCCTCCCTCTCTTTCTTTTTCCCTTTCTCTTTCTCCCTTTCTCTTTCTCTCTATTTCCATCCCTCTCTTTCTTCCTTGCTCTCTCTTTCTCTCTCTCTTTCCCTCCCCCCTTGCTCCCTTTCTTCCTCTTTCTCTCTTTCCCTCCCTCTTTCTCTCTCTCTCTTCACCCCTCTATCCCCGTGGGGGGAAGAAACCTCTGAACTGGTGCTGGGTAGTGAGAATCTGATGTCCAGAGGCCGACAAGCCACATGCTGAAGATCAGATGGCTGGCGGGGAGGTGGGGCAACGGGTGATACCGGCAGCGGATGGACTGATACTCATGGGAGATAGCGGCATCAGAGCCCTTCCCGGATGTTCCCTGGCCTGCGAGGTGGTGGGGGGAAAGGAACCTTTGAACTGGTGTTATCTCCTGCCTTCACGCATCAAGGAGGTCAAGCGGCAGCCAGTGATGCCCTCAGGTGAAGATGTTGCGAGAGGGTGGCTCGACCCCCCCTTCAGGAGCTTTTCTTCCTCCTCGCCAGAAGTGCTCACTTGCAAAGTGCTCACCGCCCCTCTGGCACCCGCCAAGCCTCCTGCTGCTCAGCCTCCTCGATGCTCAGCCTCCTCAATGCACTGAGGAAGGAGACAGCAGCCACAGCATGGGTTTGCTAGGGAGAGTTCAGGATTGCCCCACCTCCCCCCAGCACATGGCTCATCGGCCTCCGGATATCAGATTCCCACCAACCCAGCACCAGTTCAGAGATTCCTTTCCCCCCACCCCCTCGCAGGCCAGGGAACACCTGGGAAGGGCTCTGATGTCACAATCTCCCACGTGCTACCCTTCCTTCCCATGCGCATCAGTCCATCCACTGCTGGTATCACCCCTGTTGCAGACACTCTTGGACATTCCTGGAAGACTAGTGGCTGTTCTTGTGTGGTTGGTTGGCCATTATAAGAACAGACTGTAAGACTAAATGGGCCAGGGATCGTATGCTTATGTGTTTACCATTGCAATTGTGTAAATAAGCAAGTCTTTTCTCGTGACTATTTTGGGAGAGTGTTTGTGACATTTCCCCCAAATTCTTTTCAGTTGTTCAATCAGTTGCCGTCCCTGGTGTTTATCAACAGTGTTACATTGCAAACATATGCTTAAAAGTGGAAGTTTACAGAATTTCAGAGTTGTTGAAAGTTAGGTGGCATACAGGTTTAATACATTATTATTAAAAGTAGACTTATCTATAAAAATTCTGTGCTATAGATTTAGCATTGGTTCAGATGATCCAATGATATTTCCTTTCAGATCTAACTCCCTAGGCAAAATCTCTATTTTTGCCCAACACCCTAAGGCAAAGCCCTCTGTATTAGCTGTCAAAAGCAGTTAATACTTAATAAAATTCTGTTGGTCTTAGTGGAGCTCAGACAGACCCAAACTAGCACAAATCATGGGTAGACATAATTGCCTCAATTACCTGTCTCCATGGAAGCAGTCCCTGGCACCCAAAAGATTGGGGGCCGCTGTTCTAGTGTGACCCAGAAGGATGCCTTCTCTCTCATGGCACCTGCCTTTGGAACAGCTTTGAGATCTGGATAGTCCTAATCCTGTTGTCCACCTGGGATGCCTTGAAGATCTGGTTTTTCCCTCAGGCTTTGGGGCCAGGATATTAGCGAAGCCTGGTATGTATGTTTTGTTCAGTGTTGTGAGACATGAAGATCCTCAGTTATTTAGAATTGTGTATTGCTTTATGGTTTCTATATTACATTATTTTATGTGCATGTTTTGTTAGCTGCCAGAGTTTTTGGGTTAAAAAGGGCAGACATATAAATAAGAATGAATGGTGAATATCTGTACATACCTGCTTAATTAAATCCAGTTGTATTCAAAGAAAATACCCAAGATTTCCCTGTAAGCAACTCTCTTCAATTAAAATATATTAATTCCAGGATTAATTCCAGGTATGTTTGTTAACTATCTGGGTCCCTAGAAATGACAACAGTTTTGTGTAAACTATGTTTTGCATAAAATGTGTGTAATATATGTAATATCTTCCTGCAAAAACTATACTCAAGATAACTAAGAACATAAATGTATTACAATAGAAGACATATAAAATAATAGAAGAATCTGTATTGAATGGAAAGCATGCTGGAATGAAATGCTAGGCTAGGCTACATTGGAAGCATGCTGGGATTAAAATGTGAACATAATTGTCCCAGGATTTAATCTTAATGAAGGGGCAAAAACAACAGATGCTA
Organism: Naja naja; assembly: GCA_009733165.1. Lineage (NCBI taxonomy): Eukaryota > Metazoa > Chordata > Lepidosauria > Squamata > Elapidae > Naja > Naja naja. The sequence goes on from CM019151.1 coordinate 46,332,923, forward strand.
TTTTGCTACTCCCAAGATAAACATGACTGCAATGGAACATTTTGATAGTGCAGTGGTAAGTTTGCCTTGTGACCTGCAGTCATTTAACAACTTTGTCCACTGGAAAGGCTGTTTACTTTGTACTGCTTAAAAGTAAATACCTAGTTAATAGATCATTTGCTTAGGTAAACTTCAGAACTGTTGAAGGGACACCATGTATTGAATTGCTCTGTAAAGCTGTGATCCTACATCATTTTCCTGAGAGTAAACTCAGTGTGGTTAGTGGGATTTACCTCTGAGTAGAATGCACAAGTTAAAGTCATAGAACATAAGATCATCGGGCTGGAGAAGATTTCTAAGGTCTAGTCCAACCTCCTGCTTTAGGCTTATATTTTCCAATATTTACTTGGAGTTGCTGGCTGGGTCTTAGTTTAATGAATTTATAGCACTCAGATGAAGTTTTGGGGACTCTTACCTTTATTATATACATTTATACAATAAGTTTCTCATTTAAGTACCTCCATTTTACTGACCATAAAAGGTAGTGTAGAAACCTATATTGGATTAGGGGTGGGAAGAGAAGAAAATTTCCAGATTATCTGCATTAAGGGTAAGCAGGGTCTGTTTAATATTGGGTGAGACATCGCCGCATACCTACACTACAAAAGGATTACTGGGGAAGTATAGGTTGCGGATGGCTGCAGATTTGTCAACATCCTAACGGTGCGTTGTTTGGAGATGCATATCCTGCATATTAATTGGTTGATCTGACTTCCTGTCCTGTGCTTTGCTGTTTGAGTGCCCCCTAACCAGAACATGGACACATATACAATCATTCCTGATTGAGAGATGCATACCTTTCCTGATGTGTAGTGCCGGAGAAGTCTGCTCAACTCTTTCTTATTCTGTTTCATTAAAATAATCGGGGTTGTGGCTTTCTTTAGCATGGAAGATTGTCTTTCCTCACTAACTTGAACCTTACCGCTCAGGCATACCTCATCAGAACTAAGAGCAGGATCTGATAGCAGGCACACAGTGCAGCAACTTTTAGGATGCTAAAACCCGATTAGTGACTAGAAAAAAGTCTTCTTCTTTTCTTATAAGGGAATACATACCTACCACTTACATCAGGAGTCTTCAAACTTGACAGCTTTAAGACTTGTGGGTTTCAACTCCCAGAAGTTGAAACTTCTCCCAGCTTTAAGACTTGTGGGCTTCTTCCTCCTGTCATGTTAGCTCAGGAATTCTGGGAGTTGAAATCCACAAGTCTTAAACTTGCCAAGTTTGAAGACCCTTGACTTATACAATTAGTGTGGCAACAATATTTCAAAAATACTTCTTCCAAAATATATATGGAGATTCATCATCACTCCATAGCACTGTCTTCATGGATAACAACGATCAGTGACAATGTAACAATCTCAGTTACTTCTATTAACAGATTTGATACTCTATAGCAGAATCCTGTCTCTTTCTTGGTGACACCAATTAGCGATAGAGTAATGAATTAGCTTCCTTTTCTGCAAATCACCGTTTTGCTATCCATTTAGAAGTGAAATAGCTTTAGCAAACTTGATGGGAAGATTTCATCTGGCCAGTTGGCCAGAAGATCTCCATCTCTAAATTAGCAGTAGGTAGAATATATTTATTACATTCATACCTTTACTGTAAACATGCCCGTCATCCAAATCCATAGTAAAAATAACAGCTCCTCAAATTTTAACATTGGGTAAGAGTAAGCAGAAATGGCTCCCAAATAAAAATGTAATTAATTTTAAAAAGCAATTAATTTAGAAATGTAATTTATGAAAGCAGACTAGTACAGAAAAAGCCAAGATTATGTCTGTTTGAGTGACAAGGTTTTGCCTGACAGTTTAAGGTCATCAGCCAAAGAAGATAATTATCAAGCCTCATTATTTGTTTGGTAGTTTTTGAATCCTAATGTTGACATTTTTCTTACTACTAGTGTGGTGATTCATAGGGGATAGTGTTTTAACACTGCATTGCTCCCCATGAAAAATGTACCTTCATGGTTTGGCACAACTGAATATATATAAACCATTCTTTTGATTATAATCCTAGGCTGGACTAAGTTGCATAGTGTTTATAGATTTACCATTTCTATCAATTATAATGTTAATATTAGACCTACAAAATCATTAGTCTGTTATTTGTGGACATGCATTTACAAATGTCCAGCTTGCTTTTTTAAACAGGAGAAGAAGCTGGTGCGGTTTCTTAAATGGTATAAATGAATACCATAACTTTTTTTATTTGTTTGCGAAAAAGGTGGGTAAACTCTGTATTATCCAATCACCTGTAGCTGATTTTTCTCCACCCCCTGAAGTCAAGCAGCTTCAGACAGCCTAACCTTTCAATTTTTTAAAAAAGGCAGTTGTCTAAGTAAAATCTTCCTGCAGCCTGCATCTTCTTTACTCTCTGTCCCTGAGAAATACGGAACTTGAATATTATTGTTAGGTAAGTAAAGGCTGACCTCAAAATAAATCTATATTGAAACAAAATACTTACTTGGTTGGAGGTTCTCTTCCACTCACCCACTGAATGTGGAATGCTGGCCCCTGTTAACAAATCTGTTTTTTTAATGATGTTTCTTATTAATGTAGATTAGAAATGTAACATATAGCATGTTAATATTCTAGTATTTTAGTAATGTAAACATTCAAAAGAAGCAAAATAATAATGTTTTAATCCTGGAAGTTTACGTTTTGTCTAAGTTTGCTGCAGTTAAACTTTTTAAAAGATACTATTGGAATGATTTAAAAGTTCTGTAAACTGTTTTTAATGTTACTTTCAATATTTTGTAAAGGAGTAAGTTAACGTTAGTAGGAGTCTGACATGATGGAGACTGTACTTCCAAGAACATTTACTTGGAAATATATTTTACTAACCTCTGTGAAACTAACTGGAGAGAATTTCTTTTTACAATAATACAATATATATTTTATAGTAGCATTTAGTAAGGTCAATAAATGTGTTATAATGTACAAACAATTTTGTAAATATGTTTAAAAAGTCAATAGATTAATAAATGAGTTTTGTGAGTAAATTATTCAGACTAGCTTTTCTCCTATAATTTAAAATTGGGATTGGTGAGGTTGAAAGGTATGGGAAAGGAGAATGCTTAGAGCCTAACTTAAAAAAAAAGATAACAGAATGATGGATTATGGGAAGGACAGAGTTGTTTACTAATCATACACATTTTATAGTAACACCCTTGATTCATAGTCATAAAACAGTCACATTATCATAACTTCCTTCCCTTGAAAAGAGTTATATGTAGAATTATTAGAGTGTTTGTACAATTGTATTTTATAATTCATGTTTCTTTCCTTACTGCAGGAAAGTGTGATCCTTTGTGATAAATAATAGAAGGGTGAGAATCTGTCCCAGTAAGAGAGATTGAGAAATTGATGCTACAGATTACAGTTTAAAGTAGCGGTTACCAAGCAGTGGGCCACAGCCCACTGGTGGTCCATGAGAAAATTTTGGTGGGTCGCAGAGAAATGTCTCCCCAAAGCAATTAATCCAGGCTGTGCGGGAACACAAGGCTGCACTGCCCACATGGCCTGCCCATCCACTGGCCCCCACCCTTCGGCCGAGCGCAAACCTGCAAAAAGCAGCGCAGCCCTCGCCAGCCAGGATGAGGTGATGGTGCTGTTGCAGCACGAGGGGGCTGGTGGCACAGGCGGGCTGAAGCAATGATGGAGGGCTGAAAGGTGCAGGAGTGCCACACTACTTGCATTTGCACGGCACTCCTGCATCTTCCAGCTCTCCTCTCCTGGTCTGGGCTCTTCGTCGATGGCCGCGGGCTGTAGGGTCGGCCCAGGGCAGGAAAAGTACCGGCTGGTGATGGTGGGTGGGGGCGGTGGGGGCAAGTCTGCGCTCACCGTCCAGTTTAGAGGTCCAGAATGGGGCAGCATCACATTTCTCGTCCCTCTCGGCGCTCTGCTCTGCTGTCCCCCCCACATGGCCCCAGCCATTGTTGCTCCCCCTCAGCAAGACAGGCCTGAAGGAAGAATTGCAGGCGAGCACCGGATAAATGTGTGTTGGAAATACGAACACATATTTCCAGCGCTCTCTCCTCTGTCCTGAAGTGGGATTGAGTGGGGGGAAGGGAGCAGGGGGAAGGATAGGAGGAAAGGAGAAGCCTGGCTGGCTTTCCTTTGGCATGGGGTGGGGGGAAACCAAATGCCCAGACCAAAAGAGCGCTGAGGAAGACGGGCCCCTAATAACCAGCCTGTTTGTGTAGGTGAGAGCTTTTCTGGGCTTGCCCCCACCTTCGGCCTCCACATACAGAGGGACCCTTCTCTGCTTGGAAGCAGCGGGAGAAACCTGGAGCTTAGCCTCGGGGGGGAGTCTTCTTGTGTGGAGGCCGAAGGGGGGGTATTGCCCGGTTATTAGGAGCCCGTCTTCCTTGGCGCTTCCAGCCCGGCCCTCCTTCCCTCCCCCAACTCCAGGCAGCCACACCTGGCAAAGGAGAGAGAGGTTTCCTCTGACTTGGGGGAGATATGAAATGACAGGAGACCAGATTGGGGGGCTCTGCTTTCTTTCCATTTGAGGGAGAGCCGGTTCCTCCCCGTCCAGATCTTCCCAGCCTCCAGGCCCCTCTTTCTTCCCAAAGGATGAGAGAGGCCCCTCCTTTCTCTTTGCTCTGCCCCACAATTATGATTAAGCATTTATAATTTTGTTATTATTAAATACATATAATATATATATTTATATATATGGTATTCAGCTTTGTTCGGGTATTTTCCCACGTCTTTATAGTTGTGCTTTTAAAGTTGTAGTGACGTTTCAGCAGAATCTCATCTGCCATCATCAGGCTCTTGTAATGGGTTCGTCTTCATCGTGTGTGTCAGGCTTTTGCAACAGTTTCTTTTTAAATTTGGTGCTAGCCTCGTGCTTTGTTAGAATGGTTTTTTCTTCATCCTGATTGGTTGGGAGTCTTGGTCTGTGTTTATTGGTCTTGGAGTTTGCTGTGTTCTGCTTGATTGGTGTTTCTAGTTCACATTAAATATATTATCTTTTTAAAAAAATTCGTATTAGTGGTCCTCGGGATTTAAAAGTATGAGTTCGGTGGTCCCTGAGTCCAAAAGGTTGGCGACCCCTGGTTTAAAGTATTTAGTTTGGATGCTGGAAAATCCTTGCTACAAATGCTATTTTTGAGAGATCTAAGATTTGGAAATGGAAAGCAACAGCATGTTTGGGAGTTCTATACTAGGGAAAAAGAAGAAATTGTAGGTAAGCATTTTAAGGGCACTGGACTAGAAAGATGGAAATCTGAGTTCTAATCAGATTTAGGCATGGAAACCCACTTTGGGCCACTCTGTCTCATCCTCAGGAAGAAGACAGTGGTAAACTACTTTGGAAAATGTTACCCAGAAAACTTTATGGACTAATTGCCAGGAGTCAATAGTGACTCAAAGTTCCCTTCTAATTTTAGCTTATTGTGATAACTGTGTAGAATCTACACTGTAGATTATATAATACTAAGCGCAATAACATTTATTTTAGTCACACTTAGATAGTAAAGTTGCAATAATAAGTGTTAATAAGCTACAACAAAGAAAGGAATACATAAGCTATACATTTTGTGGTAGAATCATAGTCTTTTCAGGTTATGATTGTGACATAGACTTTATCTCACTTACCCACCCAATTAAATGTATTCAAGTAAAGGAATTGCATGTTCTATAATCATAGAGAAATTGTATGTGATTTCTCAATCGCACTATGATGAAAAAGAGGCTGGTGTGTGTGTGTCTTTGTGTCTGTGTGTATCAGAAAACATTTATGTGCAGCACTGCCTTCATCACTTCAATGAAAGGAGCAAGGTCAGCCTTCCATCCTCTCGGGGTAGGTAAATTGAGGACCCAAGATTGTTGGGGGCAATTAGCTGACCTTGTAAAAATGCCGCTTAGTAATAAGCAGGCATATACAATGGAATGAAGGCTATTGCTGAGCACACTGGGTTGTATCCCAAAAAATTGTAAGCCGCCCTGAGTCTTCGGAGAAGGGCGGCATATAAATGTAATTAAAAAAAAAAAAAGATCATGAAGACTCTCATGAAAGCAGGAATATGTTGACTTAATAGAGAACATTTTTCTTTGATTCCCCCATAATAAAAAAGAGCAGATTATTGTAACATTGTTGAATATGGCTAATCAAATTGTTGGTAATGGCTGTAGTATGGTGCTGTTGCCTCACCCATTGGCATTATGGATTATAAATATTTATTCTTTCCGTACTAATTGAAAAAGTTTTTGTGGATGCATTTCTCTTTGTCAATGTCATACCACCAAATGCAATTGCAAATAAAGCAGATCTTAAAGCCATTTTCCATACTGCTGTTTTTGGGGAGCATCTATAAATGTATACATTGTAGGGACACTTGGATAGGTACAGTGGATTACTGTTTATGAAAAGGTTGTGAATGAGAAAAACTACAATAAGGCAAGATTAGATTGACTGCTCAGTTGTCTTCTTAAGCTTCAACATGGTAGTATGAACTACAATTAGTGAAAATTCATAACCATAATTTAAGTACATTTTCAGTGGTTTGAAAGTAAGTGAAAGTAAGAATAATCCCTTAATTTTGTGCTATTTCTTTGTGTGTATATTATATTTTTTCTTAACTATATCAAACCTTTGATTGAATGAGTCTTGGTTTAGCACACTCTGGACACAATAGATAAAATCTCTCTATATTACATGGTTCTGTCCATAGTTGTACAAACAGCAAAACCTTATTCACCATTTCAAATATGTTCAAAATATGTCAAGTGCTTTATTTAAAATCTTGTTTGGATTTAACAGAAATTTGGGTTTTACAGACACCCTTCTCCATTAAGTCTGTTAGAACAAGATTCACTACATACAAATGGTTGTGAATCTGAAGATGATATTTTGGGTTCTTTGTTTTACAGCCATCTCTTTTTCATTTTTAGGCTTTTTCATCCAACATGACCGGTGGCCCAGCCTTGTCATTTGCTCGGTGTCTGCTGAGGAGAAAAATCGTCACTGGGGACAGTCTTGAAGATTCCAAGCTATGCCGCTGTTTATCAACTGTGGATCTTATTGCTTTAGGAGTAGGAAGCACCCTTGGTGCTGGTGTTTATGTCCTTGCTGGAGAAGTTGCAAAAGCAGATTCTGGACCTAGTATTGTACTTTCTTTTCTCATAGCTGCCCTAGCTTCTGTCATGGCCGGACTTTGTTATGCAGAATTTGGTGCTCGTGTCCCAAAGACTGGTTCAGCCTATCTGTACACATATGTAACTGTTGGTGAAATCTGGGCTTTTATCACTGGCTGGAATCTCATTTTGTCCTACGTTATAGGTATGTCTGAAAGTTGTCAGGTTTATAAGGAAAGTCAATACAGCCTTTTGGCTTTGGATCTTGGCTGCTGTTGACTATTTTGAGTAAGCCTCTTCTGTTTCTCTCTGATGAGGGGGCCAGAGAGAGAAAGAAGCAGAGACAGAGCTTCCAGACATGCTCTGAAATGGTTTTGACCTTTCACTGTCTGTTGCCAATGGTGAAGATAGTACAAAATGCAGCAACCAGCAATATGAGAGGGGTTTTAACTCACTATGCATTAGGATGATGACATAGAAATGATACATGAACTAAGTAGAGGATACTTCGAACTCAAATATAGGTCTTTAATTCCGGTAAAAATCCTAGAAACCAAATACATTCAACAGGTTGACTCTCTTAGTAGATGGAATTGAATATAGCATGTAAGTTTGACATATATGATTTTTCAGGCACTGTGTGAATCAACAAATTTTGGGTATGTAGGATTTAAAGTATAAAAGTAGCAGATTGTAAAATATACTACTGTTCTTTCTAATTATTATTTGAAGAACAGTGTTCATGTATTACATGCCATGCTGAAGAGGGTGTTGGGAAGCTTTTACAAAGAGTATGACAAAAATCAATAAATTATGGAGGTTTGCAAACTGATACATTAAATTTTTCCTCATCTTGATCCGTATCTCAAGCATTAATTCAGCAATCAGTTTTAATTATAGATTATATGATTATTTAATTCAGTCAGTTATTAAAGTTATTTGTTCTGGAATAGGTGTGGGTCATTCATTTACATTATTGGTAGTCCCTTTTTTCTCCTTCCAAGGTAGATAGAGCTTCATCTTTTTTTCTTTTTAAAGAGACATTAATTTGACATTGTTATTGTTCTGTTGGACAAGAAGCTTTTATATGATCCAAGACACATTCAGAATAGTGTGCAGTTGCTCTGTTAGTTATTCACATACATACATACATACATACATACATACATACATACATACAGTTTAAAGTAAAGCTAAAATGTTTTTCCATATAACATTACTTTTTTATTTTAAATAGCACACATTAATTACCTGATAATTCTTCTGATAAAATAATTCTACTGATAAAAAAGACCCTATCCTGTGTGAATTAACTCTACTTCTGCAATATTCAGTCAATAAATTGAGATGTGTTAGAAAATATCTAGTTATGTAACTTAATGTGAAATATCAGAGAAGTGAAACAATGCTGTAAATACATATCCCTTAGAATGGGTTGTGCTTGTGTGTATATTTACTAAAGATAAGCAGCCTATTTCAAATTTAAACTTATATATCAGCAGTGTCAAGTTATGCTTTGACTTTAAAAAGGTTGCTTTGATATTCATCTGAATATATATTATAAAGTAAGATTACTTTTAAAAAATTACAAGCAAGGATTATGTTTATGCCCCTGTCTACTCGAAAGCAGCTTTTCCTAATGAAATAAATTATTTCTATATATATTGAAGAGAATTACCTACAGGCTGCATGTAGTCCTCATAGCCTGTGTGCTATTTACCACTGAAATTTGGTAGTGAAATTTGGTCTCAATATTGGACAATGACAGAATTGCAGTGTACTTTTAGAATTCATGGTGTGTCAACGTTTCCAGAATTTTGAGTTTTAACATTTATTTTTCCCATGACCACTTAATGCAATCTTGGCCATATAAAAAGTTGGGCATCTTTAAAATATGAATGAACAATTTATTCTTATTGTTTATTTGATATCATTTTAGCATGATGGTTCGGGCATAAGATTGGAAAGATTTTTTGAAATTAGTGTGATAACATAATAACAGAATGCCATCCAACTTTAAAAGATTGGATGTTGCTATGTAAATTGAACAGTACTTTTGTGCTATTTGCCATTGTGATCTGCCAAATATACCACATTTTTGTTGTTTATCTCAAAGGTACTTCAAGTGTTGCAAGAGCATGGAGTGGAACCTTTGATGAACTTCTTGGAAAACAAATTGGTTATTTTTTCAGAACCTACTTCAGAATGAATTATTCTGGTTTAGCAGAATATCCAGATTTTTTTGCAGTCTGTCTAATATTACTTTTAGCAGGTACAGTACTTTTAATGATCATTTTTCATTGACAATAATCTTTGTTAAATGAAAAATGTGTTTCAGAATATGTAATGGTAGATTCACACAAAGTTATAGTGTGGTGTAGAAGGATATAATCTGATTTAGCTATTTGCAGTCAAAAGTTTAATATTGTGCTGCAAATCTGTGTATCAGTCCTTATTTCAAAGATATAATTACAACTGGATTATTCTTGTGAATTAAAAGTTAAGTGGTTAATCTTGCTCTTAGTAGCACTTCTAGAGTGAGAGCAGTTTTGGGCCCTTTATTTGTCAATGACTGTATTTGGGGTTTCCCCATATAATCACTGGAGGAATAATTGTATACAGGCTCCTCATTTAGCAATCACAATTAGGACTGGCAACTTGGTTGTTAAGCAAAGCGGTCACTAAGTAAAACGGCAATTGTGTTTATGATCTTACTTCAGTTTTCCTTTGCTTTAAAATCTGCAAAGTTCATAATGAAAAGATTGGTCATAAAGTCATTTTTTTCATCGCCATCATAATTATGAGTGATCATTAAACAGGACAATTCTTAAACAAGGTCTATTTGTATTCACTGCAGCTCAAAACTCACACTACAGTGTGAATAATGTATTATCTGCATCTGATGATATTAGTGGCCTACTTTCATATTCCATAGTTCTTCTGGCTCGGAGGATAAGTGGTAGTATAATTAAAGAAAGCAGACACTATGCATATATAGGCCCAGTAGAGGCTAGCATTGTGCAGTGCATATAGACAGATACATTATTGTATGTGTAGTCAAATATGATAATTGTATTAGAAACATTAAGAGACCTTGTTTGTGACTAAAACATCTCTTTTATAGGACTTTTATCATTTGGAGTAAAAGAATCTGCATGGGTAAATAAAGTCTTCACCGCTGTTAACATCTTGGTTCTGCTCTTTGTTATGATTTCTGGCTTTGTGAAAGGCAACATTAATAACTGGAAGAGAACTGAAGAATTTCTGATAAACTACACTGCAGAAATAAAGTAATATGGCTTTTCTTGTTCTACATTCCCTTTCCTTCTCTCATCTTTTCTGTTCCGAGAGCATTTACAGATCACACTAAACTAAGAATTAGGAACCTCTGTCCATATCCCAAATTTAGCTCACGTAGCCTCCCACCTGATACAGATGGCACACTGAAGATGGGGTGGAGCAGAGGTGGTATTCAGCAGGTTCTGACCAGTTCTGGAGAACTGGTAGCGGAAATTTTGAGTAGTTCGGAGAACCGGCAAATGCCACCCCTGACTGGAGATTTTACAGTATCCTTCCCCTGCCACGCCCACCAAGCCATGCCCACAGAACTGGTAGTAAAAAAATTTGAATCCTACCACTGGGGTGGAAGCTATCAAAATGCTATTTCTCATATTTGATGTCTGGTGATGGAGAATGCAGGGAACAGGAATTGCACATAAATTAGAAGTTATGGGTCAAGGAGCGGGCTGTGATCCAATCCAATAACATTATTTCTTCTTTGACCAGACTTTCTTTGGAAGGCAATAGTTTAATTCCTCTTCCTTTTCTAATCAGCCAGAGGTGACATTCCTTTTTTGTTGATTTTTTAATTTGTTTCATACAAATTGGGAATCATAAAATAAAAGATAATGGTTCCTATCAAACTATAATAAGTGGTGGCATCTAGCTGACTGTGGGTATTTTGAAATACCAAGAAAGTTGAGATTTGGGTGGGAAAACTATAAGGAAATCCCAGGGCTGAGGGCTAGGTTGGAAAATGTAAAGTCTCAGAAGAAGGCAGCGGCAAATCATTTTCATATAATTGCCAAAAGACTACCTTGACATGCCTGTGAAGTTACTGGGGCCATCCTTGAGCCAAGGAAGGTTTTTAACAATAACAGAGCCTGGGTTGTTTTATAGGCATAATTAAATAATCAAAATTATGTTACTTTCCTGCCCCAACTTAAAAATAAATGCAGAAATTTACATAATCTCTAATTTCAGAAATTTACCCAAATGAAACTGGTTTGCTGCTTTGCTTTAATGGATGGGATCCCTCACGAAAAATAAGAGGCAGGGAAATGTATTCTCATATTCTTCACATAGCAAAATTTTGACTGAAGTTACCACCATATTAACTATATTTACCTGGATATGGGAAATACCCAGGATTGCTGATTAGGCAGAAAATGGGACCGGTCACTTTAGATCTTCCTCCTTTACTCGAGGAAGATACAAACAGCACTAGTCTCTATTTCTCCTTTTTGTTACTTTATCACTAAAACTAGGAAGAAGTCTGTAGATTATGATACATTCTAAGCTTTGTAGTGTGACTCTTTTTTAAAATAAGACTTGAAATCACATCTGTAAAGGAAAATCTGCCACAGATCTGTCATCCCTTTTATGACAATAATGTGTGGACATCCATCTAGGTAGGAATGGCGAAAACCTGCAGGATTATAGAAAAAAAATTATTTTGGTGAGCATTGATATCTAGGAGAAATCTCTGGGTGATTTATCAACAAGCAAAAATAAAGAAAAATAAGCAACTGTCAGTAATTTGAGTGACAAAATAAGACTTCTTGTTCATTACATGTATAAAGCAGAGTAGTTGTAAATAGTATAATGTGTTCTACTTCAAATATTTCATTTCTATCATGAATCTTTGTCAGATATATTACCTTATGAAGTGGAGTTTAAGATCTGTGAAGAAGGCAGGAAACTAATGATATAGCTGGACTAACACCACCAATCCATATAGTGCCACAACTATGGAAAGATAATTACATTCTACATTGCTTTAGGATTGTTTGATAACTACAGTAAGTGATAAATATCTAAAATTGTTCTAAATTGTTAATTGTGTATTTAGAAATCTATCATCCTCCGAGAATGTGACAAGTATATTTGGAACTGGTGGCTTCATGCCATATGGCTTTACCGGAACTTTAGCTGGCGCTGCAACCTGCTTTTATGCCTTCATAGGATTTGATTGCATTGCAACTACTGGTAAGCTTTTAAAATTGTGATAGAAATTGTTAGATAGATCTCCATTTTATCTCCACAACAGCCTTTGTTTGTGGTTGTCTTGAGAGAGATTGACTGCCCCAAAGTCAGCCAGTGAGTTTAGAGAGTAGAAATGACCACAGTGGGTCTTCTGAATAAACATGTTTGAATTATGTGTTCTAAATCAAATACATAAGCATATTGCTGTGCTAAATTTAACCAAGAATATATTTAGCCATTGCAAGCAGATATAAGTTTTCCAATAGATTTAGATAATTATTCTTGTACTGGGCACACATTCTAGATGTTTCTTTCTTATTGGCCTTTTGTCATCTGAATACATCTGAATAATCCCAATATCTTCCATATTTCATGTTCACTGTAGTTACATTTATTTTCTCCTCGTAGGGGAAGAGGTCAGGAATCCTCAGAGGGCCATTCCTATTGGAATTGTAGCATCTCTACTTGTCTGCTTTTTGGCCTATTTTGGAGTTTCAGCTGCTTTGACTCTTATGATGCCATACTACTTACTTGATGAGAAAAGTCCTCTCCCCGTAGCATTTGAGTATGTTGGGTGGGGCCCAGCGAAATACCTTGTAGCAGTTGGATCTCTGTGTGCTTTATCAACAAGGTAAAATAAGAAAAAAAGCAATTGTCATTAAATAATTTGAGTGACAAAATAAGACTTCTTAAATTGTTCATTATAAAGCAGAGTAGTTGTAAATAGTAAAATGTCTTCTTCAAATCCTGCTGTTTAACTTAAGTTTTTAATCTGTGTGCTAGTTAGCATGAAGAAGTCACCAAATTGGACTGTTTAATTATTCAGCCAATAATTAACCACAGTTTGAGGAATTGAAAAGATCTTCTAAAAAGTGCAGCAAAACAAGGAGTCCAGTTTTTCCTTCCAGAATTATTCAGTTGAAATTCCTAAAATACTTGCTTTTAAGTGTGTACTTACAATAATTGCATCTGATTTGGATATCTGAAACTGTTTTCAAGCTTCATTGCCTGCTAATACAGTTTGTCCAGAGTAAAACATAAGATTCAAAGAAGCCCAATAATTCTACAGCTTATTGAAACCACTCTTCCTGTTTTAGTTTAAAGTAAATGTGGGTTCAGTTGATACCACATAAAAATCTGAATTTGTTTTGGAGAATTATTTCTTCTATAAAAGAGACATTCGTTTTTCTATCCTATTACTAATTACTGCCATATATACTTTAGTGTACTTTGGAATTTTTCTGAAGCAAGTTTTTGAACTTGGTAGAATTGTATTTTTTTTCCTATTTCAAATCTTTTGCAGCCTCCTTGCCTGTTTTTAATCTGGCAAAACACAACAAATGAAAACCATCATTTTATTCAGATGTCATTGAAAGACAGGAAATGTAATAGGTTAAAGAGACAATTCTGCAATGAAATACCTGAAATACACATCTTGGCTAGTTTTAACTTGAATAAATACAATAACATCTATATTCACCACTATAGATCCACCAAATTTTTATTCTGCTTTGAAACATTAAAAAACAATGATTTTTCCATAACATTGAAAATTGGTTTTAAAAATGTTCACCCCCACCAATACTTTAAATACTCATGTGTAAATTTCAATTTCAGCATTTTGGCTAAAAAAAAACAATATTGTTCTGGCTTCCTAATGCTTCTATATGCCTGTTTGCTAATAATGCTGAGGCTATTAGCCAATATATTTTAAATTGGCATATGATGTCATAGGTATAAGTAATCTCTTCAACATTCTAATATTAATCAAGTCACCCATTGTAATGTAGACAAGATATTCCTAATATGAACCATAATTGGAAGATTAGAAGTTGTACTAATGTTATGATGTGGTCTCCATTTCTCTTGCTTAGATTGTTCTAACCATAGTTTCATTTATTTATAAATAATAAATGGTATTGTCCTTATAACTAGATTTTAATTGCAATGATCTTGTAAATTTTAATTAATTGATGGAAATATTGTAGAATTCCATTGTACATCTTGGAAATGAGAGAACTTAGGCATGCAAGTTTGTGTCATAATAATAGCTATCTTAAAATTGTTTTCTTATTTAGATTTCATAAACCACAGTAGTTTTGTTACTTTATTCCACTATATGGTATATATAGTACATAGATTATTTATTTCTTTTAAAATAATGTAGATTTTGTATAGTCACAGAATAAGATATATAACTTTCTTAATTATGCACTATTATCATATAAGCCATAATAAGGAGAAATATACATTAAGTGAAAATGTATAAAGTTTGCTATTGGTAGGATTATTCTTTATTTAAGGTAATGTAGTAGACCATTGTATTTAAAAAGATTGGCATGTCATTTCAAATTATGTATATATAATTTGTTATTGATATGTAATAAGGACTTAATTATTGCAGGATATTTGTTGATTGTTTTTAATTCTGCTGCCTGATTCAATTGTTCAAGATGTCGTGATGCTTAATTATATTATGCCAAGATACATCTTACTGGTACATTGTTCTGGAAAAACTACAGTGAAGATACAAGCTATCTGAGTAATTAAAATAAAGTCTTTATTTTAAGGAAAAATTGGGAAGGTGGGTCTATTGAAAATGAAAGTTGGTTAAAGCCAAGTCTTTGTAGTGTAATTATCTAAATTTGATTTAACAGTCGTTTGACAGATCAATTCTTATTTTGTCCATGTACCCAAAGATCTGCTAAATTGGATCCATGAAATCAAAGTTTTATATAGTTATCAGTGTTTTTACAAACATAATAGCTGTGGAACCGGTCATAATCACTAAAAATTACAGATATTATTCAACTTCAGAGAGTTAAATCAAGATTATTCTTCCCAACTTAAAAATATATCTGTGGGAAATATCTCATGTATCATACAGCATCTTTACAATAATTAATTAGGGTAATCTTATTTTTTTTCCTTTTTAAGGCTTTTTATCATATAACAAGTTTGGTTGATAAACTGGGGAGACAATCATTTGGGTTTGATTGGCACTGTTAGGTGGGATCCTTGGTGATTTCTGAGCTTGGTGGTTTTCCTGCAGAAGTTTCATTACCAAACTAGATAATATCATCAAGGTACCAAAGATGTTACCTAGTTTGGTAATGAAATGTCTACAAGGAAACCAAGCTCAGAGAGCATCAAGGAGCCTACAAATTAATCCTAACCTACAAATGCAGGTAGTGCTCAACTTGCAGCAGTTCATTTAGTGATCATTCAAAGTTACAATAACACTGAAAATAGTGGCTTACAACCATTTTTCATACTTACGACCGTTGCAGCATTCCATGGTCACGTGATCAGAGTTCAGACACTTGGCAACTGCTTCATATTTATGATTGTTGCAGTGTCCCAGGATCATGTGATTGCCTTCTGTAACCTTCTGACAAGCAAAATCAATGGGGAAGCCAGATTCATTTAACAACCGTGTTACTAACCTAGCAACTGTAGTTATTTGCTTAACAATGGTGGCAAGAAAGATTGTAAAATGGGGCAAAATTCACTTAACAGAGATCTGATTTAGCAATAGAAATTTTGGGCTCAAATGTGGTCGTAAGTCGAGGACTACCCATATTCTCTTCTATCAGTACTGTTAGGTGGGTTTTTATTTTGAAACAAATTTTAATCATAGGCTAGAATTATATAAGGCACAATATACTGTAGTATATATTAACTATACTATAATAATAATAACTCTCTTGATTCAGGCATTGCCTAATTCAAGAATCAATAGGACCAGTGGTGGGATTCAAAATTCTTTACTACCGGTTCTGTGGGCGTGGCTTGTTTGATGGGCGTGGCTTGCTGGCCATGTGACTGGGTGGGCATGGCCAACCCAGTAAGGTAGTGCAGCACCTTGCTGTGAGTGACATTGAGTTGGCCATGCCCACTCAGTCACATGACCAATCCTGCAGAGACAAGGTGATTTTCTTCATACCTTTTCCCCCCCTCTGCCCTTGCGCTGACAAAAAAAAGCCCAACTAAAGATCACGACTGCCTGCTGAGTCTGCCTGCCAAATGGGTTTTGTTTTGGGGTGGTTTTTGTTTTTGTTTTGTTTTTTGCCAGAAGCCCCTCAGAGATAAATTTGCACTGCCAAATCTTACTGTATCTCATCGTTGTGGTGCTTCCTGTTGCTCGCCTCATTGCAGTCAACTTCGCTCTGTCTCGCTCCGGTTAGGTGCTCCCGGTGTGCACAAGGAGCATGAAGGGAGGCAGACACTGCGCAGATGTGTTTTAAAAGTCAGAGAACTTTGCCCAACACTTCTCGTGAATTCAGGGCCTACACCTTTCCCAATGATGAGTTGGAGGCGATCTAATGAAACGTCTTCCAGCTCTTAAAGATCGACTTTAAGAGAGCCCCCATGGAAGAAGCCGAGAACGAGAGCAAAAGTAGCGGCAGCAGGGGTGACAGGGGCATGTGATGGATCCCTCCACGGTCCCCTCCTGGGTGACAGCCAGGGCTTTGGCGCTTCCTCTTTTCTTCAGAGGCGCGGTGTCTGCCTCCCTTCACACTCCTTGTGGAGGGACACACACGCCCATCACCCTCGCTGCCACAAAGTTTGCTCTTGGCTCTCAGCTTCTTCCATGGGGGCACTCTTAAAGTTGACCTTTAAGTGGTCCCGGAACATCTGCCCTCTTGCGCGGTGCCCATGCTTCCGGAGCACGCTTTCTTCCTTCTCCTGGTGGACGTGCCTCTTGCAGCCCAGCCCGGCCAGCCAGCAGGTGACCACATGTCCTGGGGCTTCTCGCCCCCCTTGTTACGAGATGCCTGCAACTGCTGCGTGCTTTTTTTGGTGCAGCTGCAGTCCAGCAACTGCACCGAAAAAAACACACCCTGTTCTATGTGCTGGGCCCAGCAAGTCCGAGCAGCCGGCACATAGAACAGGGCGGCACCGGACCACTGGAGAAGTGGAGAGAAGCTGGAGATCAGTAGCCGCCTCTTTCGCAGCATAGAAATCCTCCCCGAATTGGCCGGCTGGTCTTCTCTTTCTCCACCTGTTTGTTCTGTATGGCTGAGGAGGAGGAGATCAGCTGGCCAAAGGGGCTGCTGCTGGAGGCAACTCTTTTTCGATCTCCAGCTGCCTTTTCAGCACAGAAATCCTCCCTGAATTGGCTGGCTGGCCTCCTCCTCAACCATACAGAACAAATAGGCATAGAAGGAGACAGCCAGCCGGCTGATTTAGGGAGGCTTCTTGCACTGCGAAAGTGGCAGCTACAGATTTCCGGCTTCGCTCCGCTTCTCCAACGGTCCAGCACCACCCTGTTCTATGCGCCAGCTGCCCGGACTTGCTGGATGGGACAAATAAAATTGAATACAATATGAATAAGGAAAAAAAAGATAAATAAGACAAAGTATGAATGTATAATACTGTGATGCTGTTTAAGATAACGTTATTATTGCACTACTCCAGATGTTGAGGACAATTGGTAATGATATAGATTATATAATCTATATGATGAATGATACTGGAATGAATATTCAATCCATGAAAATAAATGATCTATATCAGATGTTGAAACCACACTATAAGTCAGTGGTAGCTAACTTTTGGGCTCCTGTGCCAAAAATTGTGTGCATGCTTGCACGCTCGTGTGCCAGCACCCAGAAGGCAATACATGCCCCCCATGCCCCCTACGCATGCACATGCAATCCGCCCCCCTGTCCCCTTATCTGCACTGTGCCTCACAGCTGATATTCGGTTGGTTTGAGGCCTTTTTCGGCCTCCCAGAGGCTTGAGGAAGACTTCTGCAGGCTGGAAAGTAGGCCTGTTTTGTCACTTCCGGTATTTTCGGAAAAATAGGACGTGATGAAACGGGCCTAGTTTTTGGCCTGCAAAGCCTACAGAAGCCTGCAGAAGTCTTCCTCAAGCCTGTGGGAGGCCGAAAAAGGCCTCAAACTGGCCGAAAATCAGCTGTGAGGCACGTGCATGCGCAGTGAGGTAAGTTTGCCTGCAGCTTGGATGCCGGCACAAATGACTCTGCATGCCATAGGTTCGCCATCACGGCTATAAGTCCTTCCCAAAAAAAGCTACATATTAATATGGTATTTTTGTACCATTTAAAAAGCAACAGATTCAGGAAACTTGTATCTTAACTGTAGTTATTGTCTTGTATACCATATCACCTCCTCGCCAAAGTCCCATATTCCAGAATCACTTACTGTATTAGTATTGTGTCGCTTTTCTGTAATGGATTGCATGACTTGGTGTTGGCCATGTTGCATGTTCTTTTGCTTTTTATTCAGTCTCCTTGGATCCATTTTCCCAATGCCTCGTGTAATCTATGCTATGGCATCGGATGGCTTGCTTTTCACATGTCTAGCTCAAATCAACCCCAAAACGAAGACTCCACTTGTTGCAACTTTATCATCAGGGGCTGTCGCAGGTGAGATCCCAAGTGAATGTATTGTAAGGCGATGGATGCCTTCAGCCACAGACAACCTTCAGAATGATACATGGAAAGTTATGACTATGTTCTATTGCAACTCAAGCTCTAAATTGTGATTCTTTGAGTAAAAATATTGTTTGGTCTGTCGAAAACTAGGATACAGGTGCATTTGGTGAAGAAAATACATCCATTTCTATCTATGTCTATATTTTGGGTTAGTTTTGGCATATACTGTTGTTACTGCAGCACTTGAACGATTACATTTTTTGTTCTAGTCTTCTGGGCTCTATGTTCCCTTTGCCTCGCATTCTGTTTGCCATGGCACGAGATGGTTTACTCTTTAGATTTCTTGCCAAAGTGAGCAAGAGGCAGTCTCCAGTTGCTGCCACATTGACAGCAGGGCTCATATCCGGTAAGCTCTATATATTGAGGTTTCTTAACTGAGACCTGTTGTCCCATGCATGGCTCTGTGATATGATGGGCCTTGCTTGCTAATGGTTTGTGCATGTAAATTGAGAACAGAGTGCTGACTAATCAGAAGGCATATTTTGATTACGGTGGTGGTGGAAGAACGAGCTCCTTACGAGTTCTTCTCCAAAGCTTTCCTTCAGTGTGAACAATGATATTGCCTGCTACATGTGTGAAATAAAGAGTAAGTTGATTATCTTGATAGTTTGTTGTATTTTCAATGTTCCCATTGTGCTTTTTGTACAATTTTCTTATACATTTTTCTACAACCAATCTCTGCCTCTCCTCTTAAGCCATGCTCAGCAGCATATTTTGCCAAAGGAAAGTGGCATGAAAGCTGTGCCTGATCCCCTCTCCATCTGGCACAGTTGCAATCTCAGCATGTTTTATGTCTCTATTTTAAACAGTGTTTTTACATGTTCAATTTTTCATAAAAGTTGCCAGTTCAGATTATTCAGTCAGCTGAAAAATGCTGATTATTTTTGCTCCCACAATGTATATGATGTGCTCATTAGCAACAACAACAACAAAAGGTCAGGAACTAATAATATAATAGAACTACAAAGAACATTTTCTTTATTTTACTGATTTGTGCATTCTCTAATTCCACTTGCAAAATTGTTTTATATTTCTTCCCAATTTCCTTCTTTTGTCCCTTAGGGGTAATAGAGACTGTTTGAAGTGAAATTGATGGATGTAATACTAACATGTTTCTTTTAATCAACAAAACTACCAGAAATTTTATGAAAAGAAATCACTCCTTGAAAATCTAATTCTTATTTATAAACAAGTATTGTACCTGCAAAAGACAATGTGACTATTTTTCTTTTCTTTTAACAGTAAAACAATCCAACACACTTTATTTGTTTTAACACTGTTTGAAGAGGGATAGTTTTTATGGATGCCAGAGAATTCAAAATTCTTTGCATGAGCTTTCTGCAAGAAACAGAAGATTAACCATGACCACAGTTATCAGAATACTTCGTATCTATCTGTACCTATCAAAATAAATACAGTTTGATCCAAAATATTACTTAAATTGTTCAGATGGATCATTCACAATAAAGTTTTCCTGAAACATCTGCATGCTTTTTAAAATTACTGTGACTTTCACAAACAATAAGGGTGTTTTTTGTCATTGTCCATTTTAAAACCCAAACATTACAAATTTTTGAGAATAATTTTAACTTAACAAAAGCTTCCATCAGTGAATTATTTCTTTCAAACAGATTATAAAGGATTGCTATCATTGAACAAACTTTAATGGTCATATAGCAATGATCTATCCTATTCAAAATTTATATGATTATAATTTGTCAGAAACTGTAAACAGTTTGCAAACTCTGGAAATAAATATTAAATGCTTAAGCTTATGATGATAAGAAATGTATGCTTTACCTAATATGTAAACACTTAATGCAAATGCTGTTTTCCCCCTTCTTCTAGCTCTAATGGCTTTTCTCTTTGACCTAAAAGCCTTAGTAGACATGATGTCTATTGGTACACTTCTTGCATACTCATTGGTAGCTGCTTGTGTTCTCATACTTAGGTGAGTTCTGAAATTGAGTTTATAAGCAAAGTATTTTTTGGGAAAATAATATTTGTGTCAACAGTTTTGTTTCTGCCTCAATTATGGAAGGCAATATATTTAAATGCTGACCTTGTGCATGAGATAATCATAAGAGGGTTTCAGGCCATGTGTGGTTCCTATATTTCTGGAGGTTTTTAAGTGTACCAAACTATGTATTTATGAAGATTAAACTCTGGGGAAGAGCTGCATATTTAAGGCAATGGTTGTATTATCTAATTAGTGTGTTGACAATATAGTGGCACTGAGGTGTCATAGGGCCTCCCAGATCTGCAAGCGACATCTCCTGGTCACAAAAAATAAATTTCACAAATTGTACCAAAACTTTATGCTCTTATGTGAGATTTCATAAGATACCATTTCAAATTATCATATTAAAAAACTAAATTATTTTAAATGTAATTTGGGATTGTCCAGAATATTGCACAATGGTCCTTACTCCTTGAAAATTAGGATGATCCCTAATCAATTAAAACATGTAACTAAATCAGTGCTGATTTAGCATGTATTCTAGAGTTAATTTTGTTTTTAGACTGATTTTACATTAGCAACCCATGTCTGCACACACAGGTACCAACCCAGTTTAAACTATGAGCAACCTAAATATTCAGCAGAAAAAGAGGCCCTTGCAGGATCAGGAGGCGAATGTAAAAGTGAATCTCAAATTAGCATGATACCAAGAAAGAGCTTTAATCTGCAAATGCTGATTAATCCATCAAGTTTGCCAACTGAACAGTCTGCTACTGTGGTGAGCCTTCTTGTGGGTCTTTTGGGTAAGTCCAAACCTATTGGAATGCTTTTAACTTTTTTTTTTAAATGTTAGCTATATGCAAAATGCAGAGTAAAGATCAAATGCATATATTTTGTAGTAAATTAGTCCTTTGATTCAAGTCTGAAAAAGTGAGGACTTGTGTGTTCTGCATATAAATATAGTTCTCCTTTTTTAAAAACATTAACCTCTGCTTTTTGTATGCATCACAAATTTTCAGATTTTTGAAATACTAAAATAGTCTGTCTTTTTTCTGTTTTCTTTGATCATCATTTAGCCGTCCTGGTTTGTGGATTAAGCATTCTGACAACCTATGGAATTAATTCACTTGCAAATATGGAGCTTTGGAGTATTTTTCTTCTTGCTTCTCTTTTCATACTATTCGGGATAATTATGTTTATCATCTGGAGACAACCTCAAAGTCAACAGAAAGTGACATTTATGGTAAAGGGTGTGCTTGTAGATACCAAGTTTTATTTTTTTCAAGGAGGAGGAAGAGTGTAGCTAGTTCTGCTATATTTTTTGAGGGGGGGGAAGTTGCATGAAATGTGGTGTGATCACTTCTGCAATTTTGGTGTGAAAATCAATATATAAATGTTAACAAATGTCAAAACAATTTATTTTTGGCAACTCTGGATGTCCGAGAAAAGAACCAGAGGTACATCTGAGCAGGTAGAGATAAATCATCTTGGGCACATTCCTCCAACAGATGGTCAAGCAGCATGTTTCTAAGCACTTGGATAGGATGCTGCAATTAACAGAACCAGTGTTGATTTGTAGCAAAGAAAACACAACTAAGTAGCTTCTCTCCTCTGAAAATATTACTAGCTTTGTAGATCAGGCTAATTTGTGATAACATACCTTGACCTTGGCCTTTGACAGATTCTCCTTAATAAAATAGTATAGGACTGATGACGCCACTCATAGATGACTTTGAAGCTGGCTGAATGTATCAAAAGAGGATTCATTCACTAATGGCTCTATGTCAGCTCAGAAGGTCAGCTCAACTGGAATCAACAGAATTCTGTGCTGCTCAACATTTGAATCAAGGATTTAGATGAGGAAATGAGTGGTTAAAGCTGGCACAAAGCTAATCATTTAGATAAAGAAAATCCAAAAAGATCTAGATAGGCTTAAGCAGTGGGCAGGAGGGAATGGGATAGAATTTTACAGGGAGAATGATGAAGTCCTGTACTTAAAACAGGAAGATTGGTTTCAAGACATGAGGAAGTAAAGGCAGAACTCATACAGGGACTGTTTAGTTTATTGAAGTACATTAGATAAAATGTAAGGTTTTCCACAGTAGAGCCTCTAACTCAAAATACACATTATAGTATAAAATATAGGTTGGTAATATTATGCACCATCCCAGACTGTTACTCTATCTAGACCAACTTTCTCTAAACATGTAAGTTCCCAACTCATGACTTTTCTGCCAAGAGCCAAGGGTGGGATCTTTTTATGAATATAAAATACTTCTGAAATCTCTGTTTATGTGAGCCTTGCTCCAGTAGCATGTCTTTGATGCTACTGTGAAAGATCTCCTGACATTCAGAAGTGATTTAGAAATCCTGAAACACCCCAGTTCCTCTGAAGGGCTGTGTTCACTAGCATTTGTTCTATCCATGGGTGTTTCCTTTGCTCTTTAAAGTTAAATATTTAGGCAATTATTTCACTCCCCTACTTGAAGTGTAATTTAGATTGGGGTCATATGCAAGTCCTATGGAGAAGAACATGGCTCATCTCTAGTTATTATGTTATGTTGACACATGTGTGCTTCGATTCCATAGATTTTGAAATGAGCGTTTCATTAAATTTTACAAATTGTAATATAAAGTCAAAGTGTTGGGTATGGGTATTTTAGTGAATACTGTGAAATATTTATTCTTAGGTTCCGTTCTTGCCATTCTTGCCATCTTTAAGTATCTTAGTGAATATATACTTGATGGTACAGCTGAGTGGAGAGACATGGATTCGATTCAGCATCTGGATGGCACTTGGTAGGTATTCCCTTACCTTCTTTTTTGTAAAGTGACTTCTGGTAATGTCCATGTATATGCCTATGCATAAATATTTGCCCAGATGTCTTGTTGGGAGAGGAAATTTTCTAGGACTAGTTTCAGCTGACATTGACAACCTTGCAACAAGTTAAGGAAACCACTCATGGCATAAGAATTTTTTTCCTAGTTTGCTCTTTCTTTTTTGGTGCATTCTGCATGTGTAATAAATGTACGTTTTTCTTCTGCATGAATACAAAAACTCTGCATTATTAAAATTTGTTAATAAAATTTGTTTCGTAACAGTTTTTCTCTTAAACCGCTGGGATGAGGAGCCACTTAGATGGTTCCGCCCCAGGCGCCTGATGGACCCTGAGAGGTTCCAGGCAGAACTGGGTTTTTTTCCTGCATCCCTCACCCACAGCCCTGCCGAGGTCCTTGCAGCTACCTGGCAACAGTTGGCCATGGGGGCTCTTGACAGGATTGTCCCCATGCGTCCCCTTACTCGGCGCAGATCCCGGTCAGCTCCCTGGTACACCGAGGAGCTCCGGGAGATGAAGCATCGTAGAAGGGGACTACAGAGTAGGTGGAGGGCGACCCGCTCCAGATCCGACCGAGCCCAGTTGAGAGCCTATATTAGGACTTACCTGGTAGCTGTGGGGGCGGCGAGGAGATCTTCTCTGCCCTCATAGCATCCGCAGATAACTGCCCAGCTGCCCTGTTTGGGGTTGCCCGTTCCCTCTTACAGTTGGGGGAGGTGGCAGACCCTCTGCGGGGCAGAGCTGAGGAATTTGGTCTGTATCTGCAGGATAAAATCGCTCGGATCCGGGAAGGGTTGCGCTCGGATTTGCAGTGGTCTGAGGAAGGGGAGGCGAGCGGTCTGGCTAATGTAATCTGGACTGAGTTCGATCCTATTTCTGAGGATGAAGTGGACAGGATCATGCGGCGGCTGAGTTCCACCACATGTTTATTGGACCCGTGCCCTTCCTGGTTGGTTTATGCCTCCAGGGAGGTCACGTGCGGCTGGCTCCAGGCAGTGGTCAATGCTTCGTTAAGGGAGGGGCTGTTCCCTGCCGCCTTGAAAGAGGCGGTGGTGAGGCCCCTTCTGAAGAAGCCTGCCCTGGACCCAGCTGTCTTGAACAACTTTTGTCCAGTCTCCAACCTTCGCTTTTTAGCGAAGGTTGTTGAGAGTGTGGTGGCCCAGCAATTGCCACTTTTCTTGGAGGAAGCGGACTACCTGGATCCGTACCAATCGGGTTTCCGACCCAGGTACAGCACGGAGGCAGCATGGGTCGCGCTGATTGTTGATCTCTCTAGGGCTCGGGACAGGGGTTACTCCTCTGTCCTGGTCCTGTTAGATCTCTCAGCGGCTTTTGATACCATCGACCATGGTATCCTGTTGCGGCGCTCGGGGCTGGGAGTGGGAGGCACTGTTTTACAGTGGTTCTCCTCCTACCTCTCGGGATGTTCGCAAACAGTGTTGGCAGGGGGACAGAGGTTGACTCCGAGGTCTCTCACTTGTGGGTACCTCAGGGGTCTGTCCTCTCGCCTCTTGTTCAACATTTATATGAAGCCGCTGGGTGAGATCATCTGTGGTTTCGGGGTGAGCTATCATCAGTATGCTGATGATACGCAGTTATACATCTCCACCCCGGACCACATCAGTGATGCTCTCTCCGTGATGTCCCGTTGTTTGGAAGCGGTGTGGATCTGGATGGACAGGAACATGCTTCGACTCAACCCAGCCAAGGCAGAGTGGTTGTGCATACCGACATCTCGGTCCAGTTCGGAGGTTCCATCTTTGGTCATGGGGAGGAGGTGTTACCCCCCGTGGACAGGGCACGGAATCTGGGGGTGGTCCTGGACTCGCGGCTCAAGTTGGAGGAGCAGGTGGGAGCCGTGGCCAGAGGGACCTTTGCCCAGGTCCGGCTGGTTTCGCCAGTTGCGCCCATATCTGGACCGGGATGCCCTGCGCACGATCACTCAAGCGCTCGTGGTCTCCCGACTGGACTACTGTAATGCTCTCTATTTAGGACTGCCCTTGCATACCACTCGGAGGCTTCAGTTGGTGCAGAATGCGGCCGCTCGGGTAGTGATGGGAGCCCCCGATACTCCCATGTCACACCCTCCTGCGTGATCTGCATTGGCTTCCGTTGCCCTCCGGGTGAGATTCAAGGTGCTGGTTTTAACATTCAAGGTCCTGCATGGCATGGGTCCAGGATACTTACGAGAATGACTCCTCCCAGCATCAAATACCAACCGCCTTGTACGGGCGCACAGACTGGGTCTCCTCAGGGTGCCGTCTGCAACTCAATGTCGCCATGGGACCCGGGAGGGCCTACTCTGTGGCAGCCCCCACTTTATGGAATCTTCTTCCGCTGGAGCTCTGGCTGGCTCCTGATCTCCGCACCTTCCGCCACGAGTTAAAAACCTGAATATTTTTACAATCTGGGCTGTGCTGACCCTTTGGGGTTTGTTTATTTTAATTTTGGGGTTTTTAATGTTAATTCGGCTTCAATTTGTTTAATACATTTTTAGGTTAATTTATTGTTGGTATTGTATTTTAGCTGTGAGCCGCCCCAAGTCCTTTGGGAGAGGAGGCGGCATATAAGTCAAATAAATAAATAAATAAATAAATAAATAAATAAATAAATAAATAAATAAATAAATATGTCATATAGTGAGACAGTAAGAATTACAATTCAACAGTATATGGGGACTGTCTATAAATGTTAAAATAATATTTAGATGCTGTCTGAATGTATTTGGGAAAGAATCTGCATACCACAGTTAGAGAAGGTCAGAAATTGAATTGTAATCTTAGTAGAGTTGTAGAAAGTTGACTGATATATGGCAAGTGTACAAAAATTATTGGTTGCTTTGTTTTGAAAGGACTCCTGATTTACTTTGCATATGGCATCCGTCATAGTATGGAAAGCTGTCCCAAAGAGGAAGAAGAAGATGATGACAGCTGCTCAGAAAGAAGCGAAACTTTAGAAAAGAAGCACATGGGAGATTCAAGTGAACTTCAACATGCAAGTGAAAGTGCTCGGTTTATTCCACATGAAAAGACAAGTGAATGTTAGCAGTCATTGATAAACCTGTTGTGTGTGCTTTTAGACAGTGATGGCAGCAGAATGGAGTTGCTGGTGAGATGGTGAACTACTTGCTCCCCCCAAATTAGCAGTAACCCACTTGTGCTTTATGGAAATATCTAGTAGAATACATGAAAGATGATCTAAACTAGTTGCTAGATATCTCTTTCATCAAAGACTTGCCTCAGAGGGTTGCAATCTTTAAAAAAGCTGAGCAAGAAAGTGGAGGAAAATTTTCCAAGGGGGCCAATCTGATTCATCTGTCATGTTAAATAAGTTGTGATTTCCTTAACAATATCCTACAACTTTAACTGACATGTATTATATAACTAATTCTTAAGGAGTAGCTGAAGAAGAAGAGTTGAATATTATGGTTTATAATACTAGAGATGTATTCTTAACTGCTTTTAAAAAATAGGGTAGCATTGCTAAATAATCACACAACTACTTGATTTCCATCGCTCTTGGTACCTTTCCATACCTTGTTTCTAACCCAGCCACCTATTGTGGTGTCTTCTTCTGTGTCATTGCTCCATGTTGCTCCTGTGAGTGAGAGGCTGAGGCTATCTGTACATTAGCTGTACATTATATCAGAGGCAGCCTCTGAGTATAGAGGCTGAGTATAAATTCAGTTATACTTTGTTGTGCAGAGTGAAGTGAATGGTCACTGCCTGGGAACACAGCAATCGTGACAGGATGAGGCTGGCAAGAATAGAAAATGTAATCCAACACAATATTGCACCGATTTAAGGATGAGTAGAGATGACCTCAATTCAGCAGTGGGGAAAGGCCCCAGATTCCTAAAAATTCCTGAGGAAAAAAATTACAGTTATCTGACCTAACTTTTGCTTTGCTGTTATCCGCAAGTAGTATAAACCATGACAATTCTTCTAAAAAATATTTAAGAATATTTGAAATGGTTATATTTGTTAGAAAATCTAGTTTGACACTCTGTTTATATCAGTTTTATTTTCAAATTCTTCATCCTTGCCAATGAAAATGAAAAATATGAATGAATGATTAATTTAAACAAATGATGAAGCACTAGCAAAATGGCACTTCTGTGGAACTGAAGTTTGCAAAATGCTGATGCATCTGTTGACTTCCTTAATATATGAATGTCCTGAGCACATCAGCACTGCCAGAGATTGGGCTGCAGAACTGTGTACCCATATATTCACTTGGTAGATTGTTCAATTAAATATTGGAAAAAAACCCTCTATTCAAGAACTAGCTAATTTTGGGATGGTGGTGACTAAAATAAGTGTTAAGCTTGCATGTTCTTCTGTCCTGCTCCAGTTATGAAGAATTTGGAATGTTTCATTTAGGTCATTGGCTGCTGTTTACAGATTTCATCACCTCCTTAGCAGGTAGTGATTAATTTTAACTAATTAAAAATGTCAATTCCGAAACAATGGTTTATAAAAATAATTTAAATAATCCACAGTTAATAGGAACAAAAGTGAAACAAGATGTTAGATTAGAAATGAAGGACTGTCCTCTCCAGTCACTTCAGGAGTTAGGAGCAGAAAATGCAAGCTTTGAACAAGCTATTGCTTGTTCTCCTCACCATAAATTGTGGTTTCTCCATAATACCCAAACATAGCCACTAAATTCTTCTTCCTGTCTAGGAAGTAATTCTCTTCACATTCTTTTGTCATCATAGGTGATATAATATTTATTAAATAACTCATGAATTTATTTTTGTGAAATAGAGGTATGTATGTATATATTGCAGAGAGGAGGGGGGAAATGAAAAACATAGCTCAAATGTTTTAGCAAAACTAATGTTTAAGTGTAATAGATCTTTCTTAAACTTTGAGAGAATATATGTTTACCAACAAATGAAGGCACCTTCAGTGCTGGTACCCATTGCTGGCTTTACCTTTTGGGTAAGATTGTGAGTTGACATTATATAAGATGGTTATATAGTTAATTCCCAGCATATCATTTGGGATAAGTCAAGGCACTGAATCAACTCTAAGAAGCATCATGTGTAAGTGTCAGCAAGTCCCAAAGAATTTTTTATTCTTGAGTCCAAGGAGGTTTATTTCCATCATTCTATCTGACTATGTATGGATTCTTTTTTTAATTTTCTGGTTCATTTTCCTTAAACAACCAATAACATGTTAACAAAGATAATGAATCTATCTAATTATGTGTCGCTTTACTGTACCTACATTTGCACTAATTTTTCCTACTCCAGCCTGCTTATTTATGTATAATTTGTGAAACTAATATGTCATTGCAGACTTTAGTATGAATAGCAGATGTGGGAGCATAATTATTTTTTAAAAAAATATAAGCATAGAAACTTCATTTAGGTTTCTATGCTTAAGTTTATGTAAATGGTACAAAACAATTACAAAAAGGCATGCAATGGGCAGGCACTTTGAAGGAACAACTGTGCTGTCACCATTTGATCATCTCAGATATACATGTGAATACTGACATTTTATATGTGCAAAAGAACTATACATCTGGATGTATTACTTGTATTGTTACTCATAAAACAAGAAAACATACATGAGCTTTTTCTTTAAATGAAATTTAGGGAAATACTTTTTGAAGGAAAGTTGATAAAATAGAGAACTAGATTTAAAAAATTTTTTGGAAACAAGCAACTTTCTGACTGAAATTTTATGTAAATTATGATAATTATTTAGGAACATACAGAGTAGTTCTCCTCATCCAATTCCCAAACTCTTATAAAATTAGATGGATGATCTTTTAGTATGGGAAATGAATAATCAGAATTATTCATTTCCCGTACGAACTGTATCTACAGTAGCTTTTCCAAGTAGTTACTTAACGTTATTTTAAACTGTTAAGATATCTTTTCATAACAAATATGTCTTTAGCTTGTTTAATTTTAATAGAAATATATATGTTGTAGATTATTTATACAAGCTGTGAGACAGAACACAATTTAGAGAAATCTTCAGACAGAAAGTTTAAAATTTACATATTTTGTATTTAGTCCAAAACTGATACTTAGACAAAATCCTTCTAAATGAGAAAAGGAATATTTCTAATTAAATGTGTATATTTATATTTTAATATTTTTCTACAAAAGGCCACACTGAAATTAAGCATAGTGCTTTAGAAGTAAAGAATTATTATCAAATCGTAGATAATTATTAGAATCTAGTTTATTCTAGATATTCATCATTACCTTTCAAATGTGCCATTTTTTTATCTTGCAAGTAAATGCCTCTGTCAAGCAAATGTCAATGAACACATAAACCATATTTACACACTATTCCAAGGATCCCTTTAAAAAAACCTAGAAAGAAAACAAAAAGATACATTTTGTCCATTTGGTAACATTCAGATAAGCAGGAATTAACCCCAGACAATCAGACAGAAGACAATATCCTAATCAAGTAACTACCAAGAAGAAAACCACACTCACTCCCACCAAAAGTCTCAGGGAAAGCTACTTTATATATAGACAAGAAATCCCACTTGCTCTAATAATGTTACCTAGTTGGGTAATGAAACCCCACTTGCTCTAATAATGTTACCTAATTGGGTAATGAAACGTCTTCAAGCAAACAGCTCAGCACCAAGAACTCCACAGAAAAGGTTAAACCTAAGACTTACATATAATCATCAAAATGGTCATACAGTTCTTGAGCTTCTTTTGCTAGATCAGGTTACTTTGGGTGGCTTTACCATTCATTCCATTAGTAAAATCTGGTGATTCCATGACAGGAAGATCTGTAGGCCCATAGTCAAGTACATCTGTGAGTAATCCCTAAATGCACATACACACTTACTAAATGTGTTACTTAGTAATATTGCCAGTAAGCTTTGTTACACTACCCTGAGAAAAAGCCCCATTAAAATTGAAAGTATTTACTCCTGAATCAAAATGCAGTCCAGTAAATAGTTTTCAAGCACTTACGGCTGAGCTAGTCAATGGTAATAGTGTCTCTGTTTTTCATAAAATAAAAATGTAATCGTATTTTTCCTGCAGTCACTCTTAAAACACAAAAGTCTGGTTGGATGTGATCACTTACTGTACTTATTTTGAAATGCGTAGTAGCACTATAAGAGAGCCTAAGTAAAATACATGCGTAGACATAAAAATCTGAGCATGTTGTAATTTTTCACAACTTTTGTCCTGTGTAATGCAGCATTGAATGAAAAAGGGTGTATGAGTAGTCCTCGACATACAACCAATTATTTAGTTACAACAGCACTGAAAAAAGTAACTTATGACTGTTTTTCACATTTATGACTGTTGCAGCATTTCCACACTCTCTTGATTAGAATTTGGACATTTGGCATCTGGGATAAAATTATGATGGTCTCAGTGTCCCAGGGTCATGTGATCACCTTTTGCAACCTGACCAGGTAAAGTCAATGAGGAAGCCAACATCACTTAACTGTGTTCTAACTTAACAACTTCAGTGACTGACTTAACAATGGTGGCAAGAAAGGTTGTAAAATAAGTCAAAATTCACTTAACTGCCTTGTTTAGCAATGAAAATTTTGGGCTCCCTTGTAGTCGTAAGTCAAGGACTACTTGTATTGTATTTGCTGCATAGGCTTGTGTTGGCTGAATCCTTACCCCAGTCACAAGCCATTCTTTCAGAAGGTCCAAACATTTTTAAAAAGATCTAAATTATAAAACACCTTTTTGTATACTGTATATTGATTTTTAAATTTGTTCTCTAGAAACAGTATTTTATACTTGTTCTCCTATGTGGGAGGTTTTCAGTGTAGACATTTTACCATAACGTAAAAGGTATTCAAATGTACTTTGGAGAAAAATTCACTATTATGGACCTTGGGTTTGGTGATTTGTAGTGAATGTTTCTGTAAATATGTTTTTTTCCCCTGTCACCCTCCCATAAAACTCAACTTGAGTGGGAAATCTAGGAAACTAGAATAAACCTCATAACAGGTCACATGTCTAACATTTTATGCAAAGTTAGCTGCATCACTGCCTATGTGTATATAAGTAGATAGATAACTGTAATCATTATTACTGTGTATATGTTTGTTGTTTACTAAAGGGGAGAATCTTTCTGTAAAAGTCCGGCACAATATTGTGTAAACAACTAAAGGAAAAGAACCCACTTTTATTAATGTATAATCACTTGCAACATGTGAAATAGTAAAAAAAAAAGTAAATTGGTGCTTTGGCTTTTTTTCACTTTTAAAATAATAAATGATAAGAAAATGTTCTTGCTGTTGCTCACTGTAAAATACTGCTTTGAAGAGGGTTGTGCATTTGTTCTCTATTTTTTAAAATAAAACTGAAAAAATGTTGCACATATCACTTTGTTGTCCTTATTTGTGTTTGGGGGGAAAATTACAAAGCAGTGATTGAGAAAAAAAACATGCTCAAATAAAATGTAAAAAATGTACAGGAACTTAAACAATGTTCATTAGGTTCATGATTATCATTTTAAAATAGTTTGGCACCCTGAAAAATAAGCAAGACTTGTGGAGGCACGAAGTTTAAAAGCTACTATTGTATTACCGTGTTTCCCCGAAAATAAGACACTGTCTTATATTTTTTTTGGCTCCCAAAAACACACTAGGTCTTATTTTTGGGGTAGGTCTTATTTTTGGGGTAGGTCTTATTTTCGGGGAAACACGGCATATCTATACTGCCATAATTAATGTTTTACTGCAAACCATCCATCCATCCATCTTGGCTTGCTATCTTGAGTTTTTTTTAGATCAATTTTTTAATTGCTTTTAAAATAAACAGTGAAAAGGTACAAAACACAAAAGATATATACTTTTAAAACATCTATGTGCTTCAAATTAAGTTTAAAAAAATACGACTAAAATCTATGTAGTTTACCGTTACAATATCACTCTATCTGACTCTGGTTTCTTCCCCAAACCCCAAAAACTTTAACCTTAGACTGTCTACTATTGACCTCACCCCTTTCCTAAGAGGTCTGTAGGGGGCGTGCATAAGCGCACCAATGTGCCTACCGTCCCTGTCCCATTGTTTCTTTTTATTTTTCTTATATGTATCCATTTCATGTATTCATAACTATGTTTATCCTTATACCTGTTATCTTATAATCGCTTGACAAATAAATAAATAGTAAACGATTCCATATATATTTATCTACCGCAATTTCTTAAACCATGTTTAGGAATTGGAAGGCTTGAAGCGCCGCCTCAGCTTTCCGGGGTCGTCTCTCTTGCCTGCCCGCCTGCTTTTCCATAGGTGTTCCCCATCCCCGCACCCCTCCATAAAATGGGGGCGCCCCTAGTATTCTTGCTGGGTCGGAGAGAGGCTCAACCCGTCCTGGGAGACCTGCCCGACAGTCAAGACAACTCTGGGGAGGGGGGAGGCTTGGGGGCGGGAAAGGAAAGAGCTACTCCCCCTCCCTGCTGTAACCCAGTCCCGGATCAGGCGCGGACTTCGGCTGCATCCCTCGTGGCAGGCGGCGAAGAGGCTTCACCCCCTCCTGCCATGAAGCCCTGGCTCTTGCTTAGCCTTCTGCTCCTGCACCAAACGCTCCAGAGCGGTAAGTCCCGCGGAGTCTGCTTCGCTCTCCTCCTCAGATCCGCAGCCCCGGCTCTTCCTTTCCTGCGGGCGTCGTCGTCTAAAAAAACAAAATCTCTCCCCCTTCTTTCCCCACCCTTGAGAATTAAAAAAAAATGACGGGGTGGTGGTGGAATGGGGGAGGTGGTGATTTCTACCGTGCAAAGAGAGCAAAGGACGCCCGTGGCTCTCTTGGCCACAGACACCACCCCACCCTTCCTGAAAGGGAGGCTGAAAGAGACCCCGAATCCTTTCTGGAGCGCCTATAAGTAATGGAGCCGGAGGACTGCAACCTCCGCCCCATTAAAGAATTTAAGGACTTGGAAACTTTTCATTGATGTAGTTGAAAACAGATTGTGCGGCAATAGTACCTCTGGCTTTAAAACTGTATCCATGGCTGTGTTCTGTATGGTTTTATAGCCCCTCAATACAGCTGGAAAGGTCTGCAGCTTACAAATTAACTCAAACAGGAGAGCCCCTCTCCTCAGGTAACACCAAAAAGGAAAAGTGATAGGGAAGGAAGAGGAATTCAAGGAAAACAAGCATATTATTCAAGGCATGAAAGACATGTCTCTTAAGAGTTAAATAACAGATCTCAGAAAATCTGACATCTCCTGGATCTTGGGAATTGATAGGTGGTTCCTACCAAAATAAAATTATTCTAATTATTCAGGTTTTACATGCACAAGTTTTAATTGTATACAATGCTAAACCAAACATCTATAATCTCAGTGGAGTAGTTTTGCTATAATTTCATATTCAAGAGGAGAAAACACTTTTATGTTGTTACTTTTCCTATTTATCTCTTAGGGGTAATTGTTCATATGCATGAGTTTAATTGAAATCAATGCAGCATTAAAAATTGCCTGTCTCTGACTATCCTAGCTGATGTGGCACTTAACTGTTGTTAACAATAAGCTGCTTGCAGTTTAGGCCCATATAAAAACAGATTGGATAGAAATTTTAAATCAGATTTTTTCCTTCCGTTCAGTGTACCCATAAGAAAATATAATATTTTAATTTTAATTGGGTTTAATTAGCTTTGGCTTGGCTTGTTTAGGTTTAATCTCTTTTTAAATTTTTATTGTTCTATGTTTTTATCTGTGAGCCGCTCCGAGTCCTTTCGGAGAGTGGCGGCATACAAGTCAAATAAAATAAATAAATAAATAAATAAATAAATAAATAAATAAATAAATAAATAAAAACAGAAACATTCCTATTAATAATGTACTGCATCATCTTTTCTCATCCTGCCCTCTCTTTGTAATAGCTGTTGGTCAATCTGCAAAGAGCAAACGTCCAAAGGAGCCTGGAGAGAACCGGATTAAGCCAAGCAACAAAAAAGTCAAAACCAGAACTCCCAAATTAAAAGAAAGAAACTCCACAGAGCCTTCCCCAAAGGCCAGCTCCATAATGACACGAGTGATGGAGAAAGGCCACTTCCAGAAACCCACGGCTACATTAAACCTTTCAGCGGGTCAAAGTATAGAGCTTCGGTGTAAAGGGAATAGAATTGGATGGAGCTACCCTCCTTATCTTGACACCTTTAAAGACACCAGACTTAGGTAAGGCTTGCCAAGTAAAAGGATGAAATGGCCCTGAGCTTCATTGCAATTCTTTCTGAACAAAACACAAATGTGGATGGTCTTGTTCAGGTAAAACACATGAGGCAGATAAAAATATCTGCTTGGTTTAGGAGATAGCATCTCCCACATATAGTTAGATATACCCCTCTTCCAGTGGCCATGGTAGCCAGGGATTGTGAGAATTATAATCCAATACATCTAGAAGACATCTGGTTGGGAAAGGCTCTCAAAGCCTTTCACCTAAAGCAAGGATGTCAAACTTGCGATGACACATTGTCATCATGTGATGTATTGCAACTTCCCCCTCTTCGCTAAACCAGGGGTGGGCATGGCCAGCATGTGACACATCCACGACACCCCTGACCTAAAGCAATGAGAGGTCCAGCATAGCTGGCTGGAGAATTCTAGGAGTTGAAGTCCATAAGTCTTAAAGTTGACAAGTTTAGGGACCCTTGACCTAAAGCAACAGTTGGGCTGAATGATGAACAATTGCACCATTCTTTTGGCTTCTTCTTGTTCCCTGCAATCTTAGTCAAAAGTTAGAAATTTACGATTTCTTTCCTAATGGGCATGACTGCACCATAAGCCTTGAGGTGTGTCACAAAGTTCAATATTACAGAGCAGCCATGGGCAACATTCCCCACCCCCCTCAAATATTCTGGTGCAGGAAAACATAATTTCTCAGTCCAGTAGCAATACCAGGTTCTGTTTAGCAATTTGAAGACTCAATCCCATGGGGGCCGGGGGTGGGGGAGAGGATGTTTTCAGGAATCAAATGTGCTCTGATCTGTGGAGATTCAAAATCATTAGTTCTTGCTTGTCCAAAGTTGTTTTCCCATAAGGAAACTAGATTTTCTTGGGTGTTTTTTTAGGGGGGGGGGATGTTTTGGTTCTTAGCCAAGAAGTTTCTTCAATTCTAACCAACTGGTGGGGAATGACAGGAGGGTTCCACACCCTATTACTCTCTGATTCAGGTGATTCTGGGGACACAGATAAACTGTCAACCCTCAGAGTGCTAACAACCAGATGACTGCAAAGACTATAAATCCTTCTATTCTTCACCAGTCAGAACTGAAGTAGCTTCTTGGATGAGAAACAAAGTGTTTTCAATGAAAAAAACCAAGAAAATCCAGTTGCCTTTTGCAAAAAACCACCCGTGGGACAAATGTGCAAAGTTAAGACACCCATTTTGCTGCCCAACCCTTCAAATGGAAAGAATGGTATCTGGCTTTGGCCCCGCCCAGTCTGAATGGATGTTGTCAGGCACCAGTTGGCCAAGAAACATCCTTTTCCAACTGTTGTTGAAAATTCATATCTTAAGATATGAAGCCAGCTGTTCTTATTTCAACTGGAAATGTTCTTTTCATGAGTGTTTATAGAGGATGTCAGTGCTAGGATGGGGTTTTACTTTTTAAATGAGTGAGCTATCACTCTGGAGAAAAAGTAAATATAGTCTTTAACTGTATAACTATAGAATTCATGACCAACCTTACTAGATTAATTTATTTGTATTGATTTGGCATTGTTTATGTACCACACCAATGGCAGTAAGGAACTATTTAATACAAATCACAGAATTCTAATTGAAGAATTAAATATGCCCAGGCATTTGAAAATAATAATAACAGTCCCCACATGTTAGAAGAAGCATATAATTTTGAGATCTCTTCTAAATATGAACAGAAAGAGGGCCAATTTGTGTTGGGGACCAGCAACAGAAAAAGGACATTTCTATATCCCTATTTCTGGATGGGTGAGAATATATTTCTTACCTTACAGATCCAGTTTTGTAGAATAGTGCCAGGCTTTAGCTGACAGTAGCACTGGATATACTTTAAAAAGCTTCTGAGAACCAAGAACTTGTAATATTTGTTGAAGAAAGTTAGGAAGCCATGATGAGAAATGGTATAACTACCATGATTCAAGAATGATCTCTCTCTCTCTCTCTCTGCTCTCTTTCTCTCTCGGAGACTGGTCTATATCTATCTTCTATCTATCTATTTTTGCCACCATTAGGCAGGACATGTTTTAATCCTCTTACTAGACAGGTGTGAAGTTCAGATCAAATATGAGTAATGTTGTTTTCAAGCTGCTTCAGAAATAGGTCCTTTAGGAATGAAATTTTCTGAGCAACTCAAGAATGTTCTGTTGCTTCTTTGGAACCTGCAGATGTTATAAAGGGATTGGGTGATTTTTCCCATAGTAGTAAATATAATCAGTGACCAGCAAGTTAAAAAAAAGACAATAAGGGAAATAAAATACAATAAAAGTACAAATATAATAGAAATAAAAATGAAATAAAATAACCCCCTAAAAAGAAATAGAGAAAACTAGGGAGTAAAAATATCAACAGCGTCAGCCTAAAACCAGTATTTTTTTATTATTGAAATAGCAGCTAATAAAAATTTACTATTCTATTTCTAGCATTTACCTCAAAAGGAAATGAACTTTATGAATAAGAAAAAGAACAGATGTTATGGTAGCATAGAAGAGAGAGTGAAAAAATGTGGTTGAGGATTTCAGGCAAGAATGGCTTCTACAAAGAGGCTCTTGTGGACCCCCATTGTTTCCATAATCTCTAAAGCAGCATTCTAGAAGAATGGGACTGTACCATACTGACCATGCCAGGGTGCTTTCAGCTCATACAGTCATGTTCTAGAAAATGGCAAACCCATTCTCCAAACATCCAGGTTAACATGGTCTGGAGGAAGAATGGAGCTGGAGTTTTTTGGTTCAGTTTGTTCTTGGAATAAATAAATTTTCCATATTCCATGCCTAATTATTTAATGCAATAATATGGTCTGAGACAGTAATCAATATTTTTGTTACTAATTAAAGCAGATGAAAACCTTTGAAGAACAACTGTACAAACATCATATATGTTTAACATTAGTATTTTTAGAAAATAATGGCAGCAATAGATTTATTTATATTCCATTTATTATTTTTACAAATAGCTGAAGGTAGAAAACATATACAACACACCTTCCTCCTCCTATTTATTGCACAACAACAACCCTGTGAGGTGAATTGGGCTGAGAGAGAGAGGGACTAGCCCAAGGTAGCCTATCTGGGTTTAATGTTTAAGGCATATTACAACTCACAGCGTCTCACTTTATATCCTGGTGCCTTAAACTATTAAACCAAACTGGGTCTCTGTAAAACTCTTGCAGCATCTTTTTGTAAAGCTTTTGTATATTTGTTTTATTTATTTAATATAATATGGCTGCTCATCTTACAAATACAGCTCTGGAAGGCTGACAATGCATTAAACAATAATAAATAATATTAGCAGAATTAAAAATACAACAGTGATCACTGAGTGTGACTCCAGCAAGACCATGGACAGAAATTTTTCAGTGGGACATCCTGTATTCTTCATCTTCTCCTTTTCTTTGAAGCTAAATTAGTCAGAAAGCAGATCTAAAGTAAATTAAATTACTGTCTTGCAAACTTTTGTCCTAAATAGATGTGCTTTACTCAAGATAGTTATTTTACTTTCATTTAGGGCCATCTTTTTCTCTAGTTACTATAGCCAGTTTGGTCTAGTGGTTAAGACACCAGACTAGAAACCAGGAGACAGTTAGTTCTAATCCTGCTTTTGTTATAAACCCGGCTGGATTACCTTGGGCCAGTCATTCTCTTTCAGCCCACCTCACTGGGTTGTTGTTGTGAGGTAACTAGGAGAAGAAAGGAGTTTTAGGCATGTTCACTGCCATGAGTTATTTATAACAAAATAATAAAAAATACAAATATTTCAATATTTCAAGAAAGAAGAGTTCATCATGTACTGTTAACTTCAACCATAATTTTAGTTAAATAGTAAAAAATAGTGAAATAAAGCATTAATATTTCAGTATGACCATTATTTATGAGGTATGAAATGACCTGCTGAAAAATTATTTTCCAACTTGAGCTGATTGTTTTTCAACACAGCATGATTTGGGTAGTGGGTAGAGTTCTTCCCTAATACAGCTTCTTTTCATTGTTGCTCTTTCTTGAACCATGCTAATTATTAGTCTGTTGTACATCGCCAAAGTCTACAAACTTGAAATTTGGCACGTATGTTCCTCTTGGCTTTAGGTGCTCACTAAGAAAGAATTTTTCAAAATGACCATCAGAGCATTAGTATTTTGTATATTATTATTAACACGCTGTGATGCTAAGGAGTTCTACTCCCTCTCCCCACCTGAAAAGAAATCTGTTCCAAATGCAAAACACAAGCAGAGGAGTTTCAGTTTTAGTTTCACAGCAGCAACAAACTTTAGTACAGAACAGTTGAGTTAAGCCATGCCCAGGCTCCTTGCTGTCTCCTTGCTCACACAACAAATACTGCTTCAGTTTCCAAACAGCCCTCAACTCTTTCACACACTGACAGGACGCTAGCCAGATGAATACCAATGGATGCTGGTAGGCAGAGGCACAATTCCCCCCCACTTATTTTCCTCCCCAAAAACTAAGCCCGATCACATAGTTTTCGTAGCGAAGCATGGGTATAGAGCTAGTAAATAAATAAAAAATAAATAAATGCCTGCGTATATTTTAAATGGGAGGTAAAAAAAACCCGATAGCTGTCCAAATGTTGCTAAATTACCATTCCCAGAAACATCACTCTTGGCATGTTTGCTCTCTGCTGAGAATTATACTTCAGTCTTCAGGGAGATACATGCTGAGGTGAGTTTTCATGGCCAGTATTTGGTGGGCAGTATTGAGCTTCAGGGTTTAGTAATTGCAGTGTAGACAATGATGTTTCACCTGCAACTGTGACTGGCATCTTCTGAATCATAATGGCTAACAGACTACCTTGCCTCTGAAAATGCGAGCCACTATCAGGAAATCCGCTGTCTTATGTAGACCAGGGCTGTCAACCTCCCAGCCCACGGGCCTGATGCATCACATGCTGTCCACACCCACACCCGGTTTAGCAAAGGGGAAAAAAGTCCTGATACGTCATGTGATGCTGCCATTACGATGTGAGTTTGACACCCCTGATCTAGACTATGGTCACCAAGCCCTGAAACTTGCCATTGTTCAAGGAACAATGGCAAGTTTCTCATCATTGGGTTAGTCTTTGTGGGAAACTACATAAATATGAGCCAGAGCATGTAGCCCTTTTCAAAAGTGTTGTACTAATAATATGTAGACATTCATCATATCAAAACCAAATAAATCATTGTCCAAAGGGTGCTTTTTCAAGAGGTAACTGAAGAAACTTTGTTGTTAATTGAGCTATAGCATAATGGGTCACTAGATGGCAGATTTCACCTATAATATTAATCAAGTCTACCTTCAACTAGAGGGAATGAACCTAAAACAGCTTTGCCTGTTTGATGCCTACTTGGTCGTGGAACTGCGGGAACTTCCAAGGAAGGACCACCTAAATGTGACCAGGATGGATTTAAACACTAAAGGCACAAATCCAGTGAACATTAGCCAAAATTACCTGCAATTGAAAGGGATGGAATTACATTTGTCTGTCTTGTTTGTAAGTCCTATTGATTTAATAGAATTCATTTTAATTAATTTCTTCTGGAACGTGCCTATTAACATTGTATTGTTCTCTAATATGGCAAGTAAACTCTTTCAGTTTAAAAGAGCCTACTCAGGCTAATGGTTTCCTCTACGCATGTATTTACATTTTCTCTTCTGAAGATTATGAGAATGCTGGTCTCAACATATCTGTATCAGATGCCAAAAAGTGAATTTAGTGTCTAATGTAGTGGTCTTTTTCAGTACATAGTTTGTAAAAGAATAACAGTCCATGTAAATTCTGAAAAATTATATTTTTCCCCAATAAATTGCAATTTCTTGGTAATTTGCAATTTGTGTTATATGCAGGCTCAGAGATTGTAGAAAACTCATTAATGTTGACCTTGTCTCATCTAAGGTCATTCTAACCATATTTAAAAGGTTTAAAAGATTCTGCTAATACATGCAATCAAAATTCCTCAGGAACAATTGAATCTCTACAATGTAGAAATTGTCTACCGGATATCACTCATGTGCTCTGCAAACATGCACCCATTAACTTCTATTAAATTATTTATTACTTAGCTTGTTCCACAGTTTTATATCTGTCCTTTTGCCATCTTTGCAGAATTTTGCCATCTTTGCAGAATTCACAATTTTCCAGAAGTTGTGAATAGGTACTTTGAAAAATGTCCTTTTTACTGACTTTTCTTGATGTCATCTACTGTTTTCTGCTTGAATGTACAAATGCTAACTTGTCTGATAGCTTCCGCTAGTCATTCAAATAGTTGTAGGCTATTTTTTCTTCAGTACTATATAAAATCGATTATAGCTGTTTTGGTTTATCTGTAGCATTACAGATGGGACTTTGGGAATATATCATTCCTGTTTATACTGAAAGTCTGGTTCGCAAAGAAAAGTGTGAAAATACTAACAATGTCAAATGGCTTTCCTGCCATTTTTGGTTCACCTTTTAACATGGCCTCCCATTTATAGAAGTGGATTAAGGTTACAGAAGGAAAATCAAAATAATCAAACAAGAAAGGAACCTAAGATCAGCACCAGAAGCTTAAATAGTCCTTTGTCTCTGTTTTTGCTAGCATCAAACAACATGAAAGGTACAGTCAGCTGATCCTGGAAAATGCCACTGCAGCAGACACTGGTGAATATAGTTGCTGGCTCCTGCAATGCAAAGGCTACAATTGTAAAAAGGATGAGTCAAAAAGAGGTTCAACATACATATTTTTTGCAGGTAATAAACTGGGTAACAATTACCAAAGAAACCAGGATTGTTTCTGTTTTTCCCTCTCAAATATCCATCTATCCAGTAGAGATCTGGTATCTTCAGGTTGTCACAGCTGAAATTGCAGCTGCCTGTTCTTGGGTACACTTACTTAGCATATTGCACGAATAGAAATAATGAAAATGCAACTCTGGCTTTACCAGCTTATGATATACAACGTATGCTTTCTGATTTCCAACAATCGCAGCACAAAAATATTCCTTTCCTCACTTGACCAAATTATACTGCTGGGGAAAAAACGGTGGAGTCAGCAAGAATGGGGTTTTGGGCAGAAAGATTCTGAATTTCATTTTGTATGCTTACAACAAATTTCTGGTCCCATTTCTTGTTACTGCTTTGGGTTTTATATTAGGCTGTGGTTGTGGACCTTAGGCATGTGGTAAAACAAAAAGCAAAATA
Source organism: Naja naja (assembly GCA_009733165.1). Classification (NCBI taxonomy): domain Eukaryota; kingdom Metazoa; phylum Chordata; class Lepidosauria; order Squamata; family Elapidae; genus Naja; species Naja naja. The sequence goes on from CM019151.1 coordinate 46,374,915, forward strand.
GCAGACCCCAGGAATGTAAAGTCTGCCCAGGGAGGGAGAGGAAGAGAGGGAGGGGAGAGAGAGAGAGGGAGGGAGGAAGGGAGGAACGAACCTTGTCTATCCAATTAAACAAGTATTTGATTAGTCATGACAGGCATGAATTGGTCCAACCACATATCTTTCAACATTTCCTCAAAAAGATTCAGCCAACGTTAGTCAGTTAACCTTTTCTTTGTTATCATATTGGAAGAACCTCAAGGAAGTAATATAAACCAATCTTAAATTTCATTCAATTCCTTAAATATTTAGCAGATACATTAAACAGAAGGAGCAGCAAATGTTCATCAAATATTCATTGTTTGCTTTTCCCAACAGACCTGCTTTCACTCAATACATTACACGAGGTTTTTGAAAGGAGGCTATTTTAAAAACTTCTGATAGGGAAACTGCAGTTCTGAGCAGACCATGTGGAATAAAGCAGTGGTCACCAACCGGTGGGCTGGGGACCACTGGTGGTCCATGAGAAAATTTTAGTAGTTCACAGAGAAATGTCCCCCCCCAAAGTACTCCCCCCCAAAGTGTTCCTGCGCAGGAACACACAGCTGTGCCGCCCACATGGCCTGCCTACCCGCTGGCCCCCACCCTTCAGCCGAGTGCAAACCTTACCTTGAGTAGAGCCAAGGGAGCTGGAACTGGAAGGTAAGACCAATGGCGGAGGAGGGAAATCCGCCCCGGGGTGGCTTGCTGACGTTGGTGGGAAAGTCGGTCCCATATTCCAGAGCTGCAGTAGTCACAAGACTGGCCCTTTGGTCATCCTGGAGCAGCTTCTCCAGTCCATGGCAGGACGGTGCACCCGGGTGAAGGAGCAGCAGTCCTGTGACTACTGCTTTTAATTTGTTTTATCCTATTGTTTTAATATTTGGGCTTGTAATCTAGTTTAATAGTTTTTTAAGTATTTATTGTTCTGTATTTTAGTTGTGAGCCGCCCCAAGTCTTCGGAGATGGGGCGGCATACAAGTTCAAATATAAATAAAATAAATAAATAAATACTGCAGCTCTGGAATATGGGACCGACTTTCCCACCAACGTCAGCAAGCCACCATCAGTCAAAATTCATATTAGTGGTCCACGGGATCCCTGAGGTCCAAAGGGTTGGCGACCCCTGGAAGAAAAGACTCCCATCGGGGTTGTAATTATGATTTGCAAGGCATCACTAAAGCCTATTTCTTTTAGCATTATTACATTGGCTTTCTTTTAGATAAACAGACTTGAAGAACTGATGTCCCATAGATTAATAAACCTGTTGCAGGTTACTATATTCTTGCATGTTTTTGTGCATGCACACACACACACGCACACACACACACACACAAACACACATGAAACGGTGGGATTCAATTTTTTTTACTACCAGTTCTGTGGGCGTGGCAGGAGAAGGATACTGTAAAATCTCCAGTCAGAGGTGGTATTTGCCGGTTCTCCGAACTACTCAAAATTTCCGCTACCGGTTCTCCAGAACTGGTCAGAACCTGCTGAATACCACCTCTGATATGAAAGCACACACAAAAATCTTTCCTCTTCCCTCGTCTAAGATTGCAAAACAGGATTTATCAAGGATCAGATAGGACATAACACATAGTGTAGCTGGCAGGCTGTTGTTACAAGCAGGTCAAGCCTGAAAGTTGCTTTTGAATTTGAAAGTAGTACACTTATTTATGTCCCTGAGATATAATAGGCATTTTGCTCATGGTTGGTAGATTAAATTAGAAATGCTGCTGTTTAAGATACCTTTACAAATTTTGCTGCATCCTCAGACCTTGAGGTAAGGTAGGTGGTGAACCCTTTAAATATTTTCTGTGTCAATTGGAATTCTTTTCTCATCATCTTTTCAACTTTTTAAGATGGTTCTTAGCAAATTTAATGTTTAATCCTGCCCAGGGTCTATATATTTATATAAACATAGACTCTGGGCAGTATTAAACATTAAAATTACCAAGAACAGTCTTAAAAACTAGAAAAGATAATGTGCACCCAGAGAAATCTGTTTGCTAAATTTTCATCCATTACTTCTTGACTTGCTCTCAGGTGCTTTGGAGAATAGTTTGATCCTTTTTTCTCTATGATAGCCCCTCAAAAAGACTTGGAAGACTGCTATCATTTCACCCCAGCCCTCTACTTGGTTAGACTATTCCCAGTTTCTGCAACCATTCATTGTACAGTTTAGCTTCCAGTCCACTAATCATCTTCGTTGCTCTTCTCTGTACTATTTCTAGAGTCTCAACATCTTTTTTGTTCCGGTGTGATCAAATCTGGGTGTAGTATTCCAAGTGCGGTCTTACCAGTGCAGTATAAAATTAAGGAGAAATTTCTTGTCACTGCTTCACATGATCTTGATATAATCCTTTTGTTGATGTAGCCTAGGACTTCATTGGCCTTTTTTGCAGCTGTGGCACACAGCTGGCTCATATTTAAGTGATTGTTCACTAGGAGTTCTAGAACCCTCTAACAGTTACTGCTGTTGAACCAGGTACTACTTATTTCTATACCTGTACATTTAGTTTTTCTTAACTAAGTGTGATGAAGATGTTACCTGTTCAGACAAGTCTGAATCTTGGCTATTCTATGGGCCAGGTCTCTCAACATCTTCTGATCTTGCACTATTTTTTTGAGTTTTACTATGCTTTGGCTGGTGTTAGGTTTGATAGTGTCCAGCCACCATGTTCTTTGATGATCTAGTTTTCTTTTACTGGTAATTCTTCCAAATATAATTGCTTTCTCCAGTGAATTCTGAAGTAAGCGAGACACGGTTTTGTGATTTTGCCTTACAGTGACATGTTTGGTATTAAGAGCTTCAGTACTTGCTTGTGAGTCACATTTGATGTCCAAGGAACATGCAGGAGCCTTCTCTAGCATATCCCAGCACATCTCAGATGAGTCAATTTTCTTCCTGTCTTGCCTTTTTAAGGTCCAACTTTCACAACCATAGTTAAACACAATAGAGCGGACTAACCTACATTTGGTTGCCAAGCTGATGTCCTTGCTTTTCCTTATTTGGCTCATGTTCATCATTGCTGTGCGACCAGTGCAATCCAACATTTTATTTCTGTGCTACATTCACTGCTTTATGCTATCTGCAATCATAAGAAAGTGATTTTTCCCACACATTCTATCCCTTTGCCACTAGACAACTACTGGTCTGTGACCTGGGGGTTGGGGACCTCTATTCTGTTGGCTAACCCTTCTAGCTTTGTGTTATCTTCAAATTTGATGAGTTTCTCTTCTATCCCTTCATCTAAAATGTTTATAAAGAGTACTGGGCGTAAGATAGCATCTTCAGATACCAACTGCATGCTTCCATCCATGTCAATGCAGTTCCATTGAAGACTACACATTGAATGCAGTTGGTCAGCCAGACAGTTACAAGTCTGTCCACATTTTTCTGTCTTACCAAGAAGTAAGCTGTGGTCTACTTTGTCAAATGCCTTACTGAAGTCCAGGTATACTATTTCTACAACATTTTTCTGGTCCACTATTTTAGTCACTTTGTCAAAGAATGCCATGTTTGCCTGGCATGATCTGTTTCTGAAAAATCGATGTTGGCTTCTAGCAATAGTTTTGCTTGTTCCTAGGTTTTTGCAGATCCGTTGCTTGTTTATCTTTTCCAGGATCTTCTAAGATATCGATGTCAGGCTGATTGTCTGTAGTTTCTTGGATCCATTCCCTGCCCCCCCCCCATTTGTGCAGACTGGAAATGCATCACGTCTTTTGATAGTTCACCAGTGCTCCAGGATTTTTGTAGAATATTTTATTACATTTTATAAAATAAATTAGAAGGCCCCCAACAATATTTGGATGGATGGATGGATGGATAGAAAATTATCTGGCTTTCTGTCCACCTCCATCAAAATAATGTCTCATACCGTTCCCTTTTAAAGAAAGCTACTATTAAATATTATTAGATGTTTATTATTAATAAAATCCAGAATTTTATAGTATTTTCTTACAGAAGCTGCAATCTATCTACTTACATCCATCCATCCATCCATCTACCTACCTACCTACCTATTTATCCATCCATCCACCCATGCATCATCTATCTATATATATATCTATCATCTATCTATCATCTATCTATATCATTTATCATCTCTCTCTCTCATCTCTCATCTACCTATCTATTATCCATCCATCCATCCACCCACCCATCCATCTACACACACACACAAACACACACACACAAACATACCTTGGATTGCTTCTTTATACAGATAAAGAAGAGTTCTTTGTTCCTGCTCCCAGCTATTTTGAAGTGGTCTACCTCAGCCCAGATAAACCTGCTGTGATTCCCTGCCGAGTCACCAACCCATCAGCAAAAGTAACTCTGCATCAAGAGTTTCCAGCAGAAGAGATCAAAGTGGATGGAACCAACATTATCTATGATGCCAAGAAGGGGTTCATCTACCAACATCCAACGTCTGATCAGAAAGGAGTAGTTTACTGCAGAGCTGAATCACGGGGGACACCTCAGATTTCTATTAAATACCAGTTGCTTTATGTAGAAGGTAAGTTAATTCCAAGATACTTGGTGTGCAGTAGAATACTTTCAATGTTATTCAGTTATTCAAAAGTCACACTTTGGCTATGTTTTCTTGATGGGGCCACAAGGAATTAAAATGATGGAATTACTGTATATCATGCAAATTGGTAGACTGATTTTGATAATTTCTCTGAGTTCCTATTTTAATTTTCTTGTGGAAATCACAGGTGCCAAGTTTTGGAGATCTGCCACCAAATAACAGTGTAATTTTGAGATTCCAAGGTATAAAATGGGGATTACATAGGAGGAACACTTGTCTATTACAAGCCATGGCACAGTTTCACACATCTAACTTACATTAATAATAGCTCTTGTTGTAGACGTGGCAGGTTGAGAACCATGTATGGTACCAAATAAAAACCAGGAGTCTTCTGATAGTACCTTTCTCAACTCACAAAATTTAAGCCCTTGAATGAAATTTCTTAGTCAAAAAAGTGATAAGAAATGAGGCTCATTGAGTTATGCTCTTAAGAAGTAATTATGGCCTCTTGCAAATGAAGCTTTGTTACTGCATAAGCATTTGTAGTTCCCAATTCACCTCATCAGATCCAATGTGTGGTCTTGAGAAATGAGCATGATACTATATATAAGGGTTGTGCAAAGCTTCCAGTAGAGGTGTTTTGCAAAGCACATTCATGCAAATTAAGCCCTTTTTGAAATTTAAAGAAGCCATTCTTGGAAGAGTTATGTGCCTACTGTGAAGTCTGTCCACTAACTAGGCTTCTATTTTTTATGTACAGCACACTTCTGCCGTAACAGTCCTTAAAGCAATCATGTTTTGGAAAATGCTTTGTATATGTCTGATATTTATATACAGAGGCATTCTTTAGGGGAGGAAAAGAGATAATGACTATTTTAAAAAATGTCAGGCACAGAATTGCTATGTGCTTATACAATAAAGGCAGAGTTTGTTGTCTAAGTACCCCCAGTAATATAGATCAGTAGAGCAATTGAGACTGGAATTGCCATCACTAAGCAACATGGTCATAAAGCATGATGTCATGCAATTGTATAACTTAGTAATGGTAGTTCTGGAACTCCTGATTAAGAACCGTGCTCGTCTTTAACTCGTAATTATGACATTGCAGAGAACGGTGGTCATGTGCTTGCCATTTGTGACCTTCTCTGCCAGCTTCACACAAGCAAAGTCAAAGGGTAAAGTCCTACATGGCATGGGTCCAGGATATTTATGAAAACAACTCCTCCCAGCATCAAATACCAACCACCCTGTATGGGCGCACAGACGGGGTCTCCTCGGGGTGCCATCTGCGACTCAATGTTGCTTGGCGGCGACCCGGGGGAGGGCCTACTCTGTGGCGGCTCCCACTTTATGGAATCTTCTGCCGGAGCTCCGGCTGGCTCCCGACCTCTGCACCTTCCGCCACGAGATAAAAACCTGGCTATTTGTACAATCCGGGCTGTGCTGACCCTTTGGGGGTTTGTTTATTTTAACTTCGGGGTTCTTAATTTCAATTTGGCTTGTAATTGTTTAATATGTTTTTAGGTAATTTATTTATTGTTGTATTTTTAGCTGTGAGCCGCCCCGAGTCCTTTCGGAGAGGGGGCAGCATACAAGTCGAATGAATGAATGAATAAATAAATAAATAAATAAATAAATAAATAAATAAATAAATGGTAAACTGGTGGGGACAATCTACATTGGGCTTCTCAAGCTTCTCCAGCTTCACTTGATTCACAGGTAGCCTACACTGTGCCTCCCAAACTTCCCAGCCTCTCCCCCCCATTGTGCTCCCTCCCAACTGCATGCTCTTACCTGGGATTCCCGTCATATTATTATTATTATTTTATTTATTTATTTATTCATTTATTTATTTATTTATTTATTAGACTTGTATGCCACCCCCTCTCCAAAGGGACTCGGGGTGGCTAACAACTAAAAACCGACAATAAATTAATTACCTAAAATAGTATTAAATATTACAAGCCAAATTCCTCTAAAACCCACAGATCCTAAACCAAATTTAACCCCCGGAGATCAGCACAGCCCAGCCTGTTCGAAGAGCCAGGTTTTCAGATCATGGCAGAATGTACGAAGGTCAGGGGCCAAATGGAGTCCCAGGGGTAGTTGGTTCCATAGGGCAGGGGCCGCCACAGAATAGGCCCTTCCCCGGGGGACCGCCAAGCAACATTGAGTTGCAGATGGCACCCTAAGGAGCCCCTGCCTGTGGGCCCGCACAGGGCGGTTGGTTCTCGATGCCGGCAGGAGACGCTCCCGTAAATATCCAGGACCCATGCCTTGAAGGACTTTGTATGTCAGCACCAGGACCTTGAACCTCACCCAGAGGGCAACTGGTAACCAATGCAGGTCTCACAGGAGGGGTGTAACATAGGAGTACCGGGAAGCTCCCATCACAACCCGCGCGGCCACATTCTGCACCAGCTGAAGCCTCCAGATGGTGTGCAAGGGCAGTGCTAAATAGAGAGCATTGCAGTAGTCAAGTCGAGAGGTAACAAGTGCATGAGTGATCATGCGCAGGGCATCTCAGTCCAGATATGGGCGTAACTGGCAAACCAGCTGGACCTGGGCAAAGGCCCCCCTGGCCGCGGCTCCCACCTGCTCCTCCAACCTGAGCTGCGAGTCCAGGAGAACTCCCAGGTTCCGTGCCCTGTCCACGGGGGGCAACACCTCTCCCCCATGACCAAAGATGGAATATCTTGACTGGACCGAGATGTCGGTATGCACAAGCACTCCGCCTTGGCCGGATTGAGCCGAAGCATGTTCCTGTCCATCCAGATCTGTACCGCACCCAGACAACAGGATATCACAGAGAGGGCATCACTGATGTGGTTTGGGGTGGAGATGTACAACTGTGTATCATCAGCATACTGATGATACTTCACCCCAAAACCACGGGTGATCTCACCCAGCGTCTTCATATAGATGTTGAACAGGAGGGGCCAGAGGACTGACCCCTGAGGGACCCCACAAGTGAGGGCCCTCGGAGTCGACCTCTGCCCCCCTGCCAACACCGATTGCAAGTGCCCCAAGAGGTAGGAGGAGAACCACTGCAAAACAGTGCCCCCCACTCCCAACCCCTCGAGACGCGCAACAGGATACCATGGTCAATGGTATCAAAAGCCGCTGAGAGATCTAACAGGACCAGGACAGAGGAGAACCCCCTGTCTCGTGCCCTCCAGAGATAATCAACCAGTGCAACCAAAGCCGTCTCCGTGCTAAACCCAGGTCAGAAGCCCGATTGATACGGATCCAGGTAGTCCATATTATGATGACTGCTAGGATTGCTATGTGATGCAGTTATATGACTATCTTAAGAACCTGGCTTGTCTTTAAGCAAGAACCTTAGATGACCGCAATGCCCATATTCCTTCCAACCTTCCCACTGACTTTGTGGGAAGCCAGCAGGGAACATCAGAAATCATGATCACATAATTGCTGGGATGCTCTGAGTGCCAGAACTCAAAGCACTGGTCATAAGTCCTCCTTGATCAGTGTTGTTGCAACTTTGAAAGATCACTGAACGAATGGGTGTAACGCAAGGACTACCAGTATAACCAGTCCTCAAAGAAGGATTATTAAAATTCCAGAATTGTTTTTGCCACCATTTCAAATTCTAATAATCTTTTTATGCACAAGGTAGGAATGTAATAATTGAAAATACATTTCGGTTGTTCCATTCTTGTCTTGTGAAACCCAATTTTTAATCTATGTGAATATAATGGGGCCACCTTCAAAGCAAGCTCATTTTACTTCTTTTCATTGTATCTTATCTTTTGCTTTAAATTAGTTCCTTATGGACCTCCTTCAGCTACAATCAAAGCATCATCCAGTACATTACAGGGTGGCAGTGACGTTAATGTTTTGTGCACAGTTTTGGGGCAGCCAGATGTAGAAGTGGAATTTAATTGGATATATCCAGGGCAAGAGGTATGTATCATATATTTTGTTTTCTTTGAATAGTTATTAAGGTCTAAACTGGAACATTATATGTGTATTACTATGCATAAAAATGGATTTTAGATAATTGTGGAATAAAGCAATTAGCTACAGAAATATATTCAATTACTAGAAGAGGTTTCAACCATTTTATCAAATACAGATAAGGTTAAATATTAACCTATGTTTCCATTACTCTAAGCTTATTTAGATAATTTAGTACAAGATAATAAATAAATTGGCCAGCCCTGTTTTAGACAAGCCTAGAAGGAAAAAAAACTCAGAAAAGGGCATGGATAGGCAGCAAGATTGCAATTGCATTACAGCAGTAGTTCTCAACCTGTGGGTTGCCACCCCTTTGGGAGGTTGAACGACCCTTTCACAGGGGTCTCCTAAGACCATCGGAAAGCACATATTTTTGATGGTGTTAGGAGCCGAACCATAATTTTATGGTTGGGGGTCACCACAACATGAGGAACTGTATTAAAGGGTCGTGGCATTAGGAAAGTTAAGAACCACTGCATTACAGAATTGGCAGTCAAAAATTAGATTATGCAAAATTAGATTATGCAAGTGTTTTATAATTAAGAAATCTTGATAGAAATTATCTTTGAAGTTCCCCAACAACTATTTTCTTAGAGAAAAAGGTTTCTTTGCCAACCAAAAAACTAGTAACATAAAATGTTGCATATTTATTGTGGAGTCCTTGGTGCTCTCTGAACTTGATTGCTTTGTTGCAGATATTTAATCACCTTGTTGCACTGATGATGTTACCTACTTGGGTAATGACATGTCTACAAGAAAACAACCAAGTTCATAAAGCACCACGGACCCCACAGTTACATACGTTCTTTTCTAAAGATTTTTTATTGCTCAAGTCAATTCTTTTGCATGTTATTATTGATTAAGTGATGCTGTTGTAAGGTAGTTACGATGAAAATGAACTGATCACACCAGTGATGGTATTCAGCCGGTTCGCACCGGTTCACGCGAACTGGCAGCAAGGATTTGGTGTGAGTCGCCAAACCGGTAGTAACTTCTGGGTGGCCATGCCCCCAACCCGGTCGCCACCTGCTCGCTTGCCCCGCCTGCCCGATACCCAATGCTTGCCCACCCTGTCCACCCGATGCTCCCCGCCCAGTCACTCCTTAAGGTATTTCTTTTTTTTTTTAACCTCCCGACAATCAGCTGTTCCTATGAACACCTGTGCCAGGATTCCCCTTGCTTCTTACTGCTTCACCCAGGAGGCTTCCCTTGAGCCTTGGAAGGCAAAAAATGGAAGAAGTGGGCGCAGCTCCCTAGAGGCTCATCTGAGGCCAGGAAGCATTAAGGGGTGCTGTGTGCCCCTCCTATGCTCTGTTTTTCTTCCTGAGCCCCAGGGGAACCTTCTGGGAGCAAAAATGCTCCCCTGAGGGCAGGAAAGCCCCCCAAAACAGGATGGGGGTGATGCTGCAAAAAAGCCATGCCCACCCAATCACATGGCCACGCCCACCTAACCACGCCCACCTAGCCACACCCACAGAACCAGTAGTAAAAAAATTGAATCCTACCACTGAATCGCACTAAAAAACAGGAATCCATGAGTTCAAGTATTGCCTTAGCCATGAAAGTCAGTTGGGTGACCTTGAGACAGTCACTCTCTCTCAGCCCAAACCATCTTACAGGGTGGTGGTTGTGGGTAAAAATAGGAAAAAGAAGGTACGATGGATATGTTCTCCATCTTGAATTACTTGTAAAATAATAAAGGTGAGATACAAATAAATAAATATTTAATTTGTAATGTTAATACAACTAACTGGACTTATATCAATAATCATATAAAGATTTGAGATCTTTGGCAAGAATGGCAGATCACGTCCAACCATTGCATTCTATAAAATGCATGGGGATTTTTCATTGGTGATTAATCTTGGATCTAAATGCCTTGATGAAGCTTGACTCACACAAGCTTAGCTAAAGTCTAATTTAAGTAACTAAATCCAACAAAAGCAATGTAAGCCTTGTAACCACTTAAAAGAGATCTGTGATGACATAAGTGATTGCATGGGTGTTGGGCAATGTGGAAAAAAGGAACACACAGTCTCATCCTTGCTATCTTCAATCTTTGTCTGAAGGGCAACATACACTTGCATACATAGCTTGCTGTTTTAAAATCTCAAATCATACACACTGCTGTGCAGGTAGACCTTGCTTACTGGATTTCCCATTCAGTGACTATTTAGTGTTATGATGCTGCTGAAAAAAAAAAACTTTATAACCTGCCTGCATTTATAAACTTTGCAGTGTCCTTCACGTGATTGCCATTACAGTCAGTATGCACTGTCCTGTGCCTGATCTGTGATTTCTTCCTCTCCCAATTACAGAGTGAAAAGATTAGAGAAGAAGGGATTACAAGAGAGCAAGAGACACACAATGGCAAATAACATATCAAAAGAAATGTGCTGATGATTTCAACTCAAAGTGTTCTCTGCAAATAGTCCAGCATATTCACCATTGTGTCCTTGACTCTCCAATCTCTTCTCCAATGTCTTCACTTTGTAAAAAGATAGCGGGGAGCAAAAAACAAAACAAAACAAAAACAGACCAGGCATGGGAGAGTTTACCTACAGAGATTGGTTGCCTTTTTTTTTTTTGCCCCTCACTTGTTTAAGCAATCTGTCAGGATTCCGGCAGTTACCCCAATTAAATCATCAGTCTCAAGCCAAACTCCCAAAATTTCAAAGGATTTATTGGAAGTCAGCATGTCAGCATGACCTCTGTATTCTGCATGGGGGTGGAGAGAAAGAAAAAACCCTAGCAATCTCTGTAGGAAAATTATCCTGTGACTGATCCACTTCCAATGCCTCTTACAAAATAGAGAGATTGGAGACAAGAGAATTACAAGAGAGTAAGAAGGCACAAAACGGGGAATAAACTTGGCTTTTCTTTCCTTTTTTGCATAGTAGGTTTGGGGCTCCTGGTGCCATCACATTACTTTTGATATGTATTCCTCATTGTGTGCCTGTTTACTTTCTTGTAATCCTTTCCTCTCCAATGAATGTAAATACAAATATTAATTTTCTTCCTTCTTGCTAAATATCCCAGCACAGAGTGAGCATTCCAAAGGGCAATACTGGGTGGTAGTAGGGGGAGGGAAGACCAAGGATGGTTAAAAGGCAAACAAAGGTATGAAACTGATTAAACTTGCCAGTTATAGGCAACCACTGTGAGCTTGCTATCCCAGCACCAATGTGAGCATTTCAAAGGACAGGAAAGTGTGGAAAAGGAAAGCAGAGTCACAGGCATTTGATTTCCCATTTAGACATCATTTTAATGACAGAGCTGCTGGTCCCAATTGTAATGTCTAAGTGAAGACCACCTGTAATTGTGTTCGAGCAAGGAAGTACAGCTCCTCTTTAGACTTCCTGCCTGAATGTGTGGAGTCTGCAAAGAAGAAACAATAGAACAATTATCATAATCTAATTTCTTACTCCTTACAGAAGGACTGATGTTGGACTTACAATATTTACAAAAAATCATGTAAAAATCAAGAGATGTGAACTTGAATACTAAATTCTTCATTCTAAATTAAGCAATCTATCTGGCAGGAATGCAAGGGAGATCAGTCTTAAACTGTCTCATATATTTCTTCCAAATCTGAAGCCTAATTTGAATTATTTAAAAAAATTAATAAAACATAAATAAATAAGAAGGCATTCATCAAATCATCTGCCTTAACTTGCCTCTTTTATTGGTTGTAATTCAGATTAGAGCTACTGTGTATGTTTTAGATTAGCAGAAAATAAAGTTTGCAAATCAAAAAAGGTGGGTTGGGTTTTTTTTTGCAGAATTCTACCCCATGTAATGTGTTGTTTTCATCTTTTTAGTATAAAAGACCAGTAAATATCCAAGATTCTTGGAGACTAATTGATAGAGGAGTTGGTCATACTACAAGAATCTCTGAGAGCATTATTACTGTTGAAGATCTGGAGACCATTGATGGTGGAAACTATGTATGCGTTGCTCAGAATCTTCGAGGACGAACCACAGTAGCTACTCAGGTTGAAGTAATCTGAAGTCTCAAAGTAGATAGAACAAGAAATAAACTGTCTAGTTTCTGACCAGCTTTAAAACTGGAACTGGAAATACATTGGACCAAAATCATAATATATTGAATTTTATATAAATTAAAACTGAGCATATAAATATAAAAGAGACTGGAAACCAGTATAGTACAAGCATTTCAAAACTTTACTGCAGGAAGGAAATGTATGGTTCAAAATTTGCTTCTATTGTTAACTCCATAGGTTGCTTTAGAGATGTCACCATTGGGCACCTGCCTTTGCATAGTTCTTGCCATATTTTCACAATAGAAGTGCTGGCCTACTTTACAGAGCATGTTGTAAAGGTTTACACAATAATATATCACTACAAAGCACTGAACCTAAGAGAGTAATTTCATATTTGTATTTGTGTCTGCATATGAATGATACATATTCAAACCTTTTTCTCCATCAGTAATTTGGAGTTATTAATTCTTAGATGATAATATAGTATAAGTATGCAATATTTTAGTTATCTTCCTTAAGCTTACTTGCAGGAAAAGCAAGCAAGTACACACCTGTAAGGTTTATCGATCAAGAAAGTTTCTTATCAAAGATAAGGAAATGTTCCTTATCAAAATATCTATTATATATCCATTGCCACCCATTCCCAAGCAGAATTTGTTCTTACCTAAGATAGCTTTTATATTTTATGTTGAAGTCATAGCATATATGAATTTTAACAGGTCTTGTTGGATGGACTTGATGCTTTAGGTAGTAGCATTTCAACTGACGTGTCCTTAAAAAATTACATATTGAATAAACTGTTTTTCAAGTTTCAGAGTAGTTGGTGTTTACAGATTATGATGTAACCAGACATTCTTGCTGAAAATATGGTGAATGGTGTGATACAGCTTTTAACTCTTCAGTTCCTCTCTTGAAGATAATATGGCATTTTTAGATTTTTTTTTCAAAATTCAAACGCAGATGTGGATGTGCCTATGATCAAATAATTTTGCTCTAATCTTCATAGAAGATAAATAGTGCCACTTTATAAGTCTATAAGAAGTAAGCCTTATTTTTTTCTGTTAAGTATTTAATAGACTGCAATGTAAGAGAATTTGTTTAAATCCTTTATCGTGGTTCAACTATCTCATGGAACAGGCACTGTCAAAGCTTTGATAATCACAGATTGCATTGTTTACTTTCTGCTCAGAGTTTCTTACTGTTGTTTTGCCAAGTCTGAATTGATGAATTCTTCTCCCAAACTGTGTCAGTGATATTCCCCCTTTTACAATCCTTGTCAATTCATCCTTCTGGTATTTGGGGCCATCTAGGCCCAGTTGGTTTGGGGAAGCTCTATAGCTCCTTGTAGCAAGGAGCATGTCAGTTCCAGGTAGCTCTCACATTGCAACCATTTGCAATGTTACGACAGTGATTAAAAAGTAACTTTTCAGCAATCTTTACATCCATGACCCTCACAGGTCTGAAAGCATAGGAAAGCTGAAGTAAAATTGTAAGTACTGCTGTGGTTTCACATAGTGGGCACTTTGCTTAACAACCAGGTTACTGGTCCCAATTGTGGTTGCAAAACAAGATCTGTCTTGTCTTTGCTTTTGTAAAAAAAAAAAAGACAGCTTCTTCAAGCTGAGCTCAAATGCTGGAACATCTATATTATTTTCTTGGCAACAATTCAGAAGTTAGCTTCCTGATTTTCCAATCTAGTGAACAAGCGTGGCATTTTTTTGGGGGGTGGTCTCCCTTTTAACTACTAGCCAGGGCAGTGCACCCACGCTGGCAAATGAAACAGCAGCATAAGCCCTGCACAGTTCAGAGAAGTTTTAATGGTGGAATAGATCTGTTTAATTTATGTTCTAAACCAGGAGTCTCCAACCTTGGCAACTTTAAGACTTGTGGACTTCAACTCCCAGAGTTCCTCAGCCAGAAGTCCACAAGTCTTAAAGTTGCCAAGGTTGGAGACCCTTGTTCTAAACCAGGGGTGGGCAAACTTTTTGACTCGAGGGCCACAATGGGTTCTTAAACTGGACCGGAGGGCCAGAACAAAAGCATGGATGGAGTGTTTGTGTGAACTAATATAAATTCAAAGTTAGATTACTTCACGTAGCCTTCTGGGAGAGCAAGAGAACCCTCCGCTCTTTCGGCTCCGCGGGCTGGATAGAACAGCCGAACGGGCCGGATCCAGCCCCCGGGCCGTAGTTTGCCCACGGCTGTTCTAAACCATCTCTCCCAAATGCTTTGAACAGGTACATTTGAGATAGTACAATAGGATAGTACAATAGTACAATAAAGCTTTAGGACTTCAGTGCAGGAAGGACCATTGCTTACCTGAAGATGGATAAGTATCTTCCAAACATACCAGATGTTTGTATTATAAAATTGGATATTTACATTCATTCAACCTTATTTTCCTTTGTGAGCAAAAATATAGTCTGATAATATTTCTCATAAGAAATGTTGAAAAAAGCAAATGAATACATTTATGTAACCATTTACATTTACATTGTTTACATTTGTACCTTGCCTTTCTTGCACTCTCTTTTTTGATTAACCCATCCACAATAACCGCCCAGTGAAATAGGTCAGGTTGAGCAGGAATTACTGGTTCCATCTCCCAGGTAACTTTTGTGGCTGAGAAAAAAGCTAGTGTGTGGATTCTTCACTCCTAATACAAACCACTACAAATCATAATATGGCTGCTTATTACTAAAATTCAACAAATGAAAGGGAAAGATGCTTGCAGTGCCATTTGTCTCTTTTATTATCTAAGGAAAATATGAAAAACAATTTAACAATTTGTCTATAGCAACACAATTTTACCATCTTCAGCTAAGAACAGTCCTTCCTGTAAAATGTTGAGTACAATATTCCAAGAATAATGCACAAACCATTTGTAGAAGTTCATAAAAACCTTTTAGCATAAAATCCAGCACACCTGCTGTGATGGGTGATCTATGTTCTTCACCAAAGCTGCTTAGAAGAACCATTCAGCTTTTCCCTCCCTAAATCTTCTACAAACTACTGCAGTGGCATTTCTTCATATTAATGGGCTATGCATACAATAAAGGTAAAAGCATTCCATTCTGCCCTGTGTTCATGAAAGAACAACAGCATGTTGATTATATGCATAATTAAAATGTAATTAACATTTAACTTTAGGTTGTTCATGAAAAGTGCATATATTTTATGACATAAAGAAGGGAATCTGTTGTCTCTATGGACAAGATGAAAGCATGCAAACAACTACACTGGCTGCTCCATATCCTAATCCTGATCAGCTTGTATCCTAAATTATGGAGTACTTGCAATCTATTTCCATAAATTCATATATGCCTATACTCTTTCTTTCCTTCTCTCTTTTCTTCTGTAGAAACAGCAAAGGGAAAAAAAATCAGGGTGAAGCGAGGCATGAAGAAAGAGGAGCTGATTTGAGAAAAGAAATAAGCAAAGGGGGGAAGGAATGACAAGGGAAAATAAAAGAGAATTTTGCACTATCTAGACCTAATAAGAGGGTTAAAATTCAACTGGCAATGAAATTCTTGCAAATCTTGTCTCCTAAGGAATCTGCACTTTTCAGCACTGGTGTCTGCAGTCATTTTCATACCCTGTTCATTGTTTTGTTTTTAACCAGCAATTTAAAAATTTCCCCACTTCACACTCATATGCACTTTTACATATAAGCCCATGTAGCAACAAAAAGCAAATATTTTATATCTACAAGTTATTATCCTCTGATATGGGATATTTATCTGTAGAAACCACACACAATAGGTCAGGATCTATGACCTAATATATATCCTTGAGCTACTTCACAATGCTGCCACCTCATCTTGAATTGGATGCCATTTATACTAAAAGAAATGGACTAGAAGACCTCCAAGGTCCTTTCCAGTTCTATTCTGATGGATTGAATATATGATCTCCTCTACCATGCCTGGTTCTCACTGGTCTTTGAAGATCCAGTTCTCAGAGACAAGATTAGATGCATGAGATCAATGCTAGAATCCAAATAATTTGAGGGAAGGTTGCAAGAAGATTGCACTATCTTATATTTTGTATGCCTATATTTCTTCTTATATGTAGAAAGGGATCAGATGAACCTGCGGAGAGATTGCAATTCTACTTCTTTTGAAACTTACCTGATTCTTTGCATATTTTCATCAGTTTATGCATTGTTCTAGTAGTTAACCTACAACTTAATTGAAATGCAAATTGAAATACAGCAAGAAGCTCCACTAAGTGAAAATTTATAATAAAGCTTGATGTTCTTCTCCCTAGCCTTGGGAATCTTGGAAGATATAGCAACATATATCATGGTATAAGAGATAGTTTTTCATTAGACCAGAGAAATCAACTGCATAATATCTGCTAAATTAAAGCATTTTTTCAAGGGCTTTCTGAAATCTGAAAATTACTGTTCTGATGTCTGCAACTCTAAGCTCCGTCTAAATAGAAACCACTTCTGTTTAAATGACTTACAACTTGGAAGGAAGACTTCTGATATACATAACATACTTTATGTGAGCCTTGGTAGCTCAGGCTGTTAAATGCCTGCTCTTAAGATCCAGCTGCCTACAATTATTGTAGGCTCGAATCCCACCAGGCTCAAGGTTGACTCAGCCTTCCATCCTCTCAGGGTAGGTAAATTGAGGACCCAAGATTGTTGGGGGCAATTAGCTGACCTTGTAAAAATGCCGCTTAGTAATAAGCAGGCATATACAATGGAATGAAGGCTATTGCTGAGCACAGTGGGTTGTATCCCAGAAATTGTAAGCAGCCCTGAGTCTTCGGAGAAGGGCGGCATATAAATGTAATTAAAATAAAAATAAATAAATAAATATTATTTTGGCTTCAGAGATTTGCTTACGCTTAAAAAGGCAAGAGTTTTAAAGCAGTAAAAAATTTATTTTAATTTTCGACACTCAATACATGTGATCAAATATGACCTTATCAAAGTAGTAGATTGCTTCAAGACATATTTCTAAGCCAAATTTCAGCCTACAGTAAATGTTCATGGTTATACAAATCAATCTCTGGACAATGGTTTATTTAGAAGTGCTGGCATCTCTAGCTACAACAGCATGTACTGTTGCTTAAATGGGTTCGGGCAAGTAAAATATTCCATACGCAATGAAGAATTAAAACATTTTATCCTTGAATTTTTCATATTACCAAGTATAATATGCTTCCATACTTATAAATAACTAAAACCTTTCCCCCTTCAAGCCAACATTTTGCTTTCTAAACAAGTATCTGATTTGACATTTTGTTCTCACTGTTTATAGATTATTCAAGGTCCCCTTCTTTAATTTTATGAAAGGGACAAAGGATATCTCTGAAAGATCATTGCCAACCATAGGCTAACAGTTAATCACTAAACAACAAATTCATTGTTGGGTTGTTTTGGTAACAGACCAAACCATAGGATTTAAAAATCCCATCTATATCAGAAAGCAGAGACCATTTTTAATTGTATTAGAGCTCATTTGTACAAATAAGAGATTTTAAATCTCAGAAAAATAACTGAACAGGTCATTAACAAGAGCAGACATGCACTATGCTGTTTTTAAATTTGCAATGCAGAATTAAATGCTACCCAAGAGATAAGTATCTTTCTATTACAAAACAATAAGATTTTGTTTAATTCAAGATGGTCAAAGAAAACCTATCAAATGAAACAGAGGGTGGTGAATTCTGCAGCCAATGGGAAAACGTTAATAAATCTTACTGCTGAATATAGTAAATGGATTGCTCCTTATAGCATTTACTGAGTAAAGTGCACATTGATAAATTATCAGTTCAGTATATTACAAAGCAACACGGTACATTTCTATAGCCTCTTGCTCCTTTTAAAATAAGTACATCTGCATTGTTTTCCTCCTGTGCTTTGAAGCACTGCTATTTTGAGTCAGATAAGACCCTTTAGGTACGGACACTAAATGTTTGTGGGTATATCTGAACTTTCTATTACGCTGATGCTGCTTTTTAAAGGCTAAATAATATAGCCAGAAGAAAGCAATTTAATTTTGACAATCATGTGGAGAAGATGAAAAATAATATTTTGTACAACGTAATTATGCCTGGAAAGGAGATGACCAGATTCATTACATTCCACAATGAAACAGGTAGACAACCAAACAGAAATAGCATCTCCTTTAAATCGTTTACTAAACTGACATAACAGAGATAACCAAGAACATATAGTACAAGTGGCAGTTTTTCTTTATCCCAAGAAAGGAAAAAAACTTCGATAAAACATGCATTATGAGAAAATTTTATTCATGAATAATATGACCCTAATTTCTTCAGTGTTTATCCTCTATCATATACATGGCAAAGATGGTAAGCTGCATCTAAGTCATTTATGCACACACCCAGAGTCTCAAGAACGTATCTATAAGGAGGAACGTAGTAAAGGTTGCAATCATTTATTTATAAGCCCCTGAGCAATTTTTCCCTAGAGTTAGGTGAAAAAGGCAAAAGTGAACAAGATATTTCTTGCTCTTTAAGTGCTTTGTGCAATATCATTTGGAGAAGTTATTTCTGAAGTCCTTTTTCTCTAACAAGGAGAACCACAGTTGGGTTTCCTGCTCCTGAACCTTGAACATGTTATAGATATTTCTCATTGCAGTTCTTTCCAGTTGTATTTCAGACACAGTGAAGCACACCTGCATTTTTATAGTTTTTGCTCCCTCAGTCCATGTTTTCAGTTCTGCAGAGTGTGAAGGAAATGCTTGAAGGGAGAGTGTCTCTTCACAGTGGTGTCATCTGGGTGACACAGTGGGGCTGGAGAAAGAGCTGGAATTTCTTGGTGACTGAAAGGCCATTGGTGGAGTACCAGGGGAGAGTTTCCTTGGACTGCAAAGGTCCCCGTTGTGTAGCTTCCACAAAAGTTCTTCATTTTCCATTGATAAACGTTTATTTACCTTGGATTCCTTCTCCAAAGATTCTTGCAAAACTGCTTGCTCAGTGGAAAGTTGCCTGTTTAAAAGAGAAATTATAAATGAGGCTTCAACTTCAAGGTTCAAGGTTCAAGGTTGATTCAAGGTTCTGGCACTAACATTCAAAGTCCTTCATGGCATGGGTCCGGGGTCCTTGCGGAGTGTCTCCTGCCGATATCAAATACCAGTCGCCCTGTGCATACACACAGGCTGGGACTCCTCGGGATGCCATCCGCACGACAATGTTGGCTGGCGGTGCCCCGGGGAAGGGCCTATTCTGTAGCAGCTCCCACCCTATGGAACCAACTACCCATTAAGCTCCGGTTGGCTCCCGATCTCTCCTCTTTCCGGTGCGATCTAAAAACCTGGTTATTTTTACAGGCTGGGCTGGACTGACCTCCTGGGGGGGAGATTTTAATTGGGTTTTTATTATTATTTGGCTTGTTAGGTTTAATCTTTTTTAAAATTATTTATTGTGCTATGTTTTATCTGTGAGCCGTCCCGAGACCTTTCGGAGAGTGGCGGCATACAAGTCAAATAAAATAAATAAATAATAAATAAATAAACTTCAAATAGATTTATCTTATTCTTCTTTTAGAACATTTACAAGCTGTGAAGGGTTCAGCTGGACAATTCTCCATCCTTTCCTGGTGTGGTGGTGGTTCTTCCAGAACCTACAAACTCTCCATTGAATTAGTAGATTATGCTCCCTTCAAAATTACAAACTTGGACAAATTTAGTTGAGCACAATGAAATCCTCAACTTATTTCTCATTTTCTTCAATCTTATTGGTGTCCATCTATTAGAGGAAACGTAATACTATTAGAGAAATAATATAATAACTGTAGTAGGATTTTCTACTCAGATGTTTGTAGAATAACTATTTTTCACAGGAAAAAAGCTGGGAAACTTTACCATACACCACTCTCATTCCTCTTAGCTTGAAGTGATACTATCGTTTTCACTCTTTAAGTGGAAAGGGAGGTGAAACTTGAGCAATTTTCTATACTCCCAAATGATGCAGCATGAAACCTGGAGCCACTGTAGTTGCAATAACACACAAAATATTTTTCTCCCAGGTGCAAGAGATGATAGCAAGCAAATAAATTTTTTTAAAATTTGAACTTAAACTTTTGATAGTCCCCAGAGAACATTATTTCACTGTACTGACCTTCAAAAGATGCTTCTCCATTTATTTGAATTTTAGTCCCACTTTATTATACTAGATTTAGAACAGCTTGTATCATGGCTTTATCTGTATGTATCTATATTAGGGTCAAATGCATATTTCCCCAAAGTGAGCTTTAGTGTGGCTGCTAGACCATGACTGAATTGTAATTTTAAATGGGCCAGATGAGAAATATAATTAAGTATAAGGAGAATCATTATATTTCTCTAATTAATTTAAATTGCATTCAGGTTTATTTACTGCAACTATATTTATTCATCCTGGTCATGTTCATTTTTTAATTACTGTTCTTGACATGTCACTCAAAGTCTAAGCAATTCTGGAAAAAGTTTGCATGCATCCTGTTCTAAATTCCCCCCATGAAGGATAGGTATCTAGATATTGGCCAGCTAGAGTTGAGCTTTTAAAATACCTGGAAAGTTCCATATGTTTGTCCATCCGAGCTTTTAATTCTTCATTCTCCTGTTGAACTTTTCTCATTTTCTCTACCAGGGCAGTGTTGCTGTCCACCTTGGATAAAAAGTCAAATTGCATGTATTTTTTGACCAACACAAGGGAATACTGCTCTAGTGCATCAATGTTGCTACTCCTCTGAAGCATTTTTGTCAATTACAATTTAAAAGTTATCCTGAATGTCTATTTATAAAGTACCTAACAATGGTACTAACTCTGTTAGTCTGTTGCCCCTGGCAAAGTACACTACATATAGATTTTAAACTGCTACAAAACAAATGTTTTCAATAAAACCCCAAAGACAGTTTATTTAAATGGATCTAGCTGATCCTAGGCTGTTAATCTAAAAATATAGGAAAAAAAGAGATTCAGTTTATTCACAGTTTATCATGGGTATCTTTTTAAGAGAGCAATAGTCCAGTTCATTATATATTCTCCAGTTTTGCAGCATGTAAAGTACACAGAAGTATATGCAGGAAGTAGGCAGGAGAAGAAAATGCATGGATAGCTGAAATTTAAATATAATTGTAGCAGTGAAAAACTACCATCTGAAAACCTGATCTATTTAAAAGACATCAAACAGATAGATGTAAGCTCTAAGCAATACCAGAACCCATCAGAGAAGATGGGAAAACATACAGTAATTCCAGTTTCCAACCAGAATTTGTAGCAGAAGGACAAAAAGAAAATAAATTCAGGACAAGTATCCAATAATCTAGATAATCTTTTATATTCTTGATGATATTTGGAAACTTCTATATTGTTAAGTTGCTAAAATATTTGTTTGGCTTAAATATTTTGTCCTCATCAACAATGTCTATTAGAACAGACACTTATAGCATGATTCTTTAAGTACAAGCCATAAATGCAAAATAAAAATATGACTCCTATAGATTAATATTTGTGGCCCCAAGATAGGATATTTTAAACTCAAAATCAGCTAATTAATGAAGGTAATTCTCCTTTCTGATTAATAAACAGTAATTCTCAAGCCAAGTAATTATCATTTTGTTCAAGTTGTATGAAAGCAAGAAATACTACATATTTTAAACATTCAGAAAACCGTATTTTATCTCTGTAATATTTAACCAGCAATGCTTATATTGCAAAAAAGAGTGAAGTGGAAAGAAAACCACCACAGTTGGCCTCCAGGCATATTGCAGATTCCTGGCTAATAATGAAATCTGAACCAGCAGCTTCAATTTTAGCTAGTGCAATGGAATCAGAAGTCTGTGCTAAAAGCTTATCCTCTCTCAAGATTAATTTTCCTTCCCGAAATTAGTTACAGGCTAATTTATATGTATTTGTCCCATAGTAGAGAACATTTTTGGTGTATATTCCCAATTTCATACTTCAGTGGTTTAAATCTTTTTGCATTATCAGCACAAAAATGAGATTTTGGAGGCCAGTACTTCAGTGTAAAGCTCACCAGTTTTTCCATCTTCAATAGTTTGTTATCTTGCTGGTGCAATTTCTCATTCTTGATCTCCAATACTGCTTTCAAACTTTCCAGTTCTTGTTCCAGATACATAATCTGAGGATTTTTCTGAAAATTTATATACAGAGATGTTTAGGAAGGCCCCTGAACACTGCCATGTGTTTTAAATTAGGTGTGTGATATAGTGATTGGCTATGGATTTTCTTCGCCATACTTGGGGGCAGGGGATAGGGAAAAATATAGACACTTGCAAACCACCATAGAACCCTTCAGAAGTACTTGCATGGAATGGAGAAATTTATGAAAATTGTATTTGTATTGGCTGCAAATATCCATGCATTGCCAATTCCAAATAAATGTTACTTTCTAATTCCTCAAGGATTAAGTTATGCGGAGTGCTATCTTTTATTAGGACCAACTCAAATGACACAAAATGTGCAGGCTTTCAAGTTACCCAGATATGTTATCAGATAAGAACTCAAAGGTTTACCCATTCTTTTGTACCAGCATTTTAAAAGTTACATTTTGGATTTTCTCCTATCATCCTCCAATCAAGATGGTTATGCCACACATCATTGTCAGATGCTGAGGTATGCAGCATTGCATAAGCTAAAGATCTAAATGGAATTCATAACCCTAAATATACCTCAAACGCAACATTCTGGTTTTAGGGATTTTGCTGTCAACAGGAGAACTAAGCAGGAGTGATTGAGCAGTGTGCCTGTGTAACCACTGTGCGCTACTCTATCAATTGATGGAATGCCTCCAATTGTGTTTTCATTTAATGCTGCAGAAGAGGGAGGACACAGCATCCTGCTTGAGACTCATTAAAGCAGCCACACCTGTTTCTAGCTTTATGAGGCTGCAAACAAAAACACTGCCCCTATGATTTTGGGTGCAAAATAAATATTTTGAATTCAGCTACGCAAGTTTAAGTATTCTCAACATGCGCCCATTTGAAGTGATTCACTGACATATAAATGGTATAAATGCTTTTTTTCCTGAAAATGCTTTGCTTTGGCATTTGTGTTACCTGTCCAATATATTAATTTAAAAAAATAGAACATACCCCAATATTTAGGAGAAAAAGTATTTTTGTTGGATCAGACACCTCCTACCAGCTTTTGCAGAGAATGTTGAGCGACAAAACCTAAAGTAGACAGGACTAGGATTTGAGTGATATGGTGGTGGTGCTTCAGTGGTCTTAAGGCAGGGGTGGGCAACTATGGCCCCTTTATGACCTGTAGAATTCTGTAGAATGCTGTCTCAGGAATTCTGGGAGTTGGAAGTCCACAGGTCACACAGGGGCCATAGTTGCCCACATCTGTTTTAAGGAATAAAACTGGTGCCTTAAACTTCTGCAAGCTTTGCACAGTCCTTAATTTCCCCCACCCAACACAAAATATGCTAAGTTTATAGTCTGCACTCTATGAATGTATTAAATCAATTGTAGCTTCAGGGCCATGTTTTTGCACCCCGTCTGAAAAGTGCCTGATCTTGGTGAAAGATTTATTTTTTTAAAAAAAAATATTTTATTGTTCTTTTATACTTTAAAAAATATTGATCGTAACATTAACAGCACTGTAGCATCATTATTATACATATCCATCTCTTGTGAATATTTACTTTAATATATTACTTCTGGAAGTCACCTGAAGTCTGGTGAACGATTTCTACATTTATAATAATGTTTACAATATATACTATCCAATACCTTACTTACAGAGTTTGCTTTTTCTTTGGCTATTCGTTTTTGTTCTTCCAACTTCAGCTTTTCGTTTAAGCAATCATTTTCACTTTGTAATTCAGCGATTTTTTTCTGAAACATTAAATACAGTCCAATATAACAATCAAGTCTCTAACACAGGGATGTCAAACTCAAGGCCCACAGGTTGGATCCCACCCTCAGGCCGCTTAGATCTGGCTGGCAGGGACACCCTGGAAACAGTGAAGGACCAGCCTGTGGTGCCTCTAAGTGATGTTGAGCTGGCCATGCCTCCCGCCTCCCCCCGAGGTCAAACACAACCCTGATGCGGCCCTGAATGAAATCAAGTTTGACACCCCTGCTCTAATATAAAGCCAGGGATCATTTTTAAAAAATACTATCAGAATAGTAAAGTAAATTGGTAGAAGTCAGAAATAAATATATGCTAAGATTCTTAATACTATTAACTGGGCACCAGAGTGATACAATATGTTAAACCAATCAGTATAAGCAATAAATATGTTTAATAGAAACTAAACTGCTGTGCTATATTAATAAGGACTAAGTATAAACATGAATTTTTTAAAAAGGGAAAAGGTAAAATTTTCAAATAGTGCAGGCACAAAATCTTGAAATAGTTCATAGAAGTGTCTATGTATTAATAAACTGGGGGACAAAAATTCAGACCTCCAGTTCTTCTTGCTTTTCGTGGAAAGATTCTTCAAGTGACTTTCTTTCTAATTCATGGGTAGCCTTGAGTTCTGAAAAAAAATAGAAATTTATTATTATGAGGTAAGATTCCCTAACATGCCTTTATTACAAGTTAAGTTGCAATAGCAAAAGATCAGGTTACATTTCAGTTAGAAACATCCTGTATGCATGGTAAAAAAAATATCTATCATGCTTTTGAATCTCTTTCTAAATGTAACATCCTTAGTTACAACCACAGGAAAGAAATGAGACAATTTACCTGAACAAGAAGATTCATATTCCTTCTTCAACTCTTCTATCTTTTCTGCATGACTGGTTTCAAGTTCTAGCTTAAAATTTTCATGTGTTATATTCAAGTTGTCAACCTAAAAAGTAACAATATTTTAGAATGTGTGTGTGTGTGTGTGTGTGTATTTGAGTGTGTAAAAATAAACCCTCATTTTGGGACAAGTGTGGTTCAGTCACTCCTTCTCAGCCCTAGGAAGCAAGCAATGGGAAGCCACTTCCAAAAACCATGTCAAGAAATCTGCTAAAACGTCTCCAGGCAGTTTCCAGGAATCAACACTAACTCATAAGTACACACACACACACACACACACACACACACCAAACTAAATCTACAAGTATTCCACAAGCCCACCATAGCTTTTCATAGGCCTTTGGCTTAACACGGGTTTCAACATGGTTTGCAACATCCTAGGCCATCCTAGAAGGCTGCTGCATTTCAATGAAGTTCTTAACTTTACTGAAAAATAAATAATACAGTTGACTCTGTGAAGATTTACATATTTACATACACAATTTTAAACTTCACTGCCAAGTTTCCAGAATGAATGCATTAATGTAGAAACAAACCTTGATTAAAGAATATTGCAACAATTAAGCATTATGCTAAATAAATGCTCCATCCAACTCCAGCTCTACTAACCTGCACCTGAAGTTGTGCTTTGTATTTTTCAGCTTCTTCAATGCAGATACTCTGAAGTTTTTCACACTCAGCTGTGTAAAACTGTTTCAGCCGCTCTTCCAATTCCAATACATCACTTTGGTGCTGTTGGTTCAGCTTCTGCACAAACCCTTCATAAGCTGCTTGCAACTCAGTTCGGTCTTTCTCCAATTTCTCACAGGCAGCAGTAGTAGTGACTGGATACGATAAATAACAATAATTTCCTCTTACAATCAAGTAGTTTCACAAACACATCTTTGGCTTTTACAATTCTTCCCCAGTAGATACTCAACACCATAATTTCAAACAAAGTTTCCAGTGAAGATAGAAATAGAGTACTGAGGGTTTATTTACTGAGGGTTAATTATTTCCAGGTTTAATCCTAAGCATTTCTAGTTTAAAAGATGGTCGGATACCAGCTAATAAAAATACCATTCCAGAAAAGTTGAAAAGCTACGTGCAATCTGGGCTACCACATTAAACAGTCATATAAATCATCCCGCACTCTTTCCAAAGCCATAGCATCTGTATCCAAAACAATATAGTTGATTGACTTGCGGGAGCATCTCCTGCCAGCGTCGACTTCCAATCGCCCTGTACGCTCCCACAGGCAGGGCCTCCTGGGGGTGCCGTCGGCCAGACATTGTTGGCTGGTGGCGCCCAGGGGTAGGGCCTTCTCTCCCTGTCAGTGTGGAATAATTACCAGAGACCAAAGTTATATATCAGAAGTATACACAATCTTTCATACAGTTTTCTCCCCACAGGGTGAAAACTGGGGGAGCACCCACCCTGTGGAATCAACTCCCCTTGGAGCTCTGGCTGGCCCCTGACCTCCGTTCCTTTCGCCGCGACCTAAAGACTTGGTTGTTTCAACAGGCCAGCCTGGACTGAATGGGGTGGGGTGGGGTTTTATCGATTTTAGTTTTTAATTGGGTTTTAATTTTTTATTGGGCTAATTTGACTGGTTTAATTGTATTTTAATGTTTGTATTCTCATTTCTTATTGTAAGCCGCCCTGAGTCCCCCGGGAGAAAGGGCGGCCTATAAGTCCAATAAAATAAATGAATGAATGAATGAATGAATGAATGAATGAATGAATAAATCAAGACATGTCTCAAATAAAGGTTTAGCAAGGCAATAGAGTTTTTCTAGCAAAATCTTTCCCAGTGCTACCAAGTTGCTTAAAACAGGATTTGTGCTTTTTTCCCTAGAAAGCGCACTGTCTATCTAAATGATATTCTTGCCTTGTGGGATCCATTCAATTGTTCAGAAGTTTCCAGTACTATTGATCTGATCTTGCTACTAATTACAAGCAGTGGTCCCAGATTCAGATTCAGAAATCAATATTGGGGAATCCATCCATGTGGACTATTGTAATTTTTTTGTCATATTCTTCTACATCTTTGTGAAACTGATGGGAGAAATTACTAAGTCATGAAGCATAAGGATTTTTCAGAAAGAAATTCCTTACCTAGCAGAGTTCTCCCTACCCCTACCCCCAAAATATGCAGCCCTGCTATTCAAAACTGTATGGAAGATTGTGTGTACTTCTGATATATAACTTTGGTCTCTGGTAATTATTCCACACTGACAAAATTATATTTTAAACTGTTCTTAATTCCATATTTCTGGTGCAGCAGTAATGCTAAATATAATCCTATAGTTTAATATATATCTATGTAGTTATAAGAAGCCAAATGTGCTTCAAGAGACTTAAAATACTCAGTTTGGGAAGAGTTAATCTTGAATAACATTTTAATTTTTTAAAATAAATCACTTTAGTTAGGAACAAAATTCCCTCATAAGACTTAGCTAGATATAGTAGGTTTAATGTTTGTCTTTATTTTGGGTAATAAAAGAAAATAGTTTGGAGCTAAAATTCAGAGTGAGAAAGCACTTATGTTCTCAAATTAGCTTATTTTGTATTACAAAATTAAGATAACATCAGATTCTAGCTATAATATGATAATATGCTTTCTCTTTCATTTGGTTACTAGAAAGTGAGTATATGAAGTCAACAAGAATGGCCAGCATACCTATTTCAAATAGCAACTGGACTGACAATTTGCCAGTTTGTGGTACAGGCAGTCCTTGAAATGGCTCTAAACAACAAATGGTAGCAATAGCACTTAGCAATAGCATTTAGACTTATATATCACTTCACAGTGTTTTTACAGACCTCTCTACATGGTTTACAGAGTCAGCCTATTGCCCCCAACAATTTGGGTCCTCATTTTACCCACCTCGGAAGGACGGAAGACTGAGTCAACCTTGAGCCTCGTGAGATTCGATTTTCCAAATTGCAGGCAGCTGGCTGCAGCAGAAGTAGCTTACAGTACTGCACTCAGTACTGCCACCGAGGCTCTGGTAGTTACAGCCAGTCCTCAAACTTCCTGCTTGTTGCTGCAGCCCCATGGCCATCTGACTACATTACAGGCATTTACCA
The DNA here is from genome assembly GCA_009733165.1 of Naja naja. Lineage (NCBI taxonomy): Eukaryota > Metazoa > Chordata > Lepidosauria > Squamata > Elapidae > Naja > Naja naja. Next base: position 46,403,275 of record CM019151.1, read on the forward strand.
TTGCTATGTCCTCTGGTCACGAGATCAAGATGTGCAACCTTTTGCGTTCCAAAATCAAAATCAACGGGGAAGCCATCAAGAAATTGAAAGCCACAATCATGTGAGGTCCTGGCTTAACAATGCTAATCAGGTACTGTTGGAACTGTCATCAGTAAGCAGTGTGGTCATGTGACTCATGCTTTACAACCACATCTCTTAGCAACAAAAATTCTAGACTCAATTACTATAGTTAAACAGTATTTTCACTTGTTAGGAATGGAGAAGGCAGGCAAAATGTACCTTACAATTTGCTAGCAAAACAAATCTATATCTCTAGGAGGGGCATTTTTTTTGGAGGATGCCTACTATCTATATACTTATCTTTTAAATGGCCAGGTATTTTTCTAGATTTTGACCTGTGAGATTTAATGCCAATTTCATCATTTTTATCTTAGTATCATTTGTTACTCTTCTTCTTTTACAACTTTTATTTTTAAACTGGTCCAAGGAACATAAGTCTTTCTTTCTCCCCCCCCAAACTTCGCCAGAAATGAGTCTTTGCTGGCGCAGCCTCTTGGAGCAGGATGCCTTGAAGGGTCCCAAAGACTCATTTCTGGCGGAATTTGGGGGGAGAGAAAGACTTTTGCTGCTTTCCTTGCATGCGGCCAAAAGCAGAAAAAGAAAGAAGAGGAAAGAAGTAGCCCAGTGGCCAGGCAAGTCCCCTCTCCCCTCACTACCTTGTGTTGTTCCAATGCAAGCCTTGTGTTCCTGTGGGCCATGTGGGCGGCGCAGCCTTGTGTTCCCGTGCAGCCTAGATTAATTGCTTTGGGGGGTGCTTTGGGGATGACATTTCTCTGCGGATCACCAAAATTTTCTCGTGGACCACTGGTTGGCGACCACTATGTTAAAGCATAGTTTATATTTTGGAAAACTATTCTCGTAATTCTGTAAAAATGTGGATTATGTAATATTAATAATAACACTGCTGCTGGTAATTATTTAAAAGGGAAAGCAAAGAAGAGAGAAAGGAAAAGGAGGGGGGGAAGAAAAGCCTTCCTTAACAAAGCCCAGATTTCACTTTATCAGTCTAGCACAGGAGTTCCCAACCCCTGGGCTGCGGCCCACTACTGGGCTGTGTGGCCTATTTGGAACTGAGCCACGTGACAGACCACCCTGCACAGCTCCACGTGAGTGACAGGCCGGTGCGCATGTGTTCCTGTTGCTTGCATGGGGCGGTTCCCCCCTCCCATCCCAGCTGGGATATTAACGTGCAAAGGTTAGGGACTGCTGATTTAACAGAAGCCCTCAACATTAGAAGGTCAGCTACCTTAATCTTCAGAGCTCTTGTTTTGTATTCCACCAAGAAAAGTTACACAGATAGATAACGCAGTGTCTTTAAAAGTCTTCAAACTTTTAAATTAGTGACATATTTTTATACTGCTTTTCCTTTAGTGTAGTTCTTGTTGTGGGCTGTTTCACTGCCTAGTTTTTATGCTTTTCTGGGCAAAAATATGAACATACACTGCTCCTAGTACATTTTATTGATAATAATAAACATTTTAAAAGCTGTCTTGAAAGTTTCCAATTTGGTAGCTGTTCTTGAGAACCTGATGTTTTCATGGTTTCCTGCACATTTTTTTTCCTGGCCTACATATGTGGAGGAAGGGATAGCTGGTCTTCCCCAAATCTCTAGCTTTTTAAGCTGTGGGATAAAGCTTGAATTTTTGTTTTCAGTGTAGCCTTGAAATTATCACATGCATCAGCCAGATGTCCTAAACAGGAACAAATCTCACATAGGGCACCAAAGGGTCTAGTGTTATAGAAGCAGAAGTGGAAAAACACCTGGAGGGCACTACGCTGCCTGCACCTGATTATTGGATATTATAAAAAAAACATCCAACTTCCTGAAGAAGAAAAGAAGTAGACATGAAACAATTTCATCATTCTGGGATGCTTTCATATCTTTCCAGGATAAAATTTCATGCATATTAAAGAATAAGAAATACATTGCAAAAGTTGAGTTTTTTTTAAAAAAAGATCTGATCCAAAAAGCTAAACTATGCTTATTTATTTCAAAAGGCACCAGTCCATAAGTCAGATATTTTGCAGGCCAAAAAATTGAGCTGTGGAAATTTTTTTGCCTCTTCACCAGGGAAACAGAAAATATTACTTGGCTTAATAACCAGTGGTCATGGTTCCTAGTTATCTATTCCATTAAGACCTCTGGCATATGAAGGAGGATTAGGAAAGTGAGGGTTCCTTCTTTCATTTGCCATGGAAACTGAAAAAGAAAACATAACTATCACCTGCAGTTTGGACAAAAGCCTTGTTGTTTTTTAGCTTCTCTAAACCAGAAAACAAATGGGGAAAAGAGAGGAAGAAGAACATGCATGTTGCTGGATGACCTTTGGCTAGAGAAGGAAGGACATCTGGCTTGGCAAAAGAATTTCAGGACAGGATAATTATCTGGGGGAAAAAAAGAAGTCAACAGAGCTTTTAACTATAACTGAGGTTAGTCAAGGACCTGATCATAGCATTTTGAGCCAATTATAAGTACGAACTACTTTTTCAGGGAGAAAGTCCAAATAGAAAATGCTAAAAGTAATCCAGGCAAGAAGCACAATCAGGAGTGCTACATCTATTTTTATTGTTTCTCCCTCCTTTCCTTTTATGCTCTGAAAAACTAAGGAGCTCCTTTTCTGAAATGTTTCCCACACATTTCCCACCTCTCTTCTCTTGAGTTGATGTCCCATCTGTGGCTCTCCCTCATGCCTTCCAACATCATTCCCAACATCATTACACTAAGTGCAAGTGCATTTGGCATTACTCTTCCACAGGAAAACCTCCAAAACAGTGTCAACTCTGGCCTTCCACATTGACAGTTTAAACTCACTAATCCAGCTAACCAGCAACTTGAATCTTCTGCAGGAATATAATCTCCTCTAATCTCTGTTGAATCCTTATTCTCCTACTTTGCTGTCCAGAGGCACCTCCAATTTATCTGAATCCATTCGATTGTTTTCTCTTGGTCTGTTATTGACATCAAAAACTAATTGAGCATGTGAATATTTTCTTTGGATTTCTATGGGAAAAATGAGTCGGATACCATTCGCATCCAGTTATCACAAAGCAGTAGGCAACCTCACACAGCATGGGGTTATATATCATAATCCCAAAGCCTGACATACATCATAAAACAAAATCAGATTCTTCCAGTATCGCTTTCTACAAATGTCCCTTTAAAAATGACTAAGCTTTTGTTAATGGCTCCAAGACCTCCAAGTAATTTTGACACCAGAGAAGGAAACAAACTAAATATAAAATCTGGATGGTTTTTCTACAACGTTGGTGCCCACAGGACTAGGGTTGATCACTGATAGTTAACCTGCTTTGTCAATAGGGGAAAGAACGTAGATGAGCAGTGGCAGGTTTAGCTCACCAAAACAATTATCCAGGGTACAGAATAGGTGGCTGTTCCTCTTCAAATAAGCCAGAAGGAAGTTCAGCTTTGTATGCACAGACCTGATGTCTCATAGGTAGATTTATTCAGCCAGTACAAAAATCCCCATGTAATTTAAGCCATTTAAGCAAAAAGGAACCGTTTGCAAAGTTATTAGATTTCATCAGCACAAAAAATTACTACATATGTTATGGAATTTTTTTTAAAAAAAAGCCTAAAGTCTCAAAAAGGGAGAAAAAACATTCAAAATTGTTAATGAAAAAAAAATCTACAAAAACATTCATGACCACAATGCCATGCTTTGACAAAATTGTCCTCCTGAGGAAAAATAAGCATCATTAAGTCAATACGCTGATTAAATGAAGGAAAAAAAATCTAATGTGCTTTAAGCAATTTCATACTGCAATTTGCTTCCTTTAGGAAATAAATCAAACCTACCCACAGATGTTCAGAAAATAAAAGATATTTTTTTATGATAATGTCCTGCAAATTTTTTTTTATAAAATGATGATCACTATGTGAAGGTAAAGTATAATTAGTTCAGGTGCTCAGATATTCAATTAGCCAGTATTATAGGCAATAAAAACAGTCATTTTTAAAATCTACTGCAGTGGCATCTTGAAGCATACAGTTTCATTTTTGTTCTTTTAATTTAGCTGAAAGGGTTTTTTTTAAAGGGCACTATCAGTAATGAGAAATGAAAATCTCAGTCCAAATCTTCCTGTTACATTTTGAAAATTCTGTTTCCCATCATCAAATGCTCCAATTCTATTCATTTTATTCTGTCAACTCAACAGGGAAAAAAAAAGCTTGTTTGTACTCCTTCACTATACCTGAGGTAGATTGGTTAATATAGACCTGGTCTGGAAGAGACATTTGCTTTCAACAAATTATAGGTAATCCTTGACTTACAACAGTTCACTTAGTGACCTGTTCAAAGTTACAACAGTACTGAAAAGAGGAACTTGTAACCGTTTTCACACTTAAAACCATTGCAGCATCCTAATGGTCATGTGATCAAAATCTAGACGCTTGGCAACTGATTCATATTTATGATGGTTGCAGGGTCCTGGGATCATGTGATCCCTTTTTGCGACCTTCTGACAAGCAAAGTCAATGGGGAAGCCAGATTCACTTAACAACTATGTTACTAACTGATTCACTTTACAACTGTGGCAAAATCCACTTAAGAACTATCTCACTTATAGCTACAGAAATTTTGGGCTCAATTGTGGTCCTAAGTTGAGGACTCCTTGAAAACAGTATTTTTTCAAGACTGACATAACTTTTAATTTCTAAGACAAATGAATAGCCAGAAACAAGCTGCATTTATTGACGTTTAAGATGAAGATACATTTTCAAATCTTTGCATCATGCTACAACTTTAAAGAGATCTTACTCTCATAAAGTTCATTTAGCTATTTCTACCACCAGCAAATTGCAGAGCACATATTCAATCACACCCAACATTGCAGCCTTTTGCCTTGGCCTTGATACCCCAACTGTGTAAGAGTAAAGAAGAAATACCTCTACCATGTAAACAGCTCTACCAGGTAAACTGGTGAGCAAGGTGGACCAATTCCTCATAATACTAGAATTAGCTATTTAAAATCTCATGGTATTCCACTGTTCCCCAGTTTTCAAAATGGATTTTTAGGGTCATTTGACTGCAGTTGGCCCATAAGACTTTGAAACATTATTCTAGCATATTTTCAAATAAACATCCGAACATAAATTAGAGACCATTTAAATACAAAAAAGCACACATAACAGAACCTGTTCTAGTATATAAAACTAGACATAGACTAGATTGGAACATATGTACAAGTTTTAAAATTTATTTTCAAATACATATAAATTTTTATATTTATATTTAAGAAAGTTCTTATAGGCTTTTAGGAAGACATCTAAGCTCTAGCTATTTCCTTGGGCATTGGGGGTCAGATGTTGAGTCCCCAAGTGATGAAGATTTCACTCTAATAGCCAACCTGCAGCTTTAATATATCTTAATGAATTATGTTTTTAAATTGATTATGGGTTCATTTTTGTATGCCACTTAGAATCACATGACTTGAGTTAGGCAGCCATATAAATGCCTGAATGAATACATAAATAAAATGGACTGTCAGAATCAATTACTTTGAGATCACTGAAATAGGTGCTGTGCTGTTGTGCACACTAAGATCTTTTCAGGTGAGCAGAAGATATTCCAATTTTCATTCACGGGTGAGATTCAGAAGTGAAAAAATCCTCTTTCCTTCCATCAGTCTAGAATTCCCATACTTCATTGTACATCAAAGGTGACATACACACTCACACTGTGCCATTCTTGCTGTTCATTTTGTAACTCAGAATGGTCTCAAAGAATCTGGCTTTTTCAAAAGATAGAAAGGACTTGATTTTTTTTAAAGTTGCTATCCCTGCCTAATGCTTAATCCATTGATCAAAACTGGGCAATGTTTGTTGGTCAACATCCTTATATTATCAATGGACAAGGGTATAAGAGAAAAGAGAATGACCTCCAGTGGTGGGATTCAGCCAGTTCTCACCAGTTCAGGAGAACCAGTTGTTAACTTTCTGAGCAGTTTGGTGAACTGGTTGTTGGAAGAAATCATTAGGGCAGAGAACCGGTTGTTAAATTATTTGATGACCTCCAAGATCCAACAGAAACACACAATACTCTGTTGGTACAAAGTGAAACAGTAAGAAACCATGTCTAGCTAGCAAAGCCAACATTAAATTCTCCCATGTATATAATTGTATTACTGCCACTTGAAAAATAATCCCCTTAATTTTTTTTTGCTTATGCATGATTTACATACAAATCTTTTCAATATATTAATGACCCAAGGCAGAAGAAAACTTCTTTATCTCATCTATTGTATACTTTTAGAAGTAAGGGTAATCTTTCAGTGCCAATAATTGATACTGTATGAATCATCTTAGATATGCTAAGGTACAGTAACATTTCTTGAATCTGTCACTCTCCAGATGTCTTGCTAATTCCAAATAGGTTCAGCCATACATCCACAAATGGTGGAATTGTAGCCCATGTGCAATGAGACATCAAGTTAGAGAAGGTCATGTGAACAATGATAAAAAATATAACCACTGCTTAAAACTGCCCAGAAGTTACTTGTAGTAGTTATTACTCTCATAATAAAATATCTAAAATTAGAAGGTACGTATAATCACATTTCACAGATTGAATGTCAATCAACTTATAAAGCAAATTGCTTAAGTGTTTCACATATGTGATGTCAATGCCCCATTCTATTAATCCATAAAACAGGCCAGTCTCAGTTCTGTATTCTGAAATTGTCAGCCACTTGCCTGAGGCCGGCTAACAAGGACAGAGGTAAGATATAAAGCAAAACCAATTTTATTCTCTTACCCATAATGTTACCCATCATGTCAGCTTATGACTTAACATTAAATATACTAAAACTGTTTGTTAAGATGAAATGCTCCTCTGGCACATTTAAGCTGGATCTCATTTTGGATCACGGTAAGAATTTTATGATTCTCTGCCTTGAAGCAGTTAATCCATTTAGTTTAAGTGATGTTTTCTTAGTTTCTTGTTTCTTGTTAATTTTAGTTCACTGTGAACAGGCTGGGAGTGATATACCACTATGAACAAAATACAGCAATGTTACCATTGTTTCCTCAGTATGAAGAGGTAAAATAATACATGTTATGCCATTTAATCCAACTTTGGCAACTTTAAAACTTGTGGATTTCAACTTCAGAATTCCACAGTTAGCATGGCTGGCTAGGAATTCTGGGAGTTGAAATCCACAGCTCTTAAAGTTGCCAAAGTTAGACACCGACAAAAAGTAAAGAACAACAACAACAACAACAAAAGAAAAACATGGATTTGCACAGCCAAACATCCATTGTGGGGAAAGTGGGTGACATCTCCCCGCTCCCATCACCCACTCTCCCCATGATGGATGTTTGGACCATCAGAGACATGTTTCCAGAGGAAATTCTCTGGAAGCCTGATGACCTCAGGGTCATACTATCAAGAATCTGGAAAAATGGAGTCCACAAAGATCTGAACAGAATGGAGTGGGATCAGTGGGGGGGTGTCTGAACATGCTGAGTCAATTCTATGACTTCTTATGGCGCTGTTTTGTTGCTCCATTTATCCCTTTAAAAAAGGAAGGAGGATAGCATTGATTAACACTTACCCAGATCTCCACGAAGGTTGAGAAGTTCCAGTGATAACTCTTTACGCTGGGAAAGCACTTCTTCTCTCTGTGGGGAAAATACAGCAGAGATACATACAATGTTATTGGGGAGGGGGATACTTTCCAGTAGTTATATTTACGGACTATCTGCTAAATGACAGGAGCTGGGAGGAGGGAGATGCCAAGGTTCTGAGATAAGGAAGCAGATGTGTTTAAATAAGGTTTTCAACTCTTGTTAAGTACTTTAAAGTCAGCAAGAGCTTAGTTTTCTGGTTAAGTGTGGAAACTCTTAGGATTAAATTAACATCTTCCAACTTGTATTCAACAAACTTGTAGGACCTCTTATTCATAACTTTGAGGGCCACACAGGAGTGAAAGTGCAAAGTACTTTATAACAAAAGTAAATAGAGCCCAAGTCTTCTATAGATTACCAAGCCCAATTACAAAGCAACACAGTGTGTGTCACATTTTCAGTCAAAACATTCTTTTATTCTTTTCTTAATGCTAAAGTTGGTGCACTTTAAACATCACAAAAGAATCCACGTCCTTTTCTGCCTATTTCCAACTACTGAACAAGTTACAGAAAACAAGCACACACACCCTCCCCGAATCTATAAGGCGCAATGAACCCTCTGCCTCCTTCATGCAATCCCTGCTTGGAGAGCTGAATGTTGCAGAGATATCAAAATCCAAGCTCCCTGCTGCGGGAAGCATTTCACCTTGCTTGCAGCAAACCACTGCTGAAAACTCCTTGACATTATTCCAGAAGAACACCACAGAACAAACACCAATTACCTTTTTTGCAGCACATGGAAAATACAAGCACACTTTGCTGCTAGAGCAGCCCATTGTACAGCTTCCGTCCCCAGCTTGTCCTCTGTCCTCAGCATATGCAGGCAGGAGTGTACAGGTGGCAAGCGGTACCACAAAGCAAACTGGTTGGGCCACATTTAACTTACAACCAGGCTGCACTCCATTGGCCACTGCCTCAGCTTGACTTCATCATGCTTTGCAGTTTACCGTAGTCCTTCTACTGGTCTCTCCCAATACAGAGACACACTCACTGCAGCCTCTGCACTTGGCACCAGAAGCTAGTGATTACTTAAAGCTACAGCTCTTTCGTTTCTGAAAAATGAGAGCCAGACATTACTAAGATCGATTGCCACTTACTCAAATATCAGTTGATATAATGCCTTGAGAGGGAGCGGGGTTGGGAGAGGAAAGGAGGGAGGGAAAACATCCTCCTGACCACCGCTATAGATAATGGGTTTTATTTTTAGCTTTTCTGAATTAGTTATTCTAGGCTTTTACTCTTAATTTATTAGATAGGCTGGTGGGGAAATGAGATGATGTGAGCTGAAAGGAAGAAAAAATAAATAAAATTTGCTTTATGATTGTTGTGCTGCTCTCTTGAGCATAGACCAGCAAATAAAAGCGATATAATCTTTTCAGGAGTTTCTCATTGGGTCAGTGGGAGTAGAGCAAAGTGAAGAGAGCCTTCAGGGCCTTCACTCAATCTTTTAGCCTCGGTTCCATAGATATTCTTGGCTCTAGGTTGTGTAGCTTAGTGGTTAAAGCATCAGACTAGAAAACAAGAGACTGTGAGTTCTAGTCCTGTCCTAGGCATGAAGCCAGCTGGGTGACCTTAGGCCACTGGTCATTCTCTCTCCACCCTAGGAAGGAGGCCAGGACAAACCACTTCTGAAAATGTTGCCAGGAAAACGGAAGAGACTTGTCCTGACAGTTGCCAGGAGTGAACAGTGACTCGAAGGCACAGAATAATAATTTGAGTTGATCTCATGAAGCATCTAATCAGGAGTCAAATCCAGCCTTGCATTTACTGCCTGGATTGCTGTGTGAATTTGGCCACCAAGAATCTTTTTTCTTCTCTAAAGGACTAATATGGTGCTTTGTTATTTCAAAATCAGGATATATATTGCATTGGTATTTATTCTGAATATTTAAGCAGAACATTGCAAAGCATGGGAGCTTCTGCAATCGCATTAGGGCTATTAATAGAGTGGGGCTTTTATTGACTCTGAACCTTTTGAATAGGTTGTCCCAGATCACACTATAATCCATGAAAAATTATAATATAAACTAATTAGTCTTGGAGGTTCCATAAAACTTATGTTATTTAGCAAATAATTAAATCTTCTCTGCTTCTATTCCTGAGAAATATATAGGCAATATTAAATATTGATGACTTATTTACATGGACTAGAATGCACAAAGGAGGATTGTGTGCATATTCTAAATCCTATATATCTTAATTTTATTAACAGTCTAAATTTATAAGAGTGTACAAGAAAATAAGGTAGTTCCATTCAAGACACAGGAACTACTTTGCAAATAGACAAAAGAGAAAGCCCCACCTTGTGAACATATTTTGAAATATTTATTCAACTACAAATTAGTTTAAACTCACATTAAGAGAAATCACTATCTGATAACTGATTAGTTAATCAGGAGCTCCTATATCAATTCTTGGTAAAAGCAACAATTATCATTGTTTAGGAACAGTTCCATTTCATAGGCTAAGAAGAATTTATGTTAAAATAAAGGACCATCTGTTTAGAAGGCCAACAAGCCAGATAATCGAAATCATTGAATCAAATACTATAATTTGACCAAAACAACTCCAAGTGGCTCAAAGAAACCAACATAGAATCCAACCTATCAGCGGCTATTAGATGGATCATCTGAGCAGCAACCAAATCAACAAATACTAAAGGACCCCTAAAACAACCCTTATTTGTTTAAGGGAAACCCAGGCAGTGCTGTGAATGGAGCAGTATAATAACTGGGAACTTTAAATTTAATTTAACAGTAATTTAAATTAAATTAGCAGACCGCTGTTTAGCAAGAAAGTGCGCCAACACAGTGGCCTGGGAGAAAGGAGTTTAAAAAAACTGATCATCCTCCATTTTTAAAGTGTGTGGGAGAAGGAAGGGAAATCCCCTCAACAGCTTAAAGGTTCTGTTGGAGATAATCATTCCACCTATTTCTTTCATTATTGACATTATGCAAAATACAGGAGAACCCTTACGCCTCAGGATCAGAAGCATATAATTTTGTGTTTCACTATCAGTTCATTTATTTTACAGGATTTATAGGTTGCTCTAATCACAACTGACTCTGACACAACTGACTCTGCCATACAACTTCCCTTTCATAGTTTGATTTAAGCAAAACAAAATACCATTACAAAAAGTCAGAATGGTTAAAACCAGGGGTGGGATTCTACCAGTTCGCACCTATTCGCTAGAACCGGTTGTTAACATTCTAAGCAGTTCGGAGAACCAGTTGTTAGAAGAAATTACTGGCCTAATCCTGTAAGGAAAGAAGGAAGGAAACATTCTGGTGTTGCTTACAGAAACTGCCTTTCTGTTAACCCTTATTACATTCTTGGCAGGACTAGACTTCCTGTCTCAGGAACGTCTCTGGAGTTTTTTTTCCCTTCCTTTGCTGGTACTTTGCTTGTGTGGAGTGACCATTCAAAGTTACAATGGCACTGAAAAAAGTGACTTATGACTGTTTTTCACACTTACGACTGTTGCAACATCCCCACAGTCTTGAGAGGCCAGGTGAGGAGATGTGTGCCTCAATGTGAGTGATATTGAGTTGGCCACATCGAGCCAATAACATGACCACCAAGCCATGTCCACCCAGTCACATGACCACCAAGCCACGCCTACCACCTAAGCCACGCCCACAGAACTGGTTGTTAAAAAATTTGAATCCCACCCCTGGTTAAAACAACAAAGTAATATCCCAGGATTAGTTTGCAATCCTTCTCTCGCCCATAAAAACATTTCTACTGTTAAGAGCATAAACACTTCATTCTATATTTCAGAATTCGTTCCAACAACTAATTCTTCCAATACTTGTGTTTCTCAAATTTGGCAACTTTAAGATGCATGGACTTTAATTCCCAGAATTCTGGGAGTTGAAGTCCACACATCTTAATGTTGTTAAGGTTGTGAAACACTCTTCTAAAACTCTCCCCAAACCAACAAGGATAGGAGCCATTCAAATAACTGGGGAGATATTCTAGAGATGTAACATAATTACAATTATTGATAATTTATCTCAATTAAAGTGATATTTTTAAAAAGTCCTTTTGTTTTTCCATAATTTGTTTACTGCCCAGAGAACTGTAGTTACTGGGAAATTAAGAAATATAGTAAATAAAGCACAGTCAAATTATATTCTGTTTGTATGGATGAGCAGATTCATAGCAAAGGGCAAATCATTTAAAATAAATGGGATAGAGACATTCACATAAAAACAGAATAGTCTTATTTTGGCTTTTGTCCCAGGGTCACGTGATTGCCATTTGTGACATCCCAGTTGGCTTCTGACAAGCAAAGTCAGTGGAGAAGCCGAATTCGCTTAATGACCACATGATTCACTTAACAACCAGTAATTTCAATTTGTATTAATTTGTAAGTAGAGGCCAAATGCTAATTTAATGGCTTCATTTTTACAGACAGAATTAACCTTGTTCACAATCCATACAACTATCTACCACAGTGTAACTACTGGACAATGAAATGACAAAAGGGTATTTTGTTTGAAAGACACTGTGGAAGGGGCAATTTCTGCAAATCAAACTAGAGGCGATGCTCATTCCCAATTAAAGGGAATCAATCATACCTTAGCAAAGCAATCCAAAACCACTCAAACTTTTCTTCTTCCCATTCTTGGACCTGTTAACTCCTGTGTTACTTCTATTTATTTTTACTAAATTTGCTGGATCTTGCTGAAAAGAAAGGGGATAGAAAGGGCTAAGGCCTTTCTATCCTGTCAAGAAGAAAATATCATTGGCAGCAGGAATACCTGTCTGAAAGAAACCCAATATTATTCCTATAGCTTCCTTGCTATTGGCTGGGTGTTATTATTCAGCTTCAACACTAGGAGGCTATAGTGATACATCATTCTATCATCAGATAACATATGACAGAAATAGACAGGACAATTAGTTTTCTTTTTCCTCCTGTGTAAAAGGCATTGTCATATCACATGTAAATGAAGTACATCTGCATTTGTCTAAGATCCTTAAACTACTACTGATCATGTTTGGTTAGATTTCTGTTTCTGTGTATGAACAATCACTGAATGTTTTTGTTCCCTTACATAGTAACAAGAAACCTAGGTTGAAATACATGAATAAAAAATGGTGAAAGATGCACAAATGGCCTAATTTTTAATGACTGCTCCAGTAACCTCTTTTAAAATAATCGTAGTAAAAAAACAACCCCAAGTACTTGAAGAGACTTACCACTTCTTTCTTGCAGCTAGATAGGGCATTCAAAATGGTTAATTGATCAAATCCTAAGGCATGGCAGAGTTTTGCAAGCCTGCAACCCATGAACTGTAATATAATTATTGATGAAGTGCACACCATGAAAACTGAATAGCTCAATAAATTCATGGGCCTTTAATATTAATCACAGCAGTCTGACATATATAATTTCAAGATTAAAGCCAGATCCATGCTCTTTCTTGATGAAGAGGCTGTTATATATTCCTAAAAGGCTTTTCAAAGAAGTAAACATTTACATTTGGACAGTTTTATAGCCATGATTTAATTAAAAGAGTATGTTTAAGCAACAATGGCCCTTCTTCAATCTTTCCCTCCAGTCAAGGTAATGAAAAGACTATGACATCAGTTACCATGACAACAGAAGTGTCACTAATGCTGCACTATGACCTCATTAACTTTTTCAGTAGAAGATTCAACACTTGTTCTTTTAAAGATATGGTAACATGAGAAATAACTTTTTAAACAAGTGTTTCCAGCAACTATTTGTCTTTAAAAAGTGGTAATTTTTCTTGAAATTTTTTTCTTCTTGACACTTAAATGGTCATCTGTTGACTTGTGTAATAATGGTGCCCTGGGCAAAATTATGTTAAAATGTTTGGGGAAACTAAACAGATTTACAGTGTACAATGTTATGATACTGGCATGCTGAATTCAATTAAAAAGCTACAACTAGCTTTCAAAACTGAATTGTGACTTATAAAGATGCAACACATTAATTCAAGGTTAAAGGAAATCAATGTCCTACATGAAAAAAGCACTAATGGTTTTAGCCGCCTCATTTTCACAAATTCAATAGAAGTTAAAAGAATAGGATACTATGTAACATTAAGTCAGAAGGAGTCTTAATAACACTTTTCCAACTAACGAGTTTTATTAAAAGGCATAAGCTTTCTTGAGTTATAGTTTACTTCATTAGAGGTGTAGAATGACTGATGCAGTATTGAAACTGGTATTTACAGAAATGTAGTGCTTGCTCATGCTCAGTCATATACTAAGAAATAATGAGTTTCTACCACTTCAGAAACACCCAGGCTTACTGTTCTTTGAAGAAGAGTAAGGGAAAATATTTGAGATTTAGCATGACAAATATAAAAGTAATGTCCCATTTAGTACAACAATACAGAACACTCTGCTATTTCCTTCATCTAGGTGGACTTCAACTACCCAGTTTAGTCTTAAGCTCTGAAGAATCACCAGCTCAGCTTTTCAAGGTCACCCAAGGCTAACAAAGGGTAACCCACTAGCTGGGCAGGATATATATGTATGGTGGAAAACTGATTTACCTGAAATGCATAGTGCATCCTATCCCAAATTTGAGCTTTTGGCTTCAAAAGGAGTTACAGTATTTTGACAGAAGTCTGCACATTGTGTGATAACAAGAGCAAAGTGCCTGTCTTCAAAGTGCCAAAGTAGCTTTTTCTTCCAGAAGGCATACAAAGCTGTTCCAAAAGTGTGTCCAATTGTCCATGCATGGGACCACCAATGAAAAAAAGCAGCAGTGCATACACCCACATTTCCATATAACCAAGGATAGTCTTTGAAATACAGACAAGCTTTCTGGGAGACACAGTTGCTTTAAGGCTTCAGATAAGGGTACTCAAATTGCACCACCATGCAACTACACAGTATTTCATTTACAATTACAACTAACAAATCATATAATTATAATTCTCAATATTGTGATTAATCATTTGATAATACCCATGGCAAAATCTCCAAGCTCATATTGTTTTAAACATACATATGTTGTGAACTAGACTACTTAAAATCACACTGAAATATTCCATGCTCTCAACAGTATATTGTAACATAGAGGGCAGCTATTTTCTTTAAAGACTTCAAATGGGCATAGGGCAATACATTCTCCAGGTATATTACATTATAACTCCCTGGAAGTATGGCAATTGCTCCTTTCTTTCTAAGTCATACGAAGCAATCAATATCTCCAATGTTATCTAACCATGATATCAGGGTGGATGAAAACAAATTACAATCAAATCCAGACAAGACAGAGGTGATACTGATAGAGAAAAATCCGATCTGATTTGACTTTTACTTTTTATAAAGAAAAGTCTGGACTTCTGGGAGTGAGATGAAGTTGTTTTGGAAAGGGTTATAACATTCAAGGTATATTTCTACAATTTGAGAGTGCTCCTTGTTCCCCATCAATCACTGGATTTTGCAATCAGTAGTTGCAACAAGTAGTGTGTTTGTACAATTATGGCTGATCTGACAACTACAATCCTTCTTGAGTGAGTGAAACATTGTCTTAGTTGTACATACCTCGGCTGACTATTGCAATGTGCTCTATGTTGCATAAACATGTCCACAAATTGTTATTGGGACAAAATACAGAAATTGTATGATTCCTTTTGCCGGCTGCATATCAGGAACAAAGTTTTTTTTATTTGGTCATTTTTAAAATTTATATCCCACTCTTATTTTGTATAACTCAAAGTAATGTACATAATGCAACTAAAGTGTTTTCTATTGTTCTATAATGCCCTAAATTACTTGGAGCCTGAGTATCTGCAGAACTGCATCTCTCACTAGGGATTTCCCCAGCTACCCAGATCAGAGGCCTTTCTGCAAATGCCTTTACTGTCAGAGTTTTAAATTTAAATAGTTAAGCAAAACTTAAGTTTAGTCCACGCCGGAATTCCAAACTTGGCAAGCATGTCTATATACAGTATATCAAATGAAGTGGGATAGGAAGTCAATATCCAGATACCCCTGAAAATGTAATCTGAGTTATTGTACTGTTCATTTAGGCTTCTCATTTAATTTAGAGTTTTTCTCTTGCATCTAGATTTCAATAAATAAAGCATGTATACATTTGACATGAAACCTTACCTCAGATTGAAAGTGCTGGATCACAAGAGCTAATGCTTCTAATTTCCTATTGCTGTTTGCCAAACATTTCTTCAGCTGCTGGATAATTCCACTTTGGTTTTCACATTTTCTTTTGCATTGCATCAACTCTTGTGTTTTTGTTTCTGCTTGTACTTCCTTAGAAGTCCTGATCTGTAGAGATGCAGTCTTAGGACTCTTCTGCTTACCCTGGCCAACTGCAGAGGGAGGAAAAAGTTACATCAGGAATATAGTCCAATTTAGAAAGACAAGTGAAAACCACTCACAGCATGTTGCAGCATTCTTTTGATAGGTACAAGGAAAATAACTCATAAATTCAATTCTCTAAAGATTCGTTATCTGTGTTTACAAGTCTATTTCATTCCTGTATTCTACAATTAATATTCAACACTATCATTACCTTGATGACTAAAATCCTGTTTTCCCACATTTCTATTTTAAGATATTTACAATAAGTGTTGGAAAGCCCTTTCAACACACACTAATGCATCTTAGTGCTGCAATCTCAAATATGACAAATTGTAGATGCACTTTATTCTCTAGACAATACTGCAGGCATACTTAGCAATTTGCACAGTAAGCATTTTCATGGATGCTTTTATGCTCTTAATGACTTTTATAATTACTGCCTTAATGTTAACATTGAAGAGAAGGGTTTCCCATTAAATGTAGCTATTCTCCTTTTTTTTCAAAAACAAAAACAAAAAAACAACAGTATCGGTGTTTTATAGCGGAAAAATGTTTCCGAATAAGCCAGTCATCTTTTTATCTAGAGTTTATTGTTTTAACTACATTTATATTCATCACACTCATTTTCTTTTGAGAGTTCAAGGCAACTTACATGTAGGTTCCCCCTCCCTGTCCCAATGTAAGTCACGCTATGCAGTTAACGGGACTAAGAAATAATCCAGTTAGTTTTATGGCTGAGATTTGTATCTGGGTCTCTCCACCTCATGTCCAACATTTTAAACATTGCAATAATTTCATAATTTTATAGAAAAAAATACAATTCCTGACATCAATGTTATATAAAGCCCATGTAACACTATTGTTTATATACATTATGACATAGAGTGTGGGAGTGAGGACACTATTAAGTTCCTTCCTACAATTTCAAAAGTGTATTGTGATTTAATGAATCTGTTCTCGGACGGTTATAAAGTATTCATTATTCACAACAAAGATGCAGGATTTTTTTGGTAATTTAAAATTTCTAATTAAGGAGATTGCTTGAACTTTACTGTTATCTATCTTACTGAACATTAACTTCCAAAATATTTCCCAAGAAACATTCTTACGAGAAATAATAGATTTCATCTTGTGTTTTTGGTATGAATCTTATACAAGGTTGTGTCTAGGTGGGGGGGCAGCTTTATTGTGCTGTATATCATTATTAGACGAGTTAAAGATTGGGATTGCTTTTGCAGAATTGTTATATTCTTATCAACTTCTATTAGCAAATTGTTCCATACAAAGTTTGATGCCCAACTATTGTATGCGTTCAGCTGATATACATTTTCAATTTTGTATTGTATTTTTTTAAAAATCTGGTTTCTAAAATCCTTGTTTATAACACCCAGTGCAGCACTGAAAGTAGATGCAAGGCTTCCCAGGATGGAGACTAGGTCTTGGCAATGAATTTGGATGTTATGATTAATGATCATCCTGGCTTCATTCCCCTAATTACAGGGAATGCATTAAGTCTAGATATAGGATGCTAAGTAAAATGTTCCTAGTCAGTCTGTCTCCTGAGTTTCTGAGCTTGGATAAGCTCTAGAAATTAATTAGAAAATGGATTGGAGATATAACGGTACAGTATAAAATGAGCCATATTACATGTAGTCCTTGACTTACAATTGAGCCCAAAATTTCTGTTGCTAAGTGAAAAATTTGTTAAGTGAATTTTTCAGCTGCAAAGAATTTATATTCCCTTAGTTCCATTATAGACATCATTTTATAAGGACTCATTTTAACACTACTTTTAACACTTTCCCTCCCTTTAATACCTTTTCCCGAACTTTCCAGCAATGTCCACATATATGTAAGATGACTGACTCTGTGGAGCCTATTTTTCACTTTGTGTTTTTTTTAATCTGAATGGAGATGACCACTACTTCACTGATTATTAAGGAATTTCCTTAGTCATGGTGATCAATTTTGTGTAAGTTATATTATGGTTGACAGAAGCTCTGAATTCCCCTATTCCACAGCAAAATGTTCATATTAAAAAACAATGATAACTTGTGACAAGGGATAGAATGACCACCTGTAGAAATTTTGTTTGTATGTGAACACTACTTTAAAATATTTAAGGCCCGTTTATTATAGTTAATCTCTGGTCAAGACTATAGTACAGTTTAAAACAGAAATGCACATGCTCGCAGAAGTGCTACAGCAATCCAAGGATATCAATAAATACAGAAAATAAATTTCAAAGTTGTATTTCAAAGCAAGCTAACTTTCAAGTTATTACATGTATCTAAACATGTTAAATTAGAAGTGAAAAAGAATTATTGCAAAATGGTTGCTTTCATAAAGTTCAAGCTTACATTGCATCAGCCTAGTTAATATCCAATAAGCCCATCCCTAAAATAAATATCTGTCTTTTGTAAGAAGCTAATCTTGGGCATCATTGACATACCTTAAAACCTGAGCTACCACTGTAACACATTTCTATTTTACAGGTTAACAATTGGAAGAGATCTTGTAGGTCATCTAGTCCAAACCCCCCACCCAAGCAGGAGACCCTACATGATTTCTGACAGATGACAGTCCAGTCTCTTCTTGAAAGCTACCAGTGATGAAGCTCCGACAACTTCTGAATGAATCTGAATTTTGTCAGATTCTCTATTTCAGCTGTCAAATTCCTGGCCCACGGGCCGGATGCATCACATGCTGGCCATGCCCACACCTGGTTTAGTGAAGGGAAAAAAGTCTTGATACGTCACATGACGTTGCCATGACAAAATGAACCCCTGCTCTATTTAGATAAACTGCACAAATGACAGCGGACCCAATTCTGAGACACATTTTGCTACTAAGTAAATTTATATGCACATACATGTAAAGATTATTATTCATGCTCACTCTGGGCTATTTTATGATGAATAAAAAGATAAATAATGAAACGTAATACATTTACCTAAAAACTAAACCCAGAATGCTTGCCACACACGTTCTGATGATAAATAGATTTCAGAAAAAAAGAATTACAGTCTTTTAAAACTACAAACTTGATCTACACTAACTTTGGATAAGGACAATTCAACTATCAATATACCACACTCTGAAATATTTATTTTAATGAATTAAATAACATTTATACCTGACCCTTTTTTGATCCACTCTATGAATTTATTTTATTCATGTATTTATTACAGTAATTTGCAACAATGTACAAATTATCAGATTTGAATCTGTTGAAGTCATACTTAAATATTAATAAAAAGTACGATGGAAAACATAACATGTTTTTATAATAAATAAAAATATAATAGAGCTAGTTTAGTCTAGAAGACTGTAAGTCAAGTCCTGCCTTGAAAGCCACAGGGTGACTTGGGGTCAGTTTCTCTCTCAGCTCAACCCACCTCAAAAGTTATTGTTGTGGGGAAAATAGAAGAAAGAAGGTGGATATGTTTGCTGTCTTGAGTGATTTGTAAAAATAATAAAGGTGGGATATAAATACATATTCTATACAATTAACAGAAGAAAAATATTTTGAGGGGTTGGTACACATGGTCACAAATTTTAATACAACTCCAATGCTACTGCTTGGATTATTAAATTGTGTTTTGTAATTTTTCAATGTCATTCAAAGCTGCTTTAATTAGAAACTTAGTGGTTAGGAGGTGAAGAAACTGAGTTGTATCCTCCTTATCTTTAATTTGATAGTTGCATCAATTTCCTTATTTTCATCAGAACAATCACACAGTGAATTATCAAAGGGCACAGGAAGCATATAAATAAATGAAACACTGGGAAATATAAAGATGAATTAGTCTGTAACAGAATGCTGTTCAGGTTGATTGTGGCTAGAATTATTACATTCCTACTGGTTTCATCATTATCTTGTCAGCACTCCCTTCCATACAGTAAACTGTTTCTTCCTAATAGATACCAACATTTGATTCCAAATATTGCCAATGGAAATGTTTGATTAATTCCATTGCCCCATCTACAGACCATATGATGAAGAGGTTTACTCAAACCAGTAGAGCTAAGGTGCTACATAGAATCAGTGGGTATTCACCTATTTTACTAGAAATGCCACTTTTGATGAAACTATCCGTAGAAACGGGTCATAAATTATTCAATGAGTTATCAAGTATTCTTGTTGCATCACCCTCACATCAGAACAGGGATTGCAGAGAAAATTATTCGAGAATTTGATGTTCACAAAATTAAAACACAATATTCAGTTATTAAGAACCTCAACCTCTAAAGTATGCGATTATCCAAGCCCAGAGAAACAATCCAGAACTGTGTGACACTTGTATTCTGGTACAAAGTTCCAATTCAGTTGCCATTAAAAGTGCAAATGATTGTGGAGAAGCTGGGGAAAATAATGGTGATAAGATATAAACAATAAAAAAATAGAAGAATACATGGTAGTCTATCCTACAAATGGAAATTCAGCAGGTAGCAAGAAACCTAATCAATAAATTTTTGAGATCATTCAAAGGGATTTCCCTCTTATTTATGAAGGGTTGGGAAGTCCTTGCAGATTCTCTATTTATTCCAAGATAAGCATTACTGAAGTCTGTGTAATTCTTGCTTTCTTAGCTTGCCAGCTATATGGTATTTGACAACAAAATACAACTAGATTATGTATGGATAGCTATCCAAACTTTTTTGTGAATTATAAGAACCGTTTTATTTCACGAGAATGTTTAATTAGTTATCCTTCAGTGTTTCTCAACCTTGATAACTTTAAGGTACAGTATATGGTGTTCGACTCCCAAAATTGCTTACTGTTCTTGCCAACTTTGCCTCATCCACTTTGCATCTTAGTACTTTGCATAGTATAAAGATCTGGGGTATCCAAATCTGGAGAAATCTGTTATGTACTAGAATTTCTGAATAAAGACTGCCATCATAAAGCCAAGATCAAAAATAAATTTTATGATGTGAGTTTAATTGCTCATAAGCCTGAAGATGTGGTTATTCAAGATGTGGTTGTCCAAGCCAGCCTGGACTGAGTGGGGGTGGTTTTTAGATGTTTTAAATGTTAGTGTCTTTTGTGGGTTTTAGATACTGTTTGACTTGGGTTTAATAACTTTTAAATAATTTTAAATTTTGTATTGTGTGTTTTTTATGATGTGAGCCGCCCTGAGTCCTTTGGGAGATAGGGCAGCATACAAGTCCAATCAATCAGTCAGTCAGTCAGTCAGTCAGTCAGTCAATCAGT
The DNA here is from genome assembly GCA_009733165.1 of Naja naja. Lineage (NCBI taxonomy): Eukaryota > Metazoa > Chordata > Lepidosauria > Squamata > Elapidae > Naja > Naja naja. The sequence goes on from CM019151.1 coordinate 46,424,514, forward strand.
CAGTCAGTCAGTCAGTCAGTCAGTCAGTCAGTCAGTAACTATCGGAAGATTTAGTCAAGTTCTTCAATTTGCTACCAGTTTACAGAAGTTGATAATATTTCAAGTAAAGAGCCAATCTATACAGGAATAGGCATTACAAACATAGTTATACATGATTTAGGCATAGATGGTGCATCTATTCTTCATGTTTTCAGGCACACTTCTATCTGGCACTGTAATTGAATTAAGAATTTATTATGAGCTCTGTAATATCTACAACTCAGTCAATCTTAACCTACATGTTGAAGAGTTCATTTTACATATGGCAGCACTACCTACACCAACATTTCCTAATCACATGTCTTCCCAATATCCATGTTGGCCTGCTGGCTATAGTATGGGAGCTAAAGTCCAACAGTAAATGGAAGGCAAAAGCTGAGATTTTGCCATTTAAAATGAAACATATAAGTACTTCAAGTTAGCCAAAACAGCAGTTAAATTACAGGGTTGCCAAAATGAAGTTTCCTCCTAAGCACCCAAGAGAAAACTATTTTTTTTTAATTTAAGTCTTTGGTAATATCAGAATTACAGTGGTTACCTTACCTAAAGCCAAATTTTCTTCATTTTCCTCATTCCAATTGCTAGCACACCTGCTAATATTTTCAGGCTTCTTGCCCAATAACTGGAATATCTGGTCTTGATCATCTCCACCAACAGAAATCAAATTGGCAGGAATGTTCTGGCTCTTTATTGTTGCTTGAAACACTTTAATATTAGTCAGATTCTGGCTCATATCCTTCATCAATGTGACCAAATCAGCTTGCATATTTAATCGTATTTCCATTCCCAACCATGCTTTCTTAATCTCTTCAAGTGCACATTTCATTTCCAACTGACCAGATCTGATCTCTTCTTTAATTGACTGCTGCATCTCCTGTAAATCGAAAGTTGTCACCATTCCTCTTCTAGACTCTATCATGGAGTTAAATTCCTTTTGTTCAGCTTTATATAATTCCTGATTTGTTTGAATTCCTCTAAAGGTCACAGCTAAGTCATCCATCACTATGAAAGCATATTTTAGATGCTGTCTTCCAAATCTTGTACATAGAATATAGTATTATTCTTGAAGAAGGAATAATCACTTATTGAAACATTGTTATTCAGACACATACCTATGGAACTTTCCCAATATACGAATATAGAGACACTGAGTAGAAGAAGCAATCTTCTCAGTTCCTGAAGTTCAACTTAACTGCAAGTCTTGGCAAGAAAATACCACTGTAATAAATGGATGCCTAAAATGGCCACACCCAAGCCAATCAAATCCTTTATTTCAGATCTGAAGGATGTCCCTCAAAAGTTAATGTCAGTCATAATGCTACTGCATGCAAGGATAATATATGTGGGTGTTGTCTTACATAGTACATGTCAGCTCTCCTAGGTAAACCAGATAGGAAACAGAACTAATTCTATTTTATTGTAAGGTTTCGTTAATAGATTCTTGCAAGTCTGAAAATATAAAACTCCTCACCTCAACTTTTAATCATTTGATCCATTAGGGTGGCTCCTTTCTAAGTTACTTTCTCAGATCATTATTCCACTGAAGACTACTGCCTCTCTTGTATGATAATTTCCTAGACAACATCTCTATCTGCATTCTCCAAGGACATTTTCACATTGCATTACAGAAAGGCACATTCTTTTAGCAATACAAGAGAACTGAACATTCCATAAAGAAAATCCTTTCCACATTTTGAAAAACTATCTGTAAATGTTTTATATGATTCCTTAATTTTTTCCTTCGTTTGAATAGATATTTAACTGTATCTTTACATCAGCTACATGATTTCATTGTTTTTGTTTTACAAGTTGTCCTCGACTTATGATCACCATTGAGCTCAATTAATGACTCTTCTGTTGCTCAGTGAGTTTTGTCTACTTAATCACCTTTCTTGCCACAATTGTTAAGTGAATCACTGCAGCTGCTAAATTGGTAACACAGTTATTAAGCGAATCTAGTTTTCCCTTGGACTTTGATTGTCAGAAGGTTAAAAGGGCCTTGGTGGCTCAGGCTGTTAAATGCCTAGCACTTAAGTCCAGCTGCCTACAATTACTGTAGGCTCGAATCCCACCAGGCTCAAGGTTGACTCAGCCTTCCATCCTCTCGGAGTAGGTAAACTGAGGACCCAAGATTGTTGGGGGCAATAAGATGACTTTGTAAAAATGCCGCTTAGTAATAAGCAGGCATCTACAGTGGAATGAAGGCTATTGCTGAGCACACTGGTTGTATCCAAAAAATTGTAAGCCACCCTGAGTCTTCGGAGAAGGGCGGCGTATAAATGTAATTTTTTAAAAAAAGGGTGATCATGTGACTCTGGGACACTGCAACTATCATAAATATGAGTTGCCAAGCACCTGAATTTTGATCACATGACCATAAGCGTACGCTCCCACAGGCAGGGCCTCCTTGGGGTGCCGTCAGCTAGACAATGTCAGGCCTTCTCTATGGGAGCACCCACCCTGTGGAATCAGCTCCCCTTGGGGCTCCACTTGGCCCCGGACCTCCGCTCCTTCCACCGCGACCTGAAGACTTGGCTGTTTCAGCAGGCTGGCCTGGACTGAAATGAGGTGGGGTGGGTTTTTTAAGGGAATTTTTAACTAAATTTTTCTGGTTTTTAGATTTTTTAAAATTCATATTTATATGCTGCCCCTCTCCTGAGACTCAGGGTGGCTTACAATTTTTTGGAGCACAACCCAATGCGCTCAGCAATAGCCTTCATTCCATTGTATATGCCTGCTTATTACTAGGGCTCCCCCCCCCCAAGCAGCATTTTTACAAAGTCAGTTTATTGCCCCCAACAATCTTGGGTCCTCAATTTACCTACCCCGGCTTGTAATTTAATTATTTTTGGGCTTGTAATTTAATTATTTTTTATTAACTTATTTTTGTATTGTGATTTTACATTGTGAACCACCCTGAGACCCTAGGGAGAGAAGGTGGCATACAAGTCAAATAAATAAATAAAAATAAATAAATAAATAAATAAATAAGGTGCTGCAATGGTAGTAAGTGTGAAAAACTGTCATAAACCACATTTTTTCAATACTGTTGTAACTTTCAATGTTCAGGAAATGAACTGTTGAAGACTATCTGTATTATCAGTGCTGGCATTTCACTTAATTTCATCTCAACCTCAGACTAACAAGCAAAAATGAGCAAAGTAAACCTGTACAGCTGTATCAGAAACTACATACTACTAAAAACTCTCTTGTCTGTTTGTAATCCTCAGTTTGATGACAATGGTGCAAAAGAGAGAAGAAAGTTTTGATCAATGAACCTCAAATGGGCTAATTTTTTTTAAAAAAAATCTGGGACCCATTACCGCACAGGATTGAAATTTGGCAAAGTTGTGGCCGCTTCAGGATTGCCCTCCTGCTGTGATCACATGATAATAATTCACACTGATAACTGCCAGCTTTACAGAAGGAAAGTAAAGCTGGCAGGAATTAGGAAGTTGCTCCTGCTCTCACTGGTTTTTTACCTATTTGCAGTCATTCGATTTCTCTGTTCGGGTAAGGAAATATCTCTGAAACAATAGCTCAATGGGTCGTGGGTTGTCTACTATAATGTTAAAAACATTTACAATACAACTTTGTGTTAGGATTTGCAAGAAGATTAGGTTGTTTCTTTATGAACTAGATTGGAAAGGAATGCATGATACATTACATGCAGTCTGTAAAATTGCTTCATGGTCTACAAGAGTATTTGCTGAGGAAATGAAAGAGCAGGCACAAAGTTCTGGACATGCTTTAGGGAGCCTAAATGAGTTCATGATAATAAAAATTACTCATTTCAAACATGTCAGGTATCAGAAACATATTGGAACCGTGATTATAACAGCCTCTCTATAATAAAATATTTTTAAATCTCCAAATAAAAAAATGTTATAAATAAACATCATTATGCAATGTTTTTCACTCACCATCTACCATTCCATAATAATAATAATTATTATAATTATTATAAAAAGCTATCGACCTCCATCTTCTGATACTTTCTCAAATACCAGTCTAAGAATGTTTTTGACTAGATGGCTAGGATAAAAAACATAGGGAAAGCAGAATCTTTTTTATAGCAGATTAAGTGAAAGAACAACTTAGAGTGGACAAAAGAATCTGAAATGGGAGAAGGCAACCTGCTCACTTCTTTTCCATGTACAGCATAATCCTAAAATATTATTTATCTCAGCTGATTCAGGAAGAATTTGTTCGTAACAAACAGGATGTAGCCAAGGTGTACACAATAATTACCATTAAGTTTAAAATATGTGTGGGAGTTTTGCATAAAGGCTGTTGCTAGGCATGTAAACAAAGACAAAGCTTTTCTTAAATTATTTCATTTAAAATGTTGAAACAGCAACTTAACTATTAAAAGTAAAAATAACTTTAAAAATGAGCCTTATAATTACAATTAGAAATTAATTTTCTTTTTATACTGTTCTATATTTTATAAACACTAAAATACAAAGCTTAGGAAGATTTAGCACTCATTAATTAAGAATGCATTTAGATAGCTTTGGGTCTTGGATTAAATATCAGATGGTTTAATAAGTGGAACTAATGAACTGAGAAACCTGATTTTAAATTTCAAACAATCACAACAAAAAATAAACGCATCTGCTATAGTTAGCCCTATAAAATATAGACACAACATCGAATAAACTGTTTTAAAAGATAATTAGAATATAATGCATGAAATACCATGGAAGCATTTGAACTGTGAAGTAGATCAATATAAAACAAAGGAAGGAATCATATAAAGGCCTTGGTGGTGCAGGCTGTTAAATGCCTAGCACTTAATTCCAGCTGCCTTCAATTATTGCAGGCTCGAATCCCACCAGGCTCAAGGTTGACTCAGCCTTCCATCCTCTCGGGGTAGGTAAACTGAGGACCCAAGATTGTTGGGGGCAATAAGCTGACTTTGTAAAAATGCCGCTTAGTAATAAGCAGGCATATACAATGGAATGAAGGCTATTGCTGAGCACATTGGGTTGCACTCCAAAAATTGTAAGCCGCCCTGAATCTTCGGAGAAGAGCGGTGTATAAATGTAATTTTTTAAAAAAGGCAGTATTATATATTGCATAAAATTGCTCCAGAATTGATTGCACCATGCTTCATGGGGGATCCTACCCTTTTATCGCCCTCACTGTATTATTTTAGGGCAGAGTTCCCCAACCTTTCCAGCTTTGCGGATTGGTGGGGTTCTGCACAAGCACCTGGCAAACATGTGTGCACAGCTCCATTTGCACGAGGGGCATGTACATAAGCCCGCCACTCATGCAAATGGAGCACGCATGCATACGCTTGTCCACTGCTCACACAAGTGGGAATGTGCATGTGCATATGTTCACCTGCCGTTTCCATGGCCCAGTTGCAAACAGGCCACTAGAGGTCGGGGAACCCCTGTTTTAGGGTAACTGAGGCAGACATACTGACACCCTTTGTTAACACCAGAGAACTAAAAGTACATAGTAAATGCAAAAGTTGTTAGCATACAGTTAAATAGCAACATGGTAATTCCTATCTTGTAAATCATACTTTGCTTTGAGAAGAGCTAAAATAAATTAAAATATACGTGGTATACCAGAAGTCAGGTCCCACAGGCCAATCACAATATGTAAAATGGCAAGCAGTTTGGACATTTAATGCAATTTATATAATGAACTCTCTATAGGGCCTAATGTTTGCTACACCCTGTATCAATTCTCACTGTAAACTGTTATACATTTGATAAGGCATTTTCCCCTCATCTTTCAAATGATACATATATCTTAACATCTAACCTATTTTTACACCCCTTCTTTCCAAGGATTTGATTTCAGATTATAGGGCTGCAGGGATGGGTCTACATCTTACTTATTTCTATCGTCCTCCATTTATCTGTATCATAAGCTTGTGAAAATATACCATGACCCCTCCTACTTTTTTTCCTGGCTAACAAATCTGTTGTTGAAAAATCTAACAGAAATCTATGATCCTGCTCGGTATATTGTTCCCTGTTAAAAGGCACTCAAAATTATATTCCCAAATAATTTGAAACATACAATTCTTTGAGCAACCAACAGTTAGTAAGCAGAAAGAGAATAACAAACAAAATTTTAGACTACACCAAAGGAAGCATAGTTTTTAAACCACTGGAAATAGCCCTGAATCAATCCAACCTTCTGCACCTGCCATATTCCCTGGCTTTTGTTTTGCTTTTTGAATATTTAAACTGAACATAAATAGTAAGCATCCAGTCAAATTGTCAAAAAGATGTCATCACTTTGTACTCTATAGAGGAGCTACATGTATCTGTTTACTTAGGGATTGACTGAAATATATAATCTGACTAGAGAACCTTTGCATATTTATTTTATTTATTTAAGAAAATTGCTATGGCTACCCAATTCACTCACAGTGACTTGAGGCAGTTTACAAAAATAAAAACCTCAATTCAAAACCCAATCCTAATCCCCTGGCAATGACAATTGGACCAACTGCTTGATGGGCTCGATATCACTGGCAACACAATGTCTTCAGGACCTTTTGAATGAGGAGGGGGGCCATACCTATTTCCCCAGGGACAGTGTTTCACAGGCAGGGAGCAGCATGGCCCTTCTTCTTGGTCTCACTAAATGGGACTCCCGTAAGAGAGGGAACTTATATATATGGTTACTGGAGAGACTATGACAGCATTTTTCCTTTCCTGTGTTGTTTTATAATGATTTGATGTTGATTTTTAAATAACACCCAACACAGAGAATTATGGCCAGAATTCTGCTTAAGTATTCTTTCAAATGGAGAATTTTTACAGAATGCAATCAACTAACTGAAGTGCTTTGCAATTCCTTCTGATTAATTATAAATCCTCTAAGTACTATGTATGCAAAAGCAACTGGAATTAAGAATTCAGCAAATAAAGAAACTAGTTTTCCCGTGACTTTTTAAAAATCTCTACATATGGATTCACAGAGATATCTGACTTATAATTTACTGTTCCTCAAAAAATGAACTCAAACCAGATGGCCTAATCCATGCAATAAGATGAAGAACCAAGCTATTTTTATAAAGCTATTTTAAAACCAAGCTATTTTTATAAAGTTTAATATTTAGCGATTACAAATAGTCCTCAACTTACAACAGTTCATTTAGTGACTGATGTTATAATGGCTGAAAAATGTGACTGATGACCATTTTTCACACAAGTGTTGCAGCACACTATGGTCAGTGGTGGGATTCAAATTATTTAACAACCGGTTCTCTGCCCAAATGATTTCTTCCAACAACCAGTTCAGCAAACTGCTCAGAAAGTTAACAACCGGTTCTCCCGAACTGGTGCGAACTGGCTGAATCCCACCACTGCCTATGGTCACGTGATCAAAATTCAGATGCTTGGAATGAGTTCATATTTATGATGGTTGCAGTGTCCCGAGGTCATGTGATCCCCTTTTTTAACCTTCTGACAAGCAAAGTCAATGGGGAAACCAGATTCACTTAACAACTGTGTTACTAACTTAACAATTAAAATGATTCATTTAATAATTGTGGCAAGAAAAGTCATAAAATGGGGCAAAATTCACTTAACAACTGTCTTGCTTAATAACAGAAATTTTGGGCTCAATTGTGGCCCTAAGTAAGAACAACCTATACCTAAAATGTATCTATCTACCTGATCACTTTATACTATATATATGTCCAGATAGGCATACAGAGAGATTTAAAAGACAGACATTTCTTTTTCTTCAAAAATGAGAAATGCAACAGATAAAGGCATTTATTTTCTTTAGAAATGTTTTTATTGATATAAAAATCAACTAGCAAGAATTATAAATTGATTGAGGTGATTCTAGTTGGGTATACCTGTTAGAAGGATGTTCTTTCTGCAGTCCCCTAGAGGTTGTTTTTGTTCTATGCAGAAGAGCTAGGCTAATTTTGTTTGCATGTTAAGTGAGCAACAACTAAAATTTCCATGACTCAATTATTGTATTACATTTTTTTATTTTTTTAAAAAAGAGAAAGGGGTGGGGGTTAAGCAGGCCCACCTCCCCCAACCGGCCATCTTGCAGATGAGTCTGTAATTTCTCAAGACTCTTAAAAATGTCTGGAATTCTGTAAGAAACAATCCCAACATACTTGGAGATAACTAGATTGGAAAATGATAAACATAATTAATACTCAGAAGAAATTTAAAGTGCTTGCTCACGTTTCTGCTTCAATATATTTTAAACAAATGTCAATCAGAATAATACATTTGGTTTTCTTTTCTCTTTTCTTTTTCAAATTTTTTATTTGTTTTATTTATATAACATGTAAAAATTCAATTTTAATCAAACAGTATGTTGACTGGGTACAATTATTTTTAGGAAATCATAATCAAAATGTTTACAATAATATTCATTACAATGATACTAATTCTATAATAATAATATTTTACTTGTCTACTTTAAGAAATCTCTTTTATAACATTAGTCCTTTTTGTATCCCCATATTTCTAACTTCTGTTTTTATTATCTAATCATTGGTAAAATAAGTCCAATGACAAGAAATATTCAGTTTCTTCCTTTTCCTTAATTGTGAACATTAATCTGTCCATTTCTGCACATTTTAATATTTTTTAAATTGCACTCTCATCTGTCGGGATCTCTTCACTTTTCCACTGTTGTGCAAATAGAATCCTGGCTGCAATTAGTATATGTAAAATCAAATATATATTCCTTTTGTCATATTTTTCTGGTAGGATGCCCAATAAAAATATTTCTGGTTTCAAATCTATATGCTGCTTTAACATTTTTTCCAACCAATTGTGTATTTTCATCCACTTTTTGCTTTTGGGCATGTCCACCACATATGATAATATGAACCAGGTGTCTGATTACACTTCTAACATTTTGCAGACCTGTCTTTCAACATTTTTGCTGGTCTGGTTGGTGAAAAATGCCATCTATAAAACATTTTATATAAATTTTCTTTATATGCAGTTGACATAGTTAATTTAACATTTCTATCCCACAATTTCTGTCGTTGATTCAGTTCTTTTGTATATACAAAGTTTTTAGCCCAAGCTATCATTGTCTCCTTTACTTGCTCAATTTTCAATTTGATGCTTGATAAATAGCTATATATTTTCTTTATTAATTTTTCATCCATCCCAGTTAATATCTGGTCCAATTCTGTTAATTCTTTATTGAAACCTTACATTTTAGCATCTTTCTCATATTGAGATTGTATCTGCACTTGTGGCCACCATGGTATATCCATCCTTTGACTACTCAGTTTTTGCTTAGTTTTTAATTCCCCCTTTTCATTCAAAATATCTTTATATCTTATAATTTTCTTCATATTAATAACATTAGGATGTATCAATGCTTCCACTGTGCAAAGCCAGACTGGTATTTTCAAATAATGTTGTTCTTTAATTTTTACCCATACTGATAGTAACACATTTTTAATATAATGTCTTTGAAAATAACTATGTATATTATTTTTCCCATACTATAAGAAAGCATGCCAATGTAATTGAAGGTTTGTTTTTTTTCTTTTCTAATACCATCTGGAACCTGAAGGCGCAATTATCAGATTACTTCATGTTACATCACACTTTTGACACTTGTATGCCTGCCACTTTGTTTGTCCAATACAATATAATAATAGAAGATAAACAGGTAATACTGACTCACAGAATTATCCCAGAATTTCCAAGGATGCCATCTTTTATAAGTGAATCCTTTGGCAAAAGGAATTCTGGGGTTTGCAAACATTTCTGGAAGATGTTTGGGAAGTCAGTTCCCAAACAAGGCTGGTTTATTCTATTTAAGCCTGATGAAGAATTTTCTAACACAACTTCCTGTAGCCAAAGTCAACTACCCTGCCTATTTTAACCATACTGACGCTCAGAAAGCAGCAAGGAAACTTCTGTAGTTCTCAAAATGATAGTTTCATTTATTTATTTAGAAAATTTATATGGCCGCTTACTCACTTTCAGTGATTGTAGGGCACTTACACAAAATAAAAACGCAATTCACACAGATTAAAAACAATGCCCCCTCCATCCCCTTTGTGACCACAAGCAGTCAACCAAGTCTGTTTAACTGAGCCACACATTTTGAAGCCACCAACTTTAGCTATATAACCTGAGCATATATTCCCCTGGTTTAATATAGATACCACCCACATTTTAGAGAAGTACAAAAATAATAATCTGTTTATATGCAGAACAATATAGCACATGACAACTGACTTTCATCAGTAACTTCAGGACATGACATATGTTTTAAAATAGAGGTTACAAAGGCTAGAAAGCTGTTTCTCCAATGACCATATCTGATCAGTATTAATATTTTACCCTTTAATGCATTTCCTCCTCCTAGAAACTAAAATAAGCATTGTTTAAAAGTAGGTAACATGCAATGCAGATCTATCTCCTACAGTTATGAACTGTAGCGCAGCTGAATAATTATCAGCTATTCACAAAAATATCATTTCTTTGCTTATCTCAACTTTATAAAGGTAAAGGTTCCCGCACACATAAGTGCAAGTTGTTTCCAGCTCTAGGGGGTGGTGCTCATCTCCATTACAAAGCCGAAGAGCCAGCGCTGTCTGAAGCCATCTCAACATTACAAGCCTATCTTAAACATATTTTATTATATTATATTATTAATTTATTACACAATTCTCTCTTTTATTGGTTTTGTTTTTTATATGAGATTTTTATATTCTTGTAAGCCGCCTTGAGTCACCATGTGCAAATAGGCAGCAATATAAATTTCATAAATAAATAAATAAATAAGTCTAAATTCGGCTTAGGAAAAATTTCGGTAGCCGCAGTGATAATCTTAGAGCCCTCCAGCAACTTACATGCGGGTAAGAAGGTGGTACAGATATTAAGCACTAACAACAAATGTCAAAGAAGGAAAATTGGTATTAAATTGAAGGGTGATTCATTTGACAGGCCTGCTCCTTTTCCCTAAGTTGGCTAATTTGTCAAGATGGAAATATAGCTGCAAATGTTTGGGACCCTCTGTAAGTGCCAATCTTCTAAACTCAGAATAGCTTTCAACCATAACACTAAAACATCTCAGGTGACATGCCAAAAGCAAGGCTTTAAAAGGATATTGGACAGGGTTTAGATTGCAACCCTATACTTAATGAAGACATGTACCGAATTAATACTGTTAAATTGATAGAACTGCATCATGAGAGGTGGCTGCAAACCTCTTAATGGTGAGAAAGAAGCTGCATTGTCAGCCCTACCTACAAGATGGCTACTACTACACAGCACTCTCCACAGTTATCTCAGGCACAAAGGGGCTTTTATTTTATTTATTTAAAACATTTGTATAGCTGTCCATCTAAACTCTGAGCAACTTCCAGGCAAGAATTAAAACAACCTAAAGGCTATTAAAATCATAAATGTTAAAAACAAATTTCTTTGTGCAACAGAGGTTGACCTTCCTGACTGAAGTACAGAAGATTAAGAGCTTGATGGGACTTTGTAAATAGGCAGGTGCACCATCTGCAAAGAAGAAATACTTATTTAGCCTGGAGGGATGAGAAGTGGAACCCGAGCTGGTCTTGACTCTCTCAATCTGAATTCCTTTCTGCCTTCCTTTGGGGAAAATTGCAAATGCAATCTCCAACTTGACAGTGTATGTATCAGAATGGTCAAACAAATGGCAACTTCAAATCTCAACAAATAAATGCTCTGTCTTACATATTGGCAAAAAAAATCAGAAAATAAAATACAAGCTGAATAGTCAAGACCTTGTTGATGATCCAAATTCCATCAAGGATCTTGGAATACTCATCTCAAATGATCTAAGTGCTAGAGCCCACTGTAACTACATAGCCAAAAAGGCATTAAAAGTTGTTAACCTAATCCTACGTAGCTTTTTCTCTGGTAATATCACATTACTAACTAGAGCATACAAAACATTTGCTAGACCAATACTTGAATAGAGAAAGTCCAGAAATATTTCACAAGAAGATTTCTACACTCCTCCACTCGTTGCAGAATACCTTATGCCACCAGACTTGAAGACTAGACCTAGAAAACCTAGAACTACGCCGTCTTTGGTCTGATCTAAGTATAGTATATAAAATCATACATTGCAATGTCCTACCAGTCAATAAATACTTCAGCTTCAACCATAACAATACAAGAGCACACAATAGATACAAACACAAGGTTAACTGCACCAAACTTGATTGCAGGAAATACGACTTCAGCAACAGAGTGGTCAATGTCTGGAATACTCTACCTGACTCTGTGGTTTCTTCCCCAAACCCCAAAAACTTTAACCTTAGACTGTCTACTGTTGACCTCACCCCTTTCCTAAGAGGTCTGTAGGGGGTGTGCATAAGCACACCAATGTGCCTACCGTCCCTATCCTATTGTTTTTTATTTTTCTTATATGTATTCATTTCATGTATTCATAACTATGTTTATCCTTATACTTATTATCTTGTAAGCAATTGACAAATAAATAAATAAATAAATAAATAAATAAATAAATAAAGTGTTTTTAAAAGAATACAATACAGGTATTCCTCAACTTACAACCTTTTATTCCGGAATCGTTCAAAATTACAATGGCACTGAAAAAGTTACTTAAGACCATTTTTTCACACTTTCAACCATTGCAGCATCCCTGTGGGTCACCTGACAAAAATTCGTATGCTTGGCTACTTCATATTTATGATAGTGGCAGTGTCCTGAGGTCATGTGATCACCTTTTGTGACCTTCTGACAAGCAAAGTCAATGGGGAAGCCAGATTCACATAACAAACGTTACGAACTTAACAACTACAGTGATTCACTTAACAACTGTGACAAAAACGGTTATAAAAACTCAGTTAACAATTGGCTCACATAGTAACAGAAATTTTGGGCTCAACTGGGGTTGTAAGTTGAAGACTACCTGTATATTGACTAAAAGAATACTTTTCTGTTTGCTGTCTGCATAAATTTATTTTGTTTATGCAGAAAGGATAGAAATTATCACAAAGAAAGATAGGTGAGTGGGATGCTGAAATGGGGACCCAATTATTGTCTGTTACTTCAGGACTCACTATGGTTTTAATCCAGCCTTATATTATTATTATTATTATTATTATTATTATTATTATTATTATTATTTATTTAGACTTGTATGCCGCCCTACTCCCGAAGGACTCAGGGCGGCGAACATACAAAAGAAATACAACAATACAAATAAAAAACAAGTCCAAATTACCAAAAGTTAAAACAATAAAATCACTAAAACAAACAAATTAAAACTACCCACCCCCAGGTCAATCCAGGCCGGCCTGCTGAAACAGCCAGGTCTTCAAGTCTCGAGGAAAGGAGCGGAGATCAGGGGCCATATATCACTTATATAACATGATAGGACTCCCACGTAGACATGAAGTAGCAATGTCTTCCTACTGTACTTATCTGAACTTAAGAATATGCTTTTCCTCATGACAATAGTCAATGTTCAAGTGTATAGCTACTGGACTATGAAACTGAGATAGCCTTTCTTAAGCCAATTTTTTATTCTTGCCAAAATATAAGGAAACCGATATAGTACAATGCTCGAAGCTGTATTACTTTTCCTTTAAAACCAAGGAATGTCAGTTGTTTGTTGATTACACTGATTTCCCACTTTTCCTTCAGGTGCTTAAAAATACAAGAACTTCCCTTCACTTTTACCCTCAGAACAATAAATCTGTGAGTTAATTGACCCCAAATCAACTAGTGAATTTCCGGGACTCAGACTGAAGTTCAACTTGATTCCAACAACCTAACCAATATACTAACTATATTGACTCTTGATATCAAGCTCAGAAGGAGGGTACAAAACATATTCGTTTTAAATATAGAAGTAAGCAAATCCGTATCCTGGAGCTATGTCAAGTTATTTAAAGGCAAGTTATTTCTAACTGTGTAGGAGGTTTTCACCTTGGATCAGCAACTGTGACCAAATGTTTCCATAAAAATAAACTGCCCTTCTATCACAGGAAAGATACCCACTTGTGTTTATTCAGTTCAACCTTGCAACTGGCATGTCAGTTTCATCAAACTGCAAATATTTAAAACCAAAACTATTTTGAATGAAATCTAGCTGTTCTGATCTTAAAGTGTTCTGACTTAGAAAGAGGATTATTTCACAGCCAACTTGCTCCCAGCTAGATGGCCCTACTGAGAGTTTGCAACATTTCTGGTAGCACCAGAATAGTGCTGAAATGCATCGAGAAATGGTGAAACAACCAATTTCAAGCTAAATGACATATTTCAGTTTTTAGGCTATCCATCACACAAAGACAATGTACACATATTTAGTCACTTAAAGATTAGCTATGTTCATCCCTAACTAGTTTATAAAATGTAAAACTAGGGATATTAATATTTATTCATCTAAAAATCAGAATAGAAACTCTTCTAGCTCAAAAATCATAAAAATATATCTTAAGTTAATAAAAAATAGATCTCATCAATTATTTTCTAATGAAAACTTCATACAAATACACAGCTTTAAATTAATTCTAGTTACATTTTAGAACTTCTCTAGTTCTATCTTTAGTTAGCCTGGTGCCCTAAATAAGCTTGTTTACAAACCACAGACCTACTCTAGATTTAGAACAGCAAACATGAAGTGAAATTTAGTACCCAAATACTTGAAAGACTCCATTGTATAGTAAACTAAAGTAGTTTTATTTTGGTATCAAAGAATGATAAACTGGTACAGGTAGTCCTCAACTTACAACCATTTCTTTAGTGACCATTCGAAGTTACAGCACTGAAAAAAGTAACTTATGACCATTTTTCACACTTAAGACCATTACAGCATCCCCATGGTCACATAATCAAAATCTGGATGCTTGGCAATTGGTTCATATGACACCTGCAGTGTCTCATGGTCTCCTTTTGCAACCTTCTGGCAAGTAAAGTCAATACAGAAGCCAGGTTCAATTAACAACCCTATTGCTAACTTAACAACTGCAGCGATTCACTTAAGAACTGTGGCACGAAAGGTTGCAAAATGAGGTGAAATTCATTTAACAACCATCTTGCTTATCAATGCAAATTTTTTGCTCAATTGTGCTCGTAAGTCAAGGAGTAAGCTGTAATGGTAATTTTGATTGAAAGTGATAATTTTACACAACACTCCATAACAATATCTGATTTGACAAAATTAGTTTTTTTTTCAAACATAGCAACTTTTAAGATGTGTGGATTTCAACTCCCAGATTTCCCTGGGAGTTGGTGAATTCTGGGACTTGAAGTCCACACATCTTAAAGTTGACAAGTCTTAAAAACTGCACAAAACATTTTTTAAATTTCCAACCTGATTATATTTCCTCAGAAGCCCAGCTGATGAAACATGTTTAACCTCAATTAGAAGCTTCATACTTGCTGCTTCTATTGTATGATTGTTTCCTGTTCAGTGAGGTAGCACCATTGTCAATAGCATCAATGATGTTTGGGGGCAATAAGCTGACTTTGTAAAAATGCCACTTAGTAATAAGCAGGCATATACAATGGAATGAAGTCTATTGCTGAGCGCATTGGGTTGCGCTCCAAAAATTGTAAGCCGCCCTGAGTCTCCGGAGAAGGGCGGCATATAAATATGAATAAAAAAAAACTAGATAGCACAGATTACTATTACCACATTCCTTCCTCTCTCATGTTGGAAGGAATGGCCCTTCGAAGCACTATTTAGGCAGAAAAAGTAAAGGTACACATTATTGATCAATTATGTTTTAATGACTTATAACAGTCCCTGTTCATTTCAATGGGCAACATCTCTGTATTAAACATGACTGTAAACTAATTCAGCATCTTATAACCAAACTCATAATGCAGCTCCATGAGTGTTTATGCCGTGATGGTATCAGTGCAGGAACAGGAGACTTATTTTTATACAAGCCAGGAACAAATATTTAGACAAGGATTATAAAGAATGGTCAGATTCTCTCTCTCTCTCTCTCCCTCGCTCCCTTCTTCTCTCTCTCCCCCTTCCTCTCTTCATAAATCCATTAATGAATCTAGGTTTACTAGGTGCCAACTCCTTGGGCAACAGCTCTTACCAGTCAAGTATTTTACTTGCAAGGAAGGCAAAACAGAATACTTGCATCTACCTATTTAACAAATAGTAATATGGCCAATGAGGTGAATAATCTATTTCTTTGTTTTGTAAATTCTTCATACCATGCTAAACTCTATTTAGTCTGCATATTAAAGACATATGTATTCACAGTCATTGCAACATGCTATCTTCTGTGGATTAATTTCTAGGGACCATAGATAAGCCTATTTTGTTAAAAGAACGTTGCAAGCACATTTTGAAAAATCACTTTGGATTCAGAAAGATATTCAAGTCATATCAGAAGAGGTCAAACTATAGTCAATGTTCATATGATTATATGCATAGCAGCCTTGACATATGCAGTTATTTAAATCAAGCTACTGAGATAATTGCAAATTGTATACAGTGTATATTTTTACATCTGTATTCTGTTCTTTGAGTTTTCTGAATTTTTCTAGCACCTACTATTGAGAGATTATTAAGCAGAAAGTGTACAAAGCTACCTAAACAACAAATCTTGGAGTTTCACATGCAGTCCATGATTGATTAGACTATTTATTTCCTAGGAAACTGTCAAAACTATAACAATTAAGCTTTATTGTGTGTTTAGAATGGCTATTGTGCTAAGCTAGTGAAGGAGAATACAAATAGCTCTTTTCTGTATGTCCATGAACACAGTGAAAAGATTAGAATAGCCATGGGCACTGCCGTGCTAACCTGAATATGAAAAATACTCAAAACGCTCTGATGTTAGAAGAGAATACTGTACTAGATGCCACAGCCAGGCTGAAAAGGAATTGCCTGCAGAATGTGGGGACAGACTGGAGAAGCTTAGCCAGAATTTCATGCTTGAGAATAGACATGGGTAAAAAAATAATAGAAAGCTTTGAATAGTTTATATAATTTGCTGTAGACTACTTTAAAATCTGTATGCAAAAATCCCCCTTTTTTCTTTCACTAATCAAATGAAGGAAAGTGTTGAACAAAATAGATCTGTCCATTTTAGAAGAATAACGTCCATTCTCATTCATTGCAACTGCGAAATTAGTATTGCATAATAATGTGCTCTAGAATTGAGATTCCTAATATAGAATAATTTCTTCTCCAAATTAATGCACAGACTTTCAGAATTCCATGTACCATCATACTAAAGAGATTAAGAAAGGTATAGAAATGAAATTCAAAACTCTTAACAGCTATAGACATCTCTTAAGTGACCATGGGAAGCACTGCATGTCATTGATGTACAAAAATTCACGGTAAAATTGTGTTTTTTTAAAATTTCTAAACAGATTACACATGTGTCATGCTTCACACACAACCACTACAGCTAACCACATATACACAGTCACACACATTACATTCAGCTAGTGAAAAATGGATGAATTTCTGGATTTTCTAAGGATGAATATTGTGAGAAAGAAATGCACACTGAACAATTCGTAGTTGCTATTAACAGCCACAGAAGTCAACAAGATGTCCCCCAGGCATACAGGAAAATATACTAACCTGCATGAATAACAACTGTGCTTCTCCTATATCCAGAGGGAAGCCGAAAATTTCGGAGCAATCCTTTTGCAGTTAGTCGAACATGCATGTTGGATAAGGAGAATTTTGGGGACCATAACATGTCTTTAGAGGAATTGGAAGAAAAACAACCAGGAAACATTCTCCATATACTGTCACATACTATTTTTGTAACTCAGCTTTGCAGGCATGGAGTAGCTGGCCAGATAAACAATCTCACAACATATCAAAGCCTCTCTTCGTTTCTCCACTGAGATTCTACAAACAGGTGAACAATTAAAAGAATCCAGGAAGGAAAATACTACATCCACAAGGTAAACCCTGCTGCCAGCTTTGTTGCCTACCAGCAAGAGGCTTTAAAACAAAGCTCACCCTGACAATAAAACTGCTCTGTGTTTTAGAAGCAGCTCTGAATTACATCACGCTGTTCAGGTTTAATCAAATGTGTGGTACAGTGGCAACAGAAAGCGGGAGGAGGAGAAAAAAGTGGGTGGTCTCCCAAGCTGAATACATCAACCAATAATGTCACAGATCATGTCATTCAGTTTTCAGGACCACTAGAGGAGAAGATTTAATGCTCCACAAGATGGATTAAGACCATTCCTTATATTAACAGTTTTTGGTAAATCAAATTCTATGTTCATTATCCTGAAAGCTATTTGACCCAACAAGAATAGACAACAACCTTTTGGCTCCTTTTGATCAAACACAAGTAGATTTGCTGTTTGTGGCTGTATCAACATTCTCTGTTCGATTATAAAAATACTAAAGAGAGCTCTTTGCCTTTAGGGTTAGGCTAATTTTGCATATTGGTTTTAATTTAGTGGTACTATCATTACGTGAGCAGTAATCTTAATGTAGGATAAATGATTTAATCTGTATCAGTTAGGAACTTGTTGTTTTAAATTGCCAGGTACATTTCAGAAGGGGGGGAAAACAATTAAGCCAACTTTGTATGCTAGGCAGGACCCACAAATTTTTGATTCACTGATTCTAGTTTTCCAGATGGGAAAAGTTGTAACTGATATTTCAAAAATGCTGAATTGGTTATGAAAAAGCAGCAAAGTAGTACGAGATACCCAAAATATAAAAAATGTACTGAATTAATTTCAAGATATGCATAAACATAGGCTTCATTTAACACTGGTATTCCCTGTATGAAATATTGTATATAACTCCAGCCATTTGATCCTTATCTCAAACGCATAAAACAACTGATCAGAGGTACATCAGCAGAAAATTTAAAAAATAGACTAAAATCTGGCAAGGCTTTAATAAGATCAATGATGTAAGAGGTGGGAAATTCTTCAAGCACATTCAGGAAAACATTCATGCCAACATGGGGCTGTTTTAATTAGTTCTTCATTCCTGCAGAGGTAGGTCACCCTAAATAACACCAGCCAAAAGCTGAAGCAACAGCAACCTATTCATGACATGAGAATTACATAGAGTCCCTTGTTCGACTCAAGAGAATATAAAATATTGCCTGTATTGGTCTGTATGTTGGAGGCTATGTATTAATTAGTAGGATTATGTAACATGTTCAAAAGCACATTAGTGCAAATGAATCAAACTGCTTCTTGAAGCAGTAAGAAAACCACCTAGTTTGGAATGGCTTTCTCAGACTGGGTTTACTCGTGTTCACACTTGTACAGCTGCTTCACATACAGTTCTAGCAGAAATGCTGAGAAAGTCTTTGAAGCAGGCACTTTGAGAAAACCAATGATAGGTCCTGGTTGCCATAATCTACATGAAACTGTAAACCAATTTGGGACCAGCAGTATAACATTGAAAAAAGAGTGGCCAACAAGAACACACATAAGACCAAACAAAACTGGCAAAATTACATCACTACAAGAAGGGCAGCAAAGAAAACTATCACTCAGGTCAGAGCTGAATATTATTGGGAGTTATACAAACAACTGATATGGAGAAAGGCAAGAAAAACATCTGTAGCTTAGCAAAAGCACACACCAAGGAAAGACAAGACATTGAGTATGTGTGAAAGAATCTCAGTATGAATATTGAAATCAACCAGGGCAAGAAATCTAAGCTGATGAATTGTCATGTCTGTGTTCAGTACATCAAGTTCAAGAAGAAAATGTTTTAGGTAGTAAAGTAGATGAGATGTCATTTTCATGACACTAGAATTATTTCTCTCTTTCATACCACTTTAGATCAGTTTTATTTTCTTTCTGGTTTGCCATTACTTATTGAAATTATTGCCACTTTTCTTTATAGCTTAGTTGAAGGGGAGAGGGCCAGGTTCTCTTTGTGTTTGTGAATTGTCTCTTTTGTCCCTAATTTAAGGGAAAAGGAAAACAATTTAGGACCATCCAGGTCCACAACTATTTTCTTTAATACCTGGACAAATTCTAGATTCATAGGTTTGATTTTAACTCACATTTCAGAGTAAGCAGCCTTTTTTGTAACCATGGATATTAACACAAACTGAAACCATCACGGCACCCCCTTTCCTTTTCTGTGTTAAGTATGTGACAAAATGAAGACTGTGGTTTTAACACTAGATTTTTTTCCCTTTTCCTATTTCCATTTATTTTGTTTGTAATCGTGGCTCATGAAAAGTTCTGAGAACTTGAAAGCTTGTACTTTATTTGAGTAATTGAGATAGCCCACTAAAACATTAACATAATTAATATTTATCACTTTCCCACACTTCTATGTTTTGAGTAGTTTGCATTCTTGTGTTGTTTGCATGACGCATTGTATAATAGTTGCATATTTGGTCCATGGCTGGCTTTACTATTAATATTTAAAATATCTTTTAAAACATCAAATCAAATAAGAAATACATTCTATCTCCAGAAAACAACTAGAAATTCAGATAATAAACAAACAACAAAATAGGACCTGTTTACTCTATCTAATAATATTTTCTGTAGCACTCAGCCCTCACCCTCTGCAAGCCAGTGAAATACTTACATAACTGTTTCTAAATTGTGGAGGACACTAATTCTAATCTGATGTAACAGCCTTCCCATAGTAGTTCTGGAGGGCCAATCCCAAAAAGCTCCATTTATGAATTGAAAATGTGCCCCTGTAGACAAATGGCCACTGAAATCCCAGGTCATGTCCTGTTATATTGTACCCTCTCTAAGGATTCATGGACTCATAACTCCCCACAGGGTAAATTAGCTGGAAAATTAGCTAATATCTTTTATGTTCAGCTGTTATTGTTGGATTAGTTTGATACAATCTCCTATAGCTAAATTCTGCTATACTGTCTGTAAAATTAGGCAGACATTGGCTACCCACTGATGATCTCACCTCTAACTGTAATATACTATTAGATCTTGTTCTATTTACTTTATTTTAATGTTTTAATTTTTAATTCTAGTCTGTGACCTTAATAAAAGATTGACTGGATAAACATAATCAAATACATTCATGATTAAGACATCTATCGCATCATTCATTCTTGTCCTAATAAGGACGTATGTTCCGATTAGCCTCAATTGTTTAAGAGGAAGTAGTTTCTCCATAAAAAGAAATATATTAGTATGTCTATCCTTTCAGGGACTCTGGTCTTGTCTACCAGTAAAGGGTTTACATAATGTACATCAGTGACATCTGGTCAGTTTTTAAATAAACCCTGACTTAATTTTCTGATTGGAATAAAACATAAGACAACGTATCCAGTCAATATGACATCTGTGCTCGACCTGGGCATACTTTTGGGGGATCTGGAGTGTTCCTCTATCATTCTTCTAAAACTGTCAAGGGGAGGGCACTGAAATGGGCTATGGTGAACTGAAGCAGCTAAGAAAACACAGATAATC
This sequence comes from Naja naja, assembly GCA_009733165.1. Classification (NCBI taxonomy): domain Eukaryota; kingdom Metazoa; phylum Chordata; class Lepidosauria; order Squamata; family Elapidae; genus Naja; species Naja naja. The sequence continues at coordinate 46,445,930 of CM019151.1, forward strand.
CGCAGAAAAGAATATCTGGGAAATTCAGAAAGATAAAAAAAATCCTATAATTTAATTTAAATGTATCCCATTTTTATTATTTTTACAAATAATTCAAGGCAGCAAATATCCAACACACCTTCCTCCTCCTTTTCCTCACAACAGCAACTCTGTGAGGTGAGTTGGGCTGAGTGACTGGTGGCCCAAGTTCACTCAGTTGGCTTTCATGGCTAAAGTGAGACTTGAACTCATGGTTTCCCACTTGCTAGCCTAGTGCCTTAACCAAACTGGCTTGACAGTTTTAGCCTTATGATTTATTCTTCTCCCAATTGAAAACATTGATTTCACTGGGTCTAATCTTCACTGAAACTGAAGTTGTAATAACTACTTTGCAGTTTTTCTCAATATAATCAAATTATGAGGCACTGAAATTTTGTCAGATATATATGATACCAAACTTACTTTACCAAATAGTTGTTATAATAGTTTTGCATCCTTTAAAAATTATTTGGAAGTGCTTCAATGCAAACAGTAATGATTTGAATTAATGAACAAAATCATTAAAGCACTCTTAAAATAGCGATACCATTATTTTAGGCTAGCACAGAAACTTCAAAAAAATGTGGGAGCTTTAATAAAGAGCATTAATGTTGTCCAGAACTTTTGCCAGGCGTAAAGCACTTCTCAAAGAGCACATAGCCATTGTTACTCTTATTACTATTATTATCACTGCTTTATTAAATTTATTTTTAAAAAAATAAGTTAATGGGTTTAACCTCTGCATACAAATGCTCACTTCAAATACTAGTGAATTGTGTTTTTGACTTATCTTGTTCATAAGTTTAGCTGGGAGAGAAAAATACATTAAAACAGCAAATGGATTTTCATTCCAACGAAGGATTTAATTCTCACTAGACTATTATTTAATTGTTGATTACACTGCTTTATTAGAAAACCACAGAATCAACAATATATTTATTATACCAGGACAAAATTAAATGCGATGATGATGATGATAGCTTTAAATGTAAGCATGAACTAATCATATATGAAGCTGATGAGAAAGGTGGGAACAAGAAGGATGCTGGATAGTTATTCTGTCCTCAAAATGGATCCCACCACTAGTTTTTATTTTATTTACAGCTAAATTCTAGTTTACAGAATAAAATCTATATAGACTATGGGTGTCAAACTTGTGGCGTCACATTGCCGTCACGTGATGTTTCACAATGTTTTTCGCATTCACGGAGCTGGGTTGGGCATGGCCTGTGCATGACGCATCTGGACCACAGGCCGCCAGTTTGACACCCCTGATATAGACAAAAACATTCAAAGTTCTCTGTAACAGATCCAAGTGGGCCAAGTAATCCATAAACATTTGATCAAGAAGTGGAAAAGGGATATGCAGCTTCATCAGCATAGGTACACAAACTCTAAATGTGAGACCTGTACATTTAAGCATTAAATTATTATACCCACAAAGCATTCACCATCTTAAGTTATATACTTACATAAATGTAACATTTCCAAAACACCTTTATATACATTACATGGCTCGAATATTTTATGATGGCATAAAACATTTAGGAGTGAATAAGGAGAGAAAGCTTAAACTACTCACCAGAGCTGAAGACTGACAATAAAAGCCTCGATCCATTTTGTGCTGAAGGTCCTGGAAAAGATAAAATTCTAATTTGGCATGTAACTCACCAACAAAATGAACACATTACAAGAGGTTTCCATGGATCACATTAGACTTTACCTGCAAAAACATTTAAATCTGTTTGGCTATTAATCTTGAAATTAATATATTTGTCTCAGTATCAGCTCTGAATATTAACAGATCAAAAGGAAAAGATTTTATTCAACTTATTAAAAGTTCTGCTTTTAATAAAGAACAGAAACCACTTCTGGAATATTTGTGAAAAGATAATCAGGAGGGATTTGGGTGCTTTTCCAATCAAAGCCTGCTATTCTACGTCTTTCTAAATGCATTGACTGTTGTGGCTCATGATCCATCACTAAAGTCATACATACATGGAATCAATCTTTTGTTCTCCCAAGCAGTCTCACCTTTTTAAATAAAAATGGAAAGAAATTTTTGGGAAGACAAAAATACATTTTTTCTTATCTTTAGAGCAGGATTTTTCAAAGTTAGTTCTGTCAATCCTGTTTTCAATGAGAAATTGTAATTCTACCAAGAGACACAGTAAGGTGAAAAGGGCTAACAATTTTCTATAACTCAAGTTTTGTCTCTTAATTAGGTCTTCTGGGGAGATATGGAAATCTCTCTGTCTCTCATCTGAAAAAGTTTGAAATCCTCTGATCTGGAGATTGGGTTTTGTTTGTTTAAAATTAAATTTTCCATTAAAATCTTTCCTACATGCAAGATTGCATTATCATCTTCTTATTTTCAAGATCCAAAGTTCACTATGTTTTGCAATTTATATTTCTAGGCAAAAAGATCCAAAAATCTATCTTTCCTAAGGGTAGCCTGAATAGAGAACACTTTGCTGGAAGGGTTAGGAATTCCCCAGATAAGAGATTTAATCTAATTGTAGCAGCCTATCATTAATTATTGATTCCTGGAAAACCCTTAGGACAAGAAGTCTGCCAGTAAGATTTAATTTATTGCCTACTTTCATTTGAGACAAGGAATGTGTGGAACCTTCTCAATTAAATATCTCCATATGATCTTTCAGAAATGAATATGCAATTATAGCTGAGATCAGAGTTCCCAAGTTAGTAAAATTGCTAGATTTACTATTTGTCTTTCCTTCAGGAAAGGACATAATAGAATGTATATTGTTTGTGAACTGCCCAGAGTCACTTAGAAAATTGGACAGTGTAGAAATTTGATAAATTAATACATAAAAATGAATAAAATGTATTTCTCTCACCTTCCATTTTTCTCTAACAACCTGCCTGAAATAGGTTGGACAGACTGACTCTAAATTATTCAGTAAGTGTCTATGGCTGAAGGTGGACTTCATTCCAGGTTCTCCAATGCTAATCTAGCATCCTAATGGATTTTGCAACTGATATACTCAGTAAATGAGAATTTTGCCCAGACCACGAAAAAAAAAGATAGAATCTTTCTGTATTCAGTAAAATATTCAAAACCTAGTTTAATCACATTCACCCAACTTAGATCTTGTAAACTGAGCAAATGCCATACCAATTAATTAATAGTGACAGAAAAGGAGCCATAACATATGTAGATTTTCATCTTAATTATATCAATACAACACAAGAATGAAATGATCATTTTACCTAATCGTTGACTCCCTCTTAGATCATTTACTTTTTTTCCTGGAAGAATAGGTCCAGCAGACTTGGGAACACATTGGTTCACTAACGCTAATTTACCTTTTGCTCCTTAAGAAAAAAAATCCATAAAATAATTATGTTAGAATACAGTACATAAAATATCAAGTATACCTCAAAACTATGGACAAACATCAGCTTCTTTTTAAAGTTAACAGAAACATGCGACATATTCAGCTTTCAAAGTGGCTATGCTAGGTGGGAGTGATTGGTTCTATACCCAAAACATCTGGAAGGCACCAGTTGCTTTTTCAACTCTTTCTAAGGAAAATCCAGAAGCTGTTTTGCAGCTTATGCTCTTCTTTCAGCCCACACATGTAAAATTGCTCTTTCAAAATCAGTGATGGAAGATGAACATAGGATAATTCCCACTGAACAATTCTATCATGCACAGGGTCCACTGAGAACAAACTTCCCCAACCTGTTATCTTCCAAATGGTTATCCAAGCTGTATTCTTCAAATCCTATGACTGCAGAATGAAGATTGGGAGAAGATTCAAATTAGCAGCAGATCCTGCTCTGGACACTTCAACCTTCTAATAGAAAGCAAGCCAATGCTCTTTCTTTAAATAGAAACACTGGATGCAATTTCTGATCTTTCCTTTTACTGTTGATTTCTGCATCAAGATCTAGATAAATTATGGATTCTGTAGTTCTATTCTCCTGCTCAATCTACATGGACCAATGTCATCCACACAGGATCAAGTCTCTTTTTATACTGATAAATTTGTAGCTAATCATATTTATATTTAAGCGATTCTGTTCTTCAAGGTTCCAATCTACATAAAGCAGTCAAGTTACTAAACTACCATAGTGAGAGTATCTTTAACAGATGATTAACCAAGGAGATAAAAAGGGAAGACATTTCATAGAATTTTAAAAAAACCCCATCTCAAATAGGAAGTTATCTTCAGGGAGCTTTATTAGTTGATCTCAAACTGTTTTCAGGTTATCAAGATAACCAATGCCTGGACAAGAAAAATCATTACAATCCACTTTTTGGTTTAAGGATTGTAAGGCCTTTCTGTCTACTAATGCAGTTTAATAGCTCTAAAGTGTTACTTCCATGTTAAAAAAGATAAGCATTGTGACTGCAAACTTAAGTGTTGGTTTTCAATCAATATCTGCTTTTTAATAGAAACTTTTTTTATCAGGGTTGTGGACATGAAAACAACAGGAATCAACAATCTTCTGCCATCTTCCCAGTATGTTTCTCACTAATGGCCATTATTGTCAGCCAATCACTGCCTCATATATCCTTGCTGAGATCAAATACCTTTTGGTGTACTTTTCAGTGAAAGGACTCGTGGCCTGGGCACCGGCTTGAGAGAGATGGACCCGGCAGTACCATTCTGACATGCGGATTTGGGAGTGCATTCTCCGTTCTTGATAATAGTAGCACTTGTAGCTATTGGGGGAAAAAACCCATAAACTGCAAGTTTATTAATGAACACATTTTGAGAATATTCAGAATATTCTGTAGCAACTACACAGCTACAGTGTTTCTGCAGGTACCCTAGAAAATGTGATATATGACCACAAAGACTGCAAAAAAGACTTAGTGACCTTAAAGACTAACAGACTTTACATCACAGGTTTTTTATGCATTACAGTCCATATCATCAGATAAATGAAGTGTTACCCTCAATCGGCATCTGAATAGTGGATACTTTTTTAAAAGTAAATTGACACATTTGAAATCCACATTAAACTATGCCCACAAGGAAGAAATCCTTAGTATTAGAAGCACAATCTGCCCTCAATATAGTAACACACAGTTTTGCTGCTCCCTGCTATCTAAGCCCATAGAAGCACTTGATTCCATTAATCATTCTGACGGTCAACAATAGGAAAGAGGGTGAACACACTGAAATTAAGCCCAAACTATACAAAGTGGAAAACTCAAACCCTGGCAAAGTTGTTCATGCTTGTGGTTCTCTTAAAACAGCAGATAGTCTCATCTGAGGGGGCTCCCTGACTGTCAGGAGCAAATGGTGGCGGCACAGTACAGAATTATCCTGAACTGGGTGAAAGCAGGATGGTGTACCAAGCAGAAGAATGTTATAACTGGGTTATATTTGCTCTAAATCTGCACCATATACCAATTATTTTCCAGCATTGGTTTTTACCTAGAAGTGTTTGGGGCCTGGCTAACTCAACATGAACCTTTGAACCACTTAACCGGTGAACCACTGTAGCCAGCAGGAGACTCTTCTTACAGATATTCTCACTTACTCATATCTGTTGGTGGGACACATAGAAGAAACCAGGGAATACATTCCTTGGGAAACATGCTTTTTCTCCCATTCTTCTACTTTTATGAAAAAAAAAGTTAAAACTATTCTTTGAAGACAGGCCTTTTTTGTTTGTTTGTTTGAATTAGTTAGAATCTTATAAAAGCAGCTAAAATTGCTATTAACTGATTAATTGTACATTGGGCAACAAGGCAAGATAAAAATCAAATCCAGTATTGCTTAAATCAGTGAGAAAAAAAATGCTCTTTCAAATAAAGCAATACTGTCTTGTTGCTTGTTACTGAGAACAATAATAGTCCACCTTAGGCACGAAGCCAGCTTACTGATCTTGGGCCAGTCGCTCTAGGAAAGAAGCAATGGCAAACCACTTCTGAAAAACCTTGCCAAGAAAAATATAAGGATTAGTCCAGGCAATCTGGAGTCAAAGCAAAAAAAATAGAAAAGCTGACTCAAAGGTACACATGCACACACACATTAATATCAGAGTGGTCTAATGGTTAAAGGTTATGTTCTAATCTAAGTTCTAGCTTAGTTACAGAAGTCAACTGCAAGTTACAGAAGTCAGCTGCATGGACTTGTCATAATGTTGCCAGAGTTAAGATTGATTCAACAACAACAAAAATAATAATATTTTGGATTATGATGTGAAATATACTAGCCAATTAATAACATAGATCACTGTGTTTTTTATTTGTCTGAAAGATGCTGTTTTCTTCTCAGTGTTCAGGTAATGAAGTAAATATATTCATTTTTTTCCTATTGAGTACCTATCTTATTATCTAGAGTGGAAAAACTCATCTGTTCCTGAAATTAGCCAAGTATCTCTGATAAATACCTCCATAATCTGAAGGGCTATACTTCCTCTATTGCCAACATTACAAGGAAAACTTATTTATTTAGAAGCTTTATGGACAATGAATACTTTGTTGAAAAGTTTACTTAGCAGCATGAGCTGTAACTACCAAGATCACAAAAATATTGTTGCCTATTATTTAATAGTTTAAACAACTGCAGGTAATTTAAAGTTTTTTTATTATTATTGTATCATTTCAATCACAACTGCCATGTTCAGAGCTCATCCTAGATGGCTATTCCTATGAAAGGGGAAAGTACACTTTAAATACTCAACATTCTGAAATATGCAAAAGGCACAGGGGACTTTTCTTTTTTCTTTTCATCCCTTTGCTCCAGACTGCTCCATATGATTTTCTTTAGACTTACACTTCTGAGGAACCATTCAGACTATAGACAATGGCAGCTGTTAAACAGCCTCAGTTTAAATGCTGCAGTTATAAGCCAAAACAATTGATTAATGTTGGGGGTTATGGAGAAGAAGATAACAGACTAGTATAAAAACATGCTCACAAACATTACAGGACTCACACAATTTAGAGGCAAATTACACAAAGCACAGAGCCTATATTAAATGAAGAACTGCTGCTCTGCTACTGTCTTTTTTTTTAAAGAGCACATTTGGAATCATGCAAAATTATACATTAGGTTTTAATATATCTGCCTTACTGAAGATGCTGAAACCTTCACAGGACGGAATTCTGTAGTGGTTATTGCAGACAATTTATTTAACTCTGAAGTGTATTGAGCAAAGCCATGCACATGCTGACAAGGGGGAGGGTGAGAGCACAGGTTTTTTTGGGGGGAGGGGGAAGCATATACTTATAAAAACCAGGTATAAGATCATCAGGAACACAAAAGTCAACAGCCGGAAATGAATTTGGCTAATGTATTTTCCAGATTTTCTTAAGAGTGCAGAATTTGCATCAAACATGCATTATGTCATGAGAAATTAAACACATTCCTCCCTCTCTTCTCCATCATGATTTCTTTCAAGAAGACAGAATGGAAAAGCATTTCATTTGATACATTCACTTCATTTACAAAAGCAAGACATGCTGCCTCTTTTATCTATCCACGGATAGAAGGATAGGGATATAGATATAAAAGGACGGTCACCTACTTCTTCTGCCAGAAAATGTGGCTAACAAAGGAATGATACAAAAGCTGTACGATCCCACTACTAGCAAGGTCAGTAAGGTAACATCGTAGTGGCTTCCTGAGTCTGCCGGTGGTGTGAGAGTAGAATTGATGAAAATATGAGGAGAGAAGTCGGTTTCTGTGCAACTGCGATGTCCTCCTGGTACAGTCATTTAAAATGATCAAAGCAAGCTCAGTGTCTGAAAGACTGCAGCCATGATGTTCACCCTCGCGTATTCCCCATGCTTTCTCTCAGTGAATTACAATCGAGGGTGGGCGGGGGTGGGTGGGAGATAGAGAGAATAGTAAGCTTCAAGGCAGGAAACAAGAGCAGTTAATCCAACTAGCAAATCAGACGTAAGAGGAGGTCATCCATTGTTGGATCTTTAAACTGGAACTGGAAACCATGACATTTCTCTGTTAAGAAGCAAAATCCTTTCCTTTGTTAGCAGCAAGGATAGAATCGCACAGACTGTTTACAACCTCCTGAGGTGATTCAGGAACTGAAGTAAACAGACCAACCAGTGGGCAGGCAAGGAAGCCAACATGGCTGTCAATTCAGAGCCAATCTGTGGTTAGGAGAAAGGCATGCTGCAAAACTTAAATAGCAGGGCTGTTCTTTTAAAAAGCATTGCACAAGGGAGAGGGAGGAGAGATAGTGGTTCAAAACTGCAAGGGAAGCAAAAATACATTATTACTGATGCTATAGTACTGCTTGGCTCCCTAGCTCATACATTGTAGCCCAAGATTGCTCTTCCTTATATGGAAAGTTTGATTTTCTTTAATATGGCACATCGCTCTTGCCATTGGCAAATCTGTACGTTGCTTCATTTACTCATTTCAAAGCAGTAATTAAATAAAAAACTTTCATTAGAAGGTTGTGTGACATTAATTCCTTCTGTGTATCAGCCAAGCATTTCTAAGCATTCGTCAATGCTTGTGAACAATAGTCTTTTAGGAAGCCTACAAAATGAGAAGGATAAATATGATCTACATTATTTGGGCCAAAACACTGTCTAAAGCTATTGAATGCTGTTGCAATATAGGAGTTTGGAATTGTGGAATTACCAGTTACCACTTTTTGCTGAGGAAAAAAGCAGTTATAATGAACCACGATGGGTTTTATTCAGTTATTTGTTAAACAATAATCTCCAAAATGGACTTACAATTATTGCTGAAAGTACTTTGGTCACTCTGAGTGCTGCTGACTGAAGAGAGGCTAGAGGTTCTCTGAAGTCCTGGTCCTTTAATGGGCACCTTTGAACTGAGGCCAGAACTAGCTGAAGATCTTGATGAGGCCTTCACGGTAGTAAGCTTTCCCCTGGGAGTTCCTACTCCTGCCAGCATAAAGAGAGATGTCAGCTATAATGCTGCTTCTTAGATAAAGCAACAGTACTTTCTACACTATTCAGGTAACCCTGAATACACAGATAAACCTCCAAGTGCTTCAACGACCTCTAAAACAGGGGTGTCAAAGTTGTGATACTTCACGTGATGACATGTCATCACAAGTTTGACACCCCTGCTCTAAAAGGATGCAAATGACCAGGTGTCTGCAAGGAATATAAATCCTTCCATTCCCTACTATCCTGTCAGAGTTGAAGAAGCTTCTTGGATGAGAAGCAAAACGTCTTTGAAGAAAAAACATGTAAGTCCAGTTGCCTTCTGAAAAAAACACCTTTGGGACAACCATGACTTGGATGACTGAGAATCTGTACAGACTAATTCAATCATTTAAAAGCAATACTCCAACTTTATTTTCTTCTCCTACATTAGGACATCTAAGAAGTTACAGTAAAGGAGAACTAGGCAAGGCCTTTGCACTTCAGCACAGCTAACAGACACATTTTTTCTTTGTTTGCATTAGGATAATAACATCTTAAGGATATTCAATGTAGCAGGCAAAATCAGTGAAAATTAGCTAAATTTACATTAAAGACAGTGGTGTCTAAATTCCCTTTGTCATCTAGGACTTCCTACCATGAATTCTGCAGAAACTCAGAATGTAGGTTTATCTTTAATATATATCTTGCTATATGGACGAGAATATTATTGATTTCATGGCTATTTAGTAGGTCAGGCTACTTGATCTGATGATCCCTCAATGATTGTAAACGTAACTCTTTTTCATTTCAATCATTTTAGCCAACAATGAAGAAGAATGCTATAAGCTACAGTTCTGCATTTGAATTCCCCACACCTGTTTCCCTCCCAGTGTTTTTTCTCAGTGAAGTACAAATGTACTTTATAAAGGCTGTCAAAGACTTCCAAACGGGATGGATTACAACTATAGTCATCCTATGTGGTCAAGAGCTATGCTGACTGTGGGGGTTACGAGAGACATATCTGAACAGATTTGAAAGACATTTTTTTCAGGGAGAATGGTCTATTCCATTTATTAAATAAATTAAACTCAGTACAGTATTAACTTTTGTCCTTTGCTAAAGGTAAAGGATGGTCAGGAATGCTTTCTTCTTTCACGAAGCAGCAACATCAATTAGACATTGCTAATTGCAGACATTCATCTATTTCCATGAGTCAATTATCAGGCAGAATTATACCATTCTATGACTAAACATTTCTAGTAAATGCCAGCTACTTGAAGAAATTTAAGCCAGCCACTAAAGCAGGGGTTCCCCAAACGTGGCAACTTTAAGACTTGTGGACTTCAACTCCCAGAATTCTCCAGCCAGCATAGCTGAAGAGTTGAAGTCCACAAGTCTTAAAGTTGCCAAGTTTGGAGACCTCTGCACTAAAGAGTTCATCTGAAAAGGAGTATTTAACATCTCAAACTTACGTGATCAGCTACTACAAAAGTGGAAAATATTGTACTTGCTATTACTCTCCTCAACACCAGGTGGTATTATAAGATAGTCACTTGGAAAGCAACTTGGAAAAGTTTTGCTCTTTTACTTATGACCTACTTCCACTAGTTAATGTATTAGTTCCTTAAAGACCTATGCAGACATTTACATTTTTCCCATTCCCAACTCAAAGTTTCTCTAAATAAATTGGCATCAATTTAATGAATAAGCCAGTTGCCTGAATTAGTAAAAAAAATGCAGATAGGGTGCCTCCTTAAAACCAGAGCACATGGTCATTATTTATTTTACTTATTTAAAGCATGTTTACCTCAACAGTCAATTCAACAAGCTCCCAGTTTCATTATGCCCAGACTCAACTATGCACTGACTGTATTTTATTAATTTGCACTTTTATTGATGTACTAAGTCCAGAGTCGCAAACTGTAAGTGAGGCAGTCTAAAAACTTCTTTAAATAAATAAAATTTAATAAAATTTCCTATCATCAGGGTTATATTCTAAAATACACAAAATCATGAAAAAGACTGGAAGAGAAAGGATGGGAAAAAATGATGACATAGTTGGTTTGGATACTCAGATAGACAGAATTATACTGAAGTGTTCACAGCACTTTTTCATGTCTTCACGTGTCTCATTTCTGGCAGATCTGGTTCATTCCATTTTTTATTTCTTGGTCTGTTCTTGAAAACCAAGTATATCTGCTTCCCCATTTACCCATTTAGGGTAAAAAGATTCCTTAGTACTCCTTTTAGTGAGGTTTAGGAATCTTACATTGAAAAATAAAACATCACATGGAGAAGTTTGGTTTTCCCAGTGTCCCACATTTAAAAAAAAATTCTTATCTTGTCTAGAAAAAAAAAGTATTTAAGTGAGAAAGCCAGGCAGGCAGGTAAGTTCAACAAGGTAAAAAGCTACCTATGTAAATGAGTGTGAGGGCATTTGGCAAAAAGATTAATAATAATAATAATTTGCACAATTTATTAATTTTAAAAATTATACTTTTTTTTCCAATTCAAGTACAGGCAGTCCTTGACTTACAACCACAATTGGGACCAGAATAAGCAAGGAGAATCACACCTGATTTTATGACTTTTGCCATGGTGTTTAAGTGAATCATGCAGTTGTTAATCTGGCTTCCCCCATTTACTTTGCTTGGTTGCAACAGTTGCAAATAGTGATCACCTGACTCCAACCTTTGTAAATATACGCTGGCTGCCAAGTGGCCAAATTGTGATCATGTGATCGTAGGAATACTGTTCGGGTCATAAGTCCAAGGACCAGTTGTAAGTCTGTTTTTTTCAGAGGTGTTATAACTTCGAACAGTCACTAAATGAAGGTTGCAAATCGAGGACTACTTCTATCCTTCACAGAATTTCATCACTTTCGTTTATCAATTTTCTGGTAATTTAACATATATGGCAATTACATAGAGCTCAGTAGAAATCTGAAGAATTAATTTTCAAAGTTGTACATTAGAAACTAACCATTTTATTTAAAGTTCCAAGGGATTTTACCGAAAAACTAATACTGTAGGTAACACCTACTTAAGAACAAAGTATTAAATATAAATATTTTAGATTACAAAAGGCCATACATTGCCAATAGCAGCCATGAGCCATCAAAGTAATCCTCAGGATACAACAGGCAAAGAAGCATAACTGAAAGCAGTTTAGTTTCACAATGCTAGAACTACATAAGGGACTACTTATTATATGAATGTCACTGCATTAAAGGCATGTCTTCTCACGAATGGTCACAGATCTAATATGGCTTGTCTTTTTTGATAATGACTGAAAAAACATAAGCATAATGTAGATAGGCATACAGTGAAAATTATTTAAAAAAAACACATCCTTATCCTGAACAAAGAGGTTAACAAATCTGAGATTTTCTCCAGGCAGAGGATAGGATCTGATGCTTTTATGCTGTGGGGAAGAGGTTGCCCTGAACACAGTGAGAAGCTTATTACCTCATTCCACTAAATTCCATCAAATAAAGAAGCAAGCAGCATCATGGCTTTAAAAATGTCTTTGAAGCCTTAGAAATACTGTTTCATTCTCCCTGTGCTTCAAAAATCAATGTGACATCAGAATGAATTTTACTTTTTTAAGCATGCTCTTACAGAAGCAAAGTATATATTTGCCAGAGAAAACCTAGTAAAGGCATTTATGGGATCCGGATTCATATAGCACAGATTAAGATAGATTCTCTATAGACCTAATCATGAAGTTTCTTGGTGAGCAGAAATGATCTTTAGAAAAAAGTATAGCATCTAATTATTAGCCTGGATCATATGCTGGGAAATTTGTTGTTTTCTCCTTTTTATTATATTGTTACAAAACTTACTACCTTGTATTGGATTGTTTTAATTCAATGATCTTTATGCAATATTAATTGAAAAACTATTGACATTATTATTTAGGTAACTTAGTATGTAGGAAATAGAAAAGGGCAAAAATATTCAATCAATATTATAATTTAGGATGTCAATATTACAAGCAGAAAACTATCTGATTTTTTTGTCCAGAGTTGAGTATATAACATTAATAAAAGTACATTGAAGATTGCATAAATAATATGATAAAGGTTACATTCTTATTGTGTTAAGGACTCCATTGTGTTGAATCTATCTGTGTACACACACACACACACACACACACGTTAATAAAAGGAATAAATAAAGCAAATTTATCAAGAATTAAAATTCCAAGAAAAAGAAGAGGGAAGAAGAAAAAGAACTATTAGTATTCTAACTTTCCCTCTTTGTATACATCTGCCAATGGAAATCTATTTTGAATCATTAGAATTGAAAAGTTTACAATAATCCACTACGGGAACATTTAGATGTATTCCTAAAATGAATTGTATTGGGACAATTAGATACGAGCACAATATTTCACATTAAATTCTCTGTCCCTTCTATTTCAGACTTAAAGTTGTGCCTTTAAGAGCAGGTTTTATATTACCGTAAATTGCGTAGGGTTCATTGGTTGGTTTCTTCTTCTCATACACTTTGGCAGACTACAAGCCTATTTCTAGGATCTTGTTAAGCCTCAATTTATACAGACCCTGTCTGCTACACTCCACCTGCAACTTGATACAAACATGGTTCTGGCCTGCAAGCGTGTGACAGTATACTCCATGTATTTCCTTGCTGGTACGATATGTATAGCAGGATGTTGGCTTGCAAGGCAATCTCTAGATTAGAAATCCCAAAATGCATAGAATAGCATGAACAGATTTGACCTATTGGATATAACATGCTCAAACTGACTAATTATGTTCTTATATTGAGCAAAGAATGTGTAATGCTGTATTGATTATTATAGAAGAGAACCTGGTCTATACTTTAAAAACTCTCAGTTGATTCCATCAACGAAAAGTGTTAGAACTCAATATCAATATACTTAGAATGTAAAAGGAGTAAATAGTAAAAAGCACGAATTAATAGATGAAGTGAAAGGAAGAAAAATAAGTATGTTGTATATGTCAGCAAAACTAAGAAAAAGAGAAGGAACATAACAGATCTGAATCAAGATTACCTGTCATGAAATGTGCACCAGCAGAAGCAGAAAGAGAAACTAGGCAACACAGAGCTTCCCCTAATGTTAAGTAACTGCATAGTCCTGAGCTGGACGCAGGTAGGAAGAAGAGGTTCAGGGTAGCCACCTCCTAGAATCCCTCAGGATATATCTAGTAGGTTAGAAGGTTATAGCTTGAGTTTGGCAAGATTCTGTACATTATAAGCAATAAATGATTGGATTCAATTGGGTTTCACTGTCTCATCTCTGGGCTTCGACCGGACATGGCCTAATCTCATGAAATGGAGTTGATGAACAAATCCAAGGAGGTGAAAGTATACATTAAAATTATGAATTAAAAGTTATGTGACAAAATATAAATTGATGCTACTTATGCTATTGTAGGTGTAGATGGAAGTAGGAACCACAAAGAAATGAGTTTTGAAAAACAGGAGGCAATATATAAAGCATTATAAGAAGGATATTTTCCAGTATAGAAAGTTGGAAAAATATAGCATGTAGGGTAAACTTAAACTAGCAATACTTTTTTTCCCATTTCCTTAATTTGTGTCTTTATTTTATTGGCTTAATACTTCATAATCTTTCTGTGCTATGCACAAGACATGCTCTTAGGAAACACTTCCTAACCAGCTTGGCTAGTGAAAGGTTATTAAATCTACAAATTGTTATGTATGCAGAGTTTGAAATGATTGGTTGTTGTTGTAAAGTGTTTGAAATCATTGGTTGTAAAAGTGCGGGAAAACCCTGCATTCTGATTGGTTGGCAGCTGCGGCAGCTGGCTATAAATAGCTGCCATGGCTGAGCCATTTGGGTCCGTTCTGACCTGAAAGTCACAATAAAAAAGAGCTGAAGCACTCCGCGTCTTGTCTCTCCATGCAAACTTAACACTGGCGACAAGGATGGGATTTTCCCAAGGAGAAGGCAACGCGGAACGCAGAAGAGCGAGATGGCTATGCTGAACACCCCCCCAGCCCCGTTCGATCCAAAGAATGAAGACTGGGAGTCGTATGCAGATCGGTTTCAGATGTATTTAGAAGGAAACGATCTGGCCTCCATTTCTGAGCAACGGAAGAGAGCGGTTTTTCTTACTTATTGCGGTCCTGCAGTCTTCAAGATGGCGAAGGCATTGGCTGCCCCAGCAGACGTGAAGATAATGGCATGGTCTGATCTGGAAAGACTTTTAAGGGCACACTACACGCCCCAAGTATCATGCCTCATTAGGAGACACAAGTTTTATCGCCGCGATCAGGGAGAAGACGAAAGTGTCAGTGACTTCATGGCAAGTTTAAGGAACATTGGGGGTGCGTGCGAATTCAGCGTTTTAGAGGAGGCCATGCACGATTGTTTTGTATTGGGCCTTAAAGACAAGGTCTTGCAGAGCAAATTACTTATGAAACCAAAAATTACGCTGAAAGAAGCCATAGATGAAGGAACCTCAGCAGAAGCCACCAAAACCTCAGCAGCAGCCATGAGAAAGATGAACAAGACTACGGGCCATCCTGATGGTGAAAAGACCACCACAACTCATTTTGATGAACTTGAATCTGAGTCAGAATACAGTGGAGAAGAAGAAGGAATTAACAGACTCAGAATGGAGTGGAAATGCAACGACCTGGGAAGAAAGAGGCGAGATTTCCATTGAATAGGTTGTGGGGAAACCACCCCGACTGAATGCAAATTCCTGGATGCCATTTGCCTCCGTTGTGAAAAAAGAGGGCACATTGCAAGAGTCTGCAAATCATCCAGAACTCCACCAAACCGAAGGAAGTTTGTTGCAAACAACAAAGACAGAGAAGTCAAACCAAACAACACCAGTGAGAAAATGGGGCGCAGCACAGAAGCAAATGGAAAAAATGAAACTCATCAAACAGTAACTATTGGTCATTCCTCTTCATTAAATAATAGGAGAGTGCATGTCAAGGTACTTATTGAGGGAAGACCTTGCCAAATGGAAGTGGACTCAGGTTCATACCTATCCATAGTGTCATGGGACACTATTCAAAGACTAATAGCAGACATTCAAAAGTCTCATTTCAAAAAACAAGCACTAACTCTTAAAGACTACCAAGGGAACAAGATTCCAGTAGTTGGAACAGGAGAATTCAACGTGAAATTCAAAGGCCACATCAAACGCCTACCACTGACCATCGTAGATAAAGATCACCCAAGTTTGCTGGGACTGGAGTGGTTCAACCCGCTGGGCATCGAAGTAACTGGCATCAATCACGTGAGCAACACTGATTGGGAAGAATCATTGAAGTCTGAGTTTCCAGAGGTCTTCAGCGACGGATTAGGCAAGAACTTGGGGTCCCCTATCACTTTTAACCTAGATCCCAAGGTACAACCAATCCGTTTAAAACCCAGGAGGGTACCATTTGCCTTGAAGGAAAAAATCGATGAACAATTAGATAAACTAATAGCCCAAGGGGTACTAGAGCCCACAGACCACTCCAGGTGGGAGACACCCATAGTCACGCCAGTCAAGGCTGACAGTTCTGTGAGAATCTGCGGGGATTACAAGGGGACATTGAACCATGCGCTACAACAGAGCAGAAATCCGGTTCCAGTGGTTCATCATTTATTACATTCTCTTGGCGGGGGCACAGTCTTCGCCAAACTGGACCTGGCCCAAGCATACCAGCAGTTAACAGTAGACGATTTAACTGCAGAAGCTCAAACCATTGTAACCCATTGGGGTGCACTCAAATGCAAGAGGTTACAATTCGGAGTAAGTGTGGCACCAGGTATATTTCAAAGCCTTATGGAGAGGATGCTACAAGGGTTACCTGGGGTGGTGCCTTATTTTGATGACGTTTTAATCTCTGCTGAAAATGACACTCAATTACATGAGAAACTCAGAGAAGTTCTGACCAGGTTCAAAAAAGCAGGGTTAAAAGTAAAAAAAGAAAAGTGTACACTAAGAACTGACAAAGTAGAATTCTTGGGATATATGATTGATAAACAGGGCATCCACCCCACAGAAGCCAAAGTCCAGGCAATCAAAGAAGCCCCCAGACCAAAATGCAAAACTGACTTGCAAGCATTCCTGGGACTTGTTAATTTCTACCATATGTTTCTACCTCAGAAAGCAACCACTGCAGAACCCTTACATAGATTACTGGATAAAAATCTGCATGGGTTTGGGGCAGAAAAGAAGAAACTGCATTTAACAATATCAAGAGACTAATCACTTCTGATTGTGTATTGATACAGTTTTCTGAGAATTTACCTGTAGTATTAACTTGTGATGCATCCCCTTTGGAGTGGGGGAGTGCTGAGCCACAGGCTTCCCAGTGGGAGGAAGCTCCCATTGCTTTTTACTCTCGCACTTTAACTAAAGCAGAGAGGAACTACAGTCAACTGGACAAAGAAGCTTTGGCAATTGTTGCAGCAGTCAAGAAGTTCCACGAATACGTCTATGGAAGAAGATTCACCATTGTCACAGATCACAAACCACTTTTGGGAACTGTGGCAGGAGATAGACCAACGCCAGTCATCCTGTCACCCAGAATGCTGAGATGGACTGAATTCCTTGCTGCTTATTCATATAAACTTATCCATAGACCTGGAAAAGACATTGGGCACGCAGATGCTTTGAGTCGCTGCCCACTTCCTTTACGCACTGAGGACCCTGCTCCTGAAACTTACACCTTTTTTCTAGAAACTGTTGCCAAGCTTCCAGTACATGCTGCTGAAATTGCTAGAGAAACTGCCAAAGACACTTTATTGGCTCCTGTTGTGGGCTGGGTTAAAAAAGGTTGGCCACTTCAAGATCTACCTCAGGTTTCCCAACCTTTCAAATCTAGACAAACTGAATTATCTGTCTTAAGGGGATGTATTCTGTGGGATAACAGAGTGGTTATTCCTGCAAAGCTTCAAAAAGAGGTTTTGGAAATGTTACATGAGGGTCACCCGGGTATTGTCAGAATGAAGGGATTGGCCAGGAGTTATGTATGGTGGCCAGGTATAGACAAAATGGTAGAAAACTGGGTTGCATCCTGTCCAAACTGTCAAAAAGTCAGGCCTGCACCTCCTCTCGCCCCCAAACAGGAATGGGAATGTCCTAGGGGTCAATGGTCCAGGATTCATATTGATTTTGCTGGCCCTACCAGAGGGCACACTTTCCTTATTGTGGTAGATGCATACTCCAGATGGTTGGAGGTTATTCCTATGGCCTCCACCACAGCAGACGCTGTTATCAAACAGCTTAAGAAACTTTTTGTAACTCATGGGTTACCTGATGTTATTGTTTCTGACAATGGTCCTCAATTTACTGCCAACCTTTTTGAATCATATCTAGCACAACAGGGTATCAGACATGCCCTTACAGCCTCTGGGCATCCTTCGACTAACGGCCGGGCTGAACGCATGGTACGTTTTACTAAACAGAAACTCCAACAATTGGGTCCAGGGGACATCACTGAGAAAGTTGAAAAACTACTCAGTATCCAACACATCACTCCTAACCCATCCACTAATTTAACTCCAGCTGAGCTTTTGATGGGTAGAAAACTCAGGTCTACCTTGGACCGCCTTCACCCCACTTACACACCCAACGCACCATTAGATTCCACTAGCAAAACTCGCCAATTCTCCGTGGATGATTTTGTTTATGCTAAAAACCTTGTAGGTGACCCATTGTGGATTCCTGCAGAGATAACCCAGGTTACAGGCCCCAGGTCTTACAGGGTTCAAACTGAGGATGGTGCCTTGTGGAGTAGGCATATAGACCAGTTACGGTCCAGACTGCCTCTGGGGCATCGCCCTTGCTCCTCTCTGGACTTCATCCCTACAGCCTTTTCTAGAGGGAAGGGGGAAATAATGAAGGTAATGAGCAAGTAAGAATCAACCCCATGTGTAATGAGCTAACACGACAGGAACCATCCCAAACTCTGTCACAGTCCCAACAACCATGTTTTACAAATGGAGGATTGCACATCATTACCAGACTTAGAGGATAACACTGGGTTGGAAATAGATTGGGAGGAGAGACCAGGTTGTAGTAACCAAACATGTTCTACCAGTACAAGAAATCCTAATAAGGGAATGTTGGCAGATACATTTCCTTCCTCACAAGGTGAGATTCCCAAAACACCTGAACCACGCAGGTCTCAACGTACCCGTAAGAGCCCCACCTATTTACAAGAGTATATTAGATAGATGGGGTTTGAGTATGGACCAAACCTAGTGGGGAGGGGTGTTATGTATGCAGAGTTTGAAATGATTGGTTGTTGTTGTAAAGTGTTTGAAATCATTGGTTGTAAAAGTGCGGGAAAACCCTGCACTCTGATTGGCTGGCAGCCGGCTATAAATAGCTGCCGCGGCTGAGCCATTCGGGTCCGTTCTGAGCTGAAAGTCACAATAAAAAAGAGCTGAAGCACTCCGCGTCTTGTCTCTCCATGCAAACTTAACACAAATGCTTAAAACTTTTAATTGGACTACTAAAGCATATTAATATGGATATAACTTACTTTGAACAGAAAAATCAACCCAAGAGAAAGGTTGAAGGCACCGGTTAAAATGGTGTCTCCTCAGGGAGACAGACTTTGGATTAAAAAGGAAAAAAAAACTAAAGGAACATGTCATGTCTAGCTTTAAGCAGCAACAAGCCAAACTCTTTAGCTATCATGAAATGGAGGGGGAGAGGGGGAGATGCCTGTGCTATTATCAAATGCCAGTGGATATGTTTAGATTTAATTCCTCTCAGTTTATTCTATAAATAATGAATCATAACTAAAAACCAGATTTCTGTCAGGAATGCAGAACATGATAACCACACACTATGTATGCACCAGATAATAATTTCAAAACAAATGATAATTCAGAATGCAAGTAGTCAACTTGCTAGTGGAGAGCACTAGCTAACACTCTAACAAGATCTCTCAGTGGTGAACCGTTTAGAGATCTGCCATAATACAAAGACTAGCTTGAAGTAGACATGCAAGCTTGGTTTCAGCCATTTTTAACAACAAGCAATCTTGCACAGTATCTGCAACAATTTTTCCATGCTAATTTTTAGCTATGGATGGAATGCACCCTATTGGCTCACACTGCCTCATGCCTCTTAGCTTGAAATTTGCAGCCTTTTAACAGTTAGCAAGCTGTATCTGAGCACTCCTATGAGGGAAAAGAAATATTTGTTTAGCCCCCATGCCTTAAATTATACTTAAAAACATGAACCCATGAATACAATGCTGCACAACTGAGAGCTTGAATTTTCATCCAGTCTTCTATTAGTATTAAAGGAGATTCAAGTAATCCTCGACTTACAACAGTTCATTTAGTGATCATTCAAAGTTACCACACTGAAAAAAGTGACTTATGACCATTTTTCACAATTACCACCTTTGCAGAATCCCCATGGTCATGTGATCAAAATTCAGGTGCTTGGCAACTGAGTCATATTTATGACTGTTGCTGTGTCTCAAGGTCATGTGATCATCTTTTGCGACCTTCTGACAAGCAACGTCAATGGGGAAGCCAGATTCACTTAACAACCGGGCTACTAACTTATCAATTGCAGTGTTTCACTTAACAGCTGAAGCAAGAAAGGTCGTAAAATAAGGCAAAACTGACTTAACATATGTCTCACTTAACAACAGAAATGTGGGTCTCAGTTATGGTCATAAGGTGAGGACTATCTGTATTTAGATTCCTTGGCTAAGATCTATAGCTGTTGAATGGCTCTCACTCTTTTCCAAGTATTATCCTATTTACTAAAAACAAGTTTTCTATTAATCCTTGGCCAACCGGATGCTTTCTGCAATCTATCAATCCCAGATCTTTTTCCCCCAGAATGCCTAAGGAGTTCAGCAGGTTATGGAAAATTGTACTGACTTATCTCTGCTGCTAAATGAAGGCATTTGCTCAATTTTAATATATTCCATTTATTTTTGATATATCTAAAATTATGGAGAAAACCTTTGTGCTTTAATAATAAGACTTCATAGTAATACCAGAGTCGTTTCCTTCATCCATTAATACAATTCAAAGATTTTTCTCTCAATGTAAGCAATGTCTTAGATGTAGTCACTATTACAATAAAAATGTTTGCCTGGGGCTACAGAAACTGGCTTTGAAATTGGAAATAATGGAAGCATCCCTTATCTGTAGATAAGATAAAAAGTCCTTAATAAGATAGATTTAGAACGCATCGATAGAGATGAACTTGCACAATCAGCTGCCACTGAAAATGCCTATTGCTTATATGGTATTCCAAACTGAGATTCTGCACCTCTGAAAAGGGTCAAACTTGACTAGACAAATTGAGTGTCTAGCAAAATCTACAAGGTTAAGGGAGAAATTTATATAATAGCTATGATCAACTTGAAATACCAAGAAGAATGATGCACCTACCATTGTTTCAAGTAAGAGCCAAAGTCTAAAAGATAACCCAGTTCAAACTCTGAAATTCATTACTGCAAACACCACAAAAGCAAAACCCCTACTTTTAAAATCACTGTATTTCTCTTCTTAAAAAGAGGTGATATAAAGTTAGATGGAACACATAAATTGTGGTTTCTTTAATACAACAGTGTATAAAAAGCTAAGGTTACAGTTGACTTTTTTCACTTTCTATGCTTACCTCCCACTAAGCCATTTTTATGAATAGGAGAATTAAATTGGCTACTTAAAGAATTTACACCAAAGCTCAGAATAGGAAAACAAACAGAGACAGCATGTCTGAACATGACAGAGGCGCAACATAGAGAGGCACATTGTTTTGGACTCCTTCCCATTTTAAAGAGGGTGGGAAAGCCAGACAAATTAAAACAGGTTTTTCTAGATAACAAGTCATTAGCATGCTTTCAAAATGATGACATGCTTTTAAAGTTATGCTTTTCATGTCCAGGCCAACCATCTAGCTAATAATGGTTAGGGAACTATGGAGGAAAAAAACAGCAATATTGTGAACTAATACAGAACTCTTATATTGAGATATTCAGAATTTTAATTTTTACAGAACATATCAAGAACTAGTAAATAAGATAATCACTACTTCAAATGGCCCAAAGTACTGAAGAATTCCTTTGTGGGCTTTCAATTTGGGCATATACAGTAGTCTTCCCACAAGATTGTCCTGGCTCAGACTTCAAACACCCACCCAAATTATGAAGTACTATCTTGATATACTGGGGTAGCCTGTTGTTCATATCTGCAGGGAAGCCAGCTTCAAACTATTTCCTCAGTAGAGATCATCAGCTGGAACTTACCATTACTTCCCAGCTAGATCTCACTCCCCATGGATCAATGTGTGTTATTATCAAATAAGAAAAAAACACACAGAAAAATTAAGTATACATGATAACCAGGACAGTTGACATTAACCTTCCCCACCAGGTTACTTTCAGGGAAATTTAGAATTAGAGATCTACAAATTCTACTGATGATAACTGAGAGTTGCTGGTTTACCAAATAAAATAAAAAATAAAAAAATCCAAATAATTTAATATAAGTTTAGTAAAGGTCTAGCTTAGTCTCTAGATTTAAATAAAGAAGCTTTATTTCCCATTGCCAGCCTTTCAATAACTTTTGTATTACTTGCTCCCACAATAATCATCAAATATCCTGAACAATACACCTTCCTAGCACCAAATTACTCCATATGTATGTTCAGATTTAACATGAGTTTGTTTTATTTATTTATTTATTTGTTTGTTTGTTTATTTTGTCAAGCTGTTATTAGATAACAGGTATAAGTATAAACATGGTTATGAATACATGAAATGGATACGTATAGAGCCCCAGATTTTCCTAGCAGGGTACAAGTGGAGAGGATTTAATTTAATCCCTTTGTCAGATATCATGGATACAGCAGAATATCAGCAACCTGGCTCCAGAAAGGGACACTTCTATTGCTCCTAAAGTAATCAATTGTAACTATGCAACTGTGATTTTTTTTTTGACAGAGAGTTAAAACTCCCAAACCTCAATTTATTCTAAGAGTAAAAGCAAGACAACTCAGATAACCAACATAAATGTCAGGGTTTTGGTCTAGAGCAGGGGTGTCAAACTGGCAATCTGCAGGGCAGATGCGTCACATGCAGGCCATATCCACCCCACCTCCGTGAAGGGAAAGAACATCGCAAAAAATCACACGATGGCAACGTGACACGGTGAGTTTGACACCCATGGTCTAGAGCAGGGGTCTCCACCCTTGGCAACTTTAAGACTTGTGGACTTCAACTCCCAGAGTTCCTCAGCCACCAAAGCCGCCAAGGTTGGAGACCCCTGCTCTAGAGTGCTTGCATGCTTCCCCTCCCCACTATACTCTGACCTAATGTGGAATCATATCCCAGTTGAAACAACACAGCAAACTTAACTGTAACATGATATGTCAGCTTACGGCTCATTTTAATAATGATTTAAAATATCGTGGCTTAGCACAATGTGATATTATAGAATTTATACCCAAACATTTCAGACTACACATAATTGCAACTAATTGAGTTAGGATACAGTGTTTAGGAAAAACAATGACAATTCAATTAATTTTTAGTGAATATATTTTTCAAACTTATATTAATTGAAACACTGTTATCACACATTCTGCACAAGAACGGTAATAGACAAAAATGTTTCTCACCAGAGTTTGACGATAAAATGTGTCTTTGAGGAGATGAAGGTTTGGTTGCATGAGTATTTTTACTCTCACTTCCTCTCCTAGAAGGAAATGCAATTTTAGATGGCGGTACAGGACTGCCTTTAGGAACACCTTGTCCTTGTGCTGTGTCTCTTTTAGACGAAGAAACCTGCATGATTTAATACCATATGGAAAAAACAAAGAGATGGGGAAAATAAATGTAGACACATGTATATTCTTAATCATATAATGTAGAGCACAAAGTAACTACTGCTAATGAAGCATTGTTCAGTTGATTATATGTGCTAGTAAGGTCTGCCTCAAATTTTCCATACTGTAGAGACATTTTTGTTAATGATAACTATCCATGAATTCTTGATTAAGCAGAGAAGGCGACTAACAGTCATAAGATTGCAACACTATTTCTGGCACTTAATTGTGTGTGTTTGGAGTATGTAAAGATAAGTGTCTATTGCTGTAAAATCATCTAATGTTGTAATTAACTCTTCGTGGTAAGCATGAAGATTTTTTCCTGACATGCCACAAATGTCTCCAAATATTGTTGGAGTGAAACAACAATTTTTTCCATGAGATTTCAGCTGTTCATGGAGACCCAAAAAACTTGTAACTCCGAATTCAGAGCAGAAGCAATCAGTGGGTGCTGGGAATCTAAATTGTGAATGTGCATATACATGTTTTAAAAGTTATTAAATGCCAATATTAAGTTTGTACTACTAGCACTCAATTTTATACCAATATTTAAGACAGACGCATCCACATACTTTTTAACTGCGTCGCATGTTTGCTAGAAGCTTGCTAAAAAATTCTCATTGCAAAACGTATGTAGCTGCATGTTAACCAAATTGTTGGTTTGGTTTGATAATGCCAGATTATTTACTCATTATTTTTTATTTCAAGGCAAAAGGATTTGCAAAATACAAAATGATGTTAACTAATGCTGAACTGAAAGCTAGGAAGTGTTATTTTGCAGCACCATGTTGTATTAATTGTATTCTTAAAGCAATTTACATTAAACCATAGATAGATTACAATAAGATTAGATGATTAGATTAGATTCAAATTGCAAACAAATTAGCTCTTTTGTATTAGACTTATAGTGAATGGACATATCAGATCTTTAATAAGATGTAATTTTGCAACATAAGGCTCAATAAAAAAAGATAAAACTAAGGCTCTGCCTCAAGGAAAACATGCCAACTAGTCTGTGATTTTTGTGTTAGCATTTCTCTTCAGTGTTTAAAGTAGAAATAGACAGCAGCTAACTATGTATATGTAGTTTGTAGCTATTAAGTTACAAACACATTGCATGGTAAACATGTAAAAAAGTGAAAAAGTACTGGACAACAGTACATATGATATCTCAAATTTTAAAAAATAATATCCAGTGGAAACCAGAATTTTTATTTTTTATAAAATAAATTCTATAATTTTTTTATAAATCTGAAAAGCTTGTATGATCTTTTTGCTGATAATGGGTAAAAATGAACTGGTATTTCTTAGGTTTGTCAACTATAAAGGACTGAATATGGGAAGTTGGGAAATATATAATGCAGTTTTAAAGAGAGAAATAATAAAAATTTAGCAACTCCTATAAGGAAAATTGTAAACTGCTTTTTAAACTTTTTCTATTTGATTCTAGTACTTTTATCTTTTTACATGTTTGTTCCTGTTTCTCTTTTACCTATGTAAAGCCATTCAATAAAAATATATATTAAAAAACCTAAATCAGCAATGTTTAGGGGAAAATATGGTTTTATCCTTTCTGTCTATAAAATCAAAGCGGCAACCATCATAACCTCAGAAATAAAGTGTTTTTCAGTTCACAAACATGTAATCAGTGAAAAACATGGCTTGAAGATCAGACAGTACATAATACACACATAAACTTACCGAACAAAACTGCACTAATCCATGGCCATTGTTTATAACCTCTTGGGTAGATGTCTTGCTTGGAATCCCTGAACAGTCATTTGAAGGCTTGTTTTCTTGAGCTCTTTGGCAGCTACTCACAGCCCAAGGCTGAATCAAAGTTTCTGCATTATCCATCCCTTCACCTGGTGACCCACCATAGTTCTGGGAGCTCATTAGAGCCATAGGGAAGCATGATGAACTGAGATGCTTTGCTCTCTCAACCTGATCCACAGTCTGCTTTAACACTGGTTTTGGAATCTTCTGAGAAACATTTTCAGAATAAGTTGGAGCATGCACACCTTGGCTAGGAAGCTGTTTATTAAAATGTTGCTTATGAGTCTTATTCATAGGTGTTTCTGGTTTGGTGCCTTTATCCAAGTCCTTTTTTTTCCTCAGTGCTGCAAACAAAAAAGATGGTTGCTTTGGCGAGGAAGACAAGGAGGAGGAGGAAGCAGTAGATAGCTGTGGAGATTTTGGACTTATTTTTAGAGCAGCACTGTCCTTACATTGTGACACAGGCCTAGAGACAACTTTTGGCTTAATGTTTTTAAAATTTGGTTTTGGAAAGCTCACAATTTCTGCTTTCCTAGCTTTGGTTATAGTAGTTGTAAGAAGAGATCTCTTCGTTGATTTTACTACAATTTGTTCAGGATTATTTTTAAGTGAAGGACTTCTGAGGTGATCTTTTACCAAGGGAGTATTCTTTCCAGGTTTAGATCCATCACCAGGATCATCTGGCATGGAAACTACAGCAAAAGTTGCATTTTTTGACCCCACAGTAGGAGGGGAAGTCAAGGTGTGTTCATTGGCTGGGGAGTTATAAACAATGAAAGTTGCTTGACAGTTGTGCTCAGACAAAGCAACTCTTTCTGGCTTTGGTGTATCATTTTGTATGTGCTCATATATTTCACTAGGTCCCTTCAACAAGGCCTCATTTTCTTTGAAAAGATTCTGGATTTTGGTCATGTGCACTTCATCTTCACAAAATTCCTGTCTGGAATGTTCATCAAAGCTTTCAGAGGCTAAATGGCAAATGTCATGTTTGTCATAATCTATACTAGGCCCAGCCAGCCATTTATTTTCATCTTGTTCAGGAGTGCTATGCATATATTTCTTATGTTTGTCTTTGCACATATCAAACTGTTCTGGTTCAGATAATTGCTTACTGTAAGAACCAGCCTCCTGCTGTCCTTGCTTTTCAGGATGTTCACTATTCTGCGAAACTAAATCAATATAATTGGTGACCTCATCTTCTGCCATTGAAAGGGAAGTAGATTGCACATTCTTCTCTAGATATATATCTGCTGCATTTGAATTGATGAAAACTTCTAGGTTAGGAGAGCCAGAGTGGTAGTCACAGGTGAAAGTTTCACCTAATTCCCGAGAACTGACAGAAACACCTGCTACTTCATAGCATTTACTTATTGTGTCCTCCAAATTTATTGTTGTAATTAAAGATTCATTTGTATTAGCATCTTTCTGTTCCATTTGGGCACTTCCTAATGCATGTTGGATTTCAATAGTGCTCCTTTCCTTAGAGGCCAGGGGTACTAAATTCATGAGATCTGTCTGGCAACAAGACATTGATTTCCCAGTACTACAATTCTGTTCCTTTGCAAGGCTTTCTTTGCCACAGCTCTCTGACTCTAGGAAAGTCTGATTCATGGCATCCATGTAAAATTGTTCCTTTGAAAAAGAGTACTGTGTGGCCTTCAGGTCTGAAGTCCCCATGCAAATATAATCACTGGCAACTTTATGCAAGTCTTGTTCTTCAATGCGTGGACTTGAAGAAATGGTTTTGAGCCCATCTGCATTTTTAAATATTTTACAGCCTTCATGTTCTACTCCTTGGTGAGGATGACTAACAGTGCCTCCATTCAAAGATCCAATGGTGTTACTCACACACCTGTTGCCATTTTCATCCCTGATGATTAAAGGTGACTGCAAGACTTTTTCCTCTACTTTCTCCACATTCATTTTTTATTCTTTCTGTCCTGCCATTCTGGTAATCTGTAAAATTGTCTTGGTTTTATTTTTAAGAAGGTCCTCTTCAGTTTAATTCATTTTTCATAACTGTACGATTCCCAAATAAATTCTGTTCTGATCTAGAATTGGATACATTGAAAAATTAGGTCAAATTATAATCTGTTCTATAAATTGCAGTGTAATTCAGGGATAGGGTATATATTATACTAAACACATATTTCTGAATATACTTAGTGTAGTACCTGTGCAAAAAAAGCTTACAAAATCCCTAATTAGGTTTAGATGTCAGCACAGAATTTATTGAACATTTTCTCATTTGTATTATTTTCTCATTGGGACTTATACTCAAAAGTATTTGTTTATCCCCAAATATGCAATTTTCAGACAATTATATTTTTTTAAAGAAAATAGTAGTTTGATGGAAATGGCAAAGGACACAATAATAATAATTAAGGGAATAAGAGTTAACTTATTTCTCAAAGTACCAACATAGATCAAACCCCTACACTTTTGGGGGGAATAGAACAAATGGGTACAATATAAACTCATTCTTAAGCACATGTGTTTAAGACAAAGTAATTTGACCTTAAGTCACTGTTAATGTTTAACACTCTTCTGACCTGACCCACAAAAATAGGTATTTATTTACAGAATTGTATCCAACAATCAAGTTTTGTAGAAACCTGTATCTTTATCAACAAATACAGGAGGAATCCCTAAAATCTTCTGGGTAAAATTAAATTCTTTAAACTGAAAATGTAGAAGAGTGAAATATAGGTATAAACCAGTCATTTTGCTTAATTGTCTTCCAGAAGTTGAATTTAACTTTTGGAAGGTGAAATAACTTAGTTAATGTTTATCTTCTGCTCATGTTGACGAAAAATGTTGCCTATATATTCTCTATCAGCCTGATGCCCTTCAGAATCAATAGGTTACTATTTGCATCATCCCCATGGAAAGCTAGCTTGCTATACAGGCAGGGGTGTCAAACTCACGATGACATGTTCGCTAAACCGGGGGTGGACGTGGCCAGCCCATGATGCATCCGACCCATGGGTCACAAGTTTGACACCCTATACAGGTAGTTCTTGACTTATAACCTGTTCTCTAAGTGACTGAAATTATAAGGGCACTGAAAAAAGTGATTAACAAGTCCTCGCATTAACTGTTGCATCCCCACAGTCACATGATCAAAATTCAGGTGCTTGGCAATCAGTATGTATTTATAATGGTTGTAGCACTTTGGGGTCATGTGATTGCCACTTGCAACCTTCCCAGCTAGCTTCTTACAAGCAAAGACAATGGGGGAAAACTGCATTCACTTAACCACCAGATGATTCAGTTAATATGATTTGCTTAACAAGCATGGCAAAAAAGTTGTAAAATCAGATATGACTCATTTAACAGCAGACTTGCTTAGCAACAGAAATTATGGTCCCAATTTTGGTCGTAAGTCAAGAACTATCTATAGTACCTTATCCATTCCCCTATGAGCTACCAGAAACCTGAACAGACCTCTTTAATTATGTACATGTGTTACTGTAGGTACAAAAAATATCTATTTTCCTAGCTTAAGTTTAATGTGCAACATGATAGAATGGAAAATTACACTGTATCATATTTTGTTTATACTTCTCTAGATTCAGTAAGGTTTTGGATCCTCTAACCAAGGCTGGTATTATCTATTTTCTGTAGATAAGTAACCATTAGTTACTTAGTTACTTTGCTGAATTTCTCCCACTATGCACCCTTCCATTTATGTTATAAAACTGAACAAAACCAAAAATAGTATTGGACCTAGGAAGTATAGAAATGTTTATAATACATAATAAAGGAATTTTGGACAAAGCTTATTAGGAAAAAACAAAATGGGTGGGTTTTTTTAAAGCAAATATTCAGTGTAAACGTTTTGAATTTCTCTTCACTATTACCAGTATTGAGAGCCAGTTTGGTGTAGTGGTTAAGGCAACAAGCTAGAAACCAGGAGAATGAGTTCTAGTCCTGCCTTAAGCACAAAGGTGACCTTGGGGCCAGTCACTCACTCCCAGCTCTAGGAAGAAGGAAATTTCACTTTCTAAATTCTTTCCAAGAAAAATGCAGGGACTTATTCATTCAGGAAGATGCCAGGAATCAATACTGATTCGAAGGCACCATAAAAGTAAAAGCACCTCAATTTACCATTATTCTTTTTCCTGCTTCTCTTCATCAAATGCTTGAATCACAAGATAGGAATCTATTACTTCATATTGCCCTTCCACATATAAAGTGACATTTTGCACAGGTGATATATTTTTAATATATTCCTTGGAATATTATCCCCTCATTTTATTGCTTTGTTTCAGTTTCACAATCATTGCAGAAAGAGGGGAAGATAGCAATTCTCAGTAATTTTTGTTAGCATGGCACGTTTATATATGATTAAATTAACCATGGTTTGCTTAATTAATCCCACATTCTAGATTTGCACGAACCGATGAACTATTGGGAACAGTTCCCACAACCTGCAAGAATAAAATGTGGTTATTTATTGATTCCAGCATTGTATGAGTCCAGTCAATATTACTGGAATGGATACTAAGCAGAAAAGTAATTAAATGTAAATTTAATTGGAATATTTTATCCTCTTTGATATGCTATCAGTTCAGTTTAATAAAACAAAATCAAATATTCCATGGATGTTTTTCATTTCCTTATATTGCCATGACAAGATGCACAATTTTTCCTTCTGTATTATTTCAGGATTGATGCATTTAATCTTTGTAGGACTATAATTACTAGCAACCCTCCTCTTTTTCCTATTAGGTCTTTTTTTTTGCAGATTCCTATTTTTTTCAAGTTGAACAACTACAGAGTTCACGTTCCTGTCAATCCTGCTGTGTTTTACATAGGAAGCAGACATATTGCAAATAAACACCACAAAATTCCTTCCAGCCATATTTTCATAACAAGTGTTTTTGAAATGTGCACTTGGCTACACCCTTGTTGTTGTTCTTGGTACAGTTGGTTTCTCCGGCATCTATAGCCTGGGATTCACCCAACAGTTTCACGAACCATCTTTAGAAATAATATCCTTTCTTTGATAATAATTGATTTAGTAAATATATTTGAACATATTCTTAGCTACCAAAATCCCTACTATAATCTTTTGATACCTCAACCTATCTGGTTTGGACAGCTAAGAATAAGCATAACGTGCTTAACCATATCATTAGAACACAAAGTCAGGCAACAAACTGTCAATGTCAAGATATGTATAACCTTTGTTTTTAAAAGATATAAAATATTAATAAAGTTTAAAAAAAAGAACACAAATTCAGGCAACAAACTGTCAATGTCAAGATATGTATAACCTTTGTTTTTAAAAGATATAAAAGATTAATAAAGTTTTTAAAAAAGAACACAAATTCAGGCAAATGTTCAATCAAACCTGTTTATACCTCAGATTTCTTGCAAATGAACCTTAATATTGTCTGGATCAACTGATTACCTATGAGGAACCAATAATGCTTTGCATAAATATAGGCAAGTGGAAATGATTTAAATGTTTAATAGAGCTAGTGTGATACAGATTCAGAAACGAAGATTTTTTTTTTGCACAGAGATGAAATGCCTGAAAGATCTGCATAGAAGAAATATTAAATCAAGAATTGTGAAGTATAAAATTCATTTTTGAAATAGTTGCAAATGAATTGTAAATGAAATGAGTAAATGAGAAGGGTAAAATTATACAATAATGCCAGCAAAATTAGGATTACATTAAAATTGCAACAATTCCAATTAGTATTAAAATAACAAGTATTAATTTCTGTGAGCAAAACAGGCTTTGGGATATCTTTCATATGACATGAAACAAAAAGAAGAGGTAATAATCATGAAGTCGGAATAAAGGCAGAAATCTTCTCTAGCTAAAAAGTTTAGTTTTATTTATCCAAGTATTCACATTCATCAAAGACATTAAACTCTTGCATTCATTTTATAAAGTGCACTGAGCCTGCGAAATCCCAATGGAATGATACTTCAAAAAATTTAATTCCTGGGGGAGCTTATTCAAAAGTCTCAGGATTTACTTATAATTTGCTTATGAAGGGAAAGAGATAACATTTCATTCCAACAGTAACCCTGCATTACTAATAATGGCCAAACCATGGGAGAATTTTTCAGGGTTCTTGCTTAAATAGGAATGAGTCAAAAGGGACCCTTGAATACACCAAACATCTTGCCAATCAGTCAGAATTAAATGCTGAAGATTCTTCACTAGGATATATAAAAAGCAGCCTACTTTCTTTTTTCAGTCTTCTCACACTCAAGGGAAATTATTTGAAAGAAAATAAATGACAATACATTTAAAACGAAGTTTAGCTAGAAAATAAGCAATGCTTTTGGGAAAGAGAATCATGTATTTGTTTTTGGTCTTTAGGAAACAAGTTTTTCTTACTACTTGAAAACAATTTGATATGTCAAAGCAACAATATGACAAAGTATTGGAAGCAGTACTTTTCAGTTAAGTATTTATCTGCAAATTCAAAAATGTTCTATAGTTGCTTTGTATGGAAACCAGTTTTTTATAGTAGATTCAGCAAACTATACTGGAATCTATTTTCTGGTTTTACAAACTCTTCCATTCTTTAGCTTGTCGAATGCAATAGGGTATATTATATGCATTTTTAAGTATGTTTTATTAGTCTGTTGAAAAAAGCTATTTTGGCCATCAATTCCTAGTACATTGCATATATAGACCTACCAATTGGATACGTAATTTTGGTCTTAAGTTAGTGCAGTCACAAGTTGAGTCATTACATTGACAGACCTGATTTTATGGCCATTTTACTATAATAGTTAAGCATACTATGCTTATTAAGCGAATCCAGGTTCCCCACTGGATGTTTTTGCCAATCACAAATCATGATCACATGTCCACAGGATATGCAACTTATTGTAAATGAAATGAAAACCAGTTGTCAAGTGCATGATTTATGTTTGTTTGTTTGTTTGTTTGTTTGTTTATTTATTTATTTATTTATTTATTTATTTATTGGACTTGTATGCCGCCCCATCTCCAAAGACTCGGGGTGGCTCACAACTAAAAACGACAATAAATAATTAAAAAGAGATTAAACCAATTCACAAGCCCAAAAAGTTACAAAACTAAAATTTACAATAATTAAAATACTTTAAAAACCCATCCCCCGCAGGGAAGGGTCACAGCCCGGATTGGTCGAACAACCAGGTCTTCAGATCATGGCGGAAGGTGCGGAGGTCAGGGGCCAGGCGGAGCCCCAGGGCGAGTTGGTTCCAGAGGTCAGGGGCCGCGACAGAATAGGCTCGTCGCCGGGGGACCACCAGCTGGCATTGGCCTGCTGACAGGACCCCGAGGAGTCCTTGCCTGTGTGCTTGCACAGGGCGGTTGGCACTCGATATCGGCAGGAGTCGCTCCCTTAAATATTGAGGACCCATTTCGTGAAGGACTTTGTATGTTAAAACTAAAACCTTGAATCTCACCCGGAGTGCAACCAGCAACCAATGCAGGCTGCGCAGGAGGGGGGTAATATGGGAGAATCAGGAGACTCCCTTCACCACCTGCGCCGCCGCATTTTGCACCAGCTGCAATCTCCGGATGGTATGCAAGGGCAGCCCTAAATAGAGAGCGTTGCAGTAGTTGAGTCTAGAGGTGACAAGGGCGTGACTGTGCGCAGGGCATCTCGGTCCAGAACTGGGCGGAGCTGATGAACAAGGCGGAGCTGGGCAAAGGCCCCCCTGGCAATGGCCCCCAACCAGAGCCGTACATCCAGGAGGACCCCCAGATTCCACGCCCTATCCACAGGGGGCAACACCTCTCCCCCTATGGCCAAAGATGGATATTCCTGACTGGGCCAAGATGCCGGTATGCACAACCACTCAGTCTTGGCTGGGTTGAGTCGAAGCATGTTCCCGCTCATCCAAATCCGTACCGCATCCAAACATCGGGTCATCAGGGAGAGGGCATCACTGATCTGGTTCGGGGTGGAGATGTAGAGCTGGGTGTCATCCGCGTACTGATGGAATCTCACCCCGAAACCACGGATGATCTCACCCAGAGGTTTCATGTAGATGTTAAATAAAAGAGGGGAGAGGACCGACCCCTGAGGGATCCCACAAGAAAGCGCCCTTGGGGTTGACTTCTGCCCCCTGCCAACACCAATTGCGACCGCCCCGAGAGGTAGGAGGTGAACCACCAAAGGACAGTTCCCCCCACTCCCACCCCCCGAGGTGTTGCAAAAGGATACCATGGTCGATGGTATCGAAAGCCGCTGAGAGGTCTAATAGGACCAGGACAGAGGAAAAACCCCTGTCCCACGCCCTCCAGAGATCATCCATCAGCGCGACCAATGCCGTCTCCATGCTGAAACCGGGTCGGAAGCCCGATTGGTATGGATCCAGGTAGTCCGCTTCATCCAGGAAGAGTGGAAACTGCCAAGCCACCACACTCTCAACAACTTTCACCAAAAAGCGAAGGTTGGAGACTGGACGAAAGTTGTCTAACACGGTTGGGTCCAGGGCAGGCTTCTTCAGGAAGGGTCTCACCACCGCCTTCTTCAAGGCAGAGGGAAAAACACCCTCTTTTAATGAAGCGTTGACAACTGCCCAGAGCCAACCGCAGGTGGCCTCCCTGGAGGCATAAGCCAACCAGGAAGGGCATGGGTCCAACAAACATGTGGTGGAACTCAGATGCCGCATAGTCCTGTCCACTTCATCCTCGGAAACAGGATCGAACTCATCCCAGATCACACTGGCCAGACTGCTTGTATCCTGTTCCTCAGACCACTGCAAATCGGAGGACAATCCGCTCCAAATCCGGGTGATCTTATCTGACAGATATTGACCAAATTCCTCAGCCCTTCCCCGCAGTGGGTCCGTCCCCTCCCCCGTACAAAGGAGAGAGCGGGTGGCCCGAAACAGGGTGGCTGGGCGGTTATCTGCGGACGTTATGAGGGCGGAGAGATAAGACCTTCTCGCCGCTCTCATAGCTACCAGGTAAGTCCTAATATGGGCTCTTAGCTGGGCTCGATCGGATTGGGAGCGGGTGGACCTCCACCTGCTCTCTAAACCCCTCCGACGATGCTTCATCTCCCGGAGCTCCGTATACCAAGGAGCCATCCAGGATCCATGGCGTGTGAGGGGACGCATGGGGACAACCCTGTCGAGGGCATTCGATGCAGCCTGTTGCCAAGCAGTCGCCAGATCCTCGGCAGAGCTGTGGGCAAGGGAAGAGGGAAAAAAATCCCAGTTCCACCTGGAACCTCTCAGGGTCCATCAGGCGTCTGGGGCGGAACCATCTAAGTGGCTCCTCATCCCAGCAGTGGGGGGCGGCCTGTTGGAAGACCAGCCATAGGAGATAGTGATCAGACCATGGAACGGGCAATGCCGTAAAAGTGGCTTGCCCTCTGTCACTACGCCACTGTTCAGAGACAAAAACTAGGTCAAGAGTGTTTCCCCCCTCGTGAGTCGGGCCTTGAATCAGTTGGGTCAGGCCCATGGCTTCCATAGAAGCCATG
Source organism: Naja naja (assembly GCA_009733165.1). Classification (NCBI taxonomy): domain Eukaryota; kingdom Metazoa; phylum Chordata; class Lepidosauria; order Squamata; family Elapidae; genus Naja; species Naja naja. Next base: position 46,480,881 of record CM019151.1, read on the forward strand.
AATTCCTGGGCCAAACCCGACGCTCCCCCCAGGGAGGACAGATTGAAGTCCCCCAGGACTATAAGGCCTAGGAACTCCACCGCCACCCCCAAGAGGACATCGAGAAGCCCAGGCAGGGCCGCTGTCACACAGCTGGGGGAAAGGTATACGAGCAGCAAGCCCACCTGACCATTAGGCCCCCACCTCAGGAGGAGGGTCTCACTCCCGCCTATCTCTGGAACGGTGACCTCCCTTGGAAACAAGGTCTCCCGGATAACCACAGCCACCACACCACCCCTTCCCTGGGCCCGTGGCTGGTGCAAAACCTGGAAACCTGGATTACATGATTGCAGGGGTAGGGCTAGAGTTTTAAGTGCTACTACATGTAATAAAGTATATTTCCCTAGTTTATCATAACTTTGAACCATAATTAAATGAATAGTTGTAAATAGAAACCAAAATTAGGGCATTTCTCACCAATGGCTCTCTAGCTTCAACTTTAATAAATATTTTTCTTTGGTAATTGGCTCCATTATCAAAATTGCTTGTTATTAGAAAGCCCTTCTAATCCATCTTATCCAGAGAAGAGGTCTTTACCTCCTTTTCAATAACATAATAGGGTTGGAATGGACTTTGAAGCAGGAGAGCCTATGCTATTCTGGATAAATGGCTGTCCAATTTTTTCTTGAAAACCCCCAGTGATGGAGAACCACAACTTCTGAAGGCAAGTCATTCCATTGATTAATTGCTCTGTCAGGAAATTTCTCCTTAGTTCTAGATTGGATCTCTAATAATCTTCCATCTGTTACTTCTTGTCCTGCTATTAGGTGCTTTGGAGAATAGGTTGATTTTATTCTTCTCTGTAACAGCCCTTAATATATTGGAAGACAGCTATTGTATCAACCCTAGATCTTCTCTTTATTAAACTAGACGTACCTAGTTCTCTCAATTGTTCAATGTATGGTTTAGCCTCTAGATCCCTTATCATCCTTGTTGCACTCTTTATAGAGTCTCAACATTTTTTGTATTGTGGTGACCAGAACTGGATGGAGTATTCCAAGTGTGACATTAACCAATTCAGTATAAAGTGGTACTATCACTTCACATGATTTAAAAACTATCCATCTGTTGATGCATTCTAGGACAATCTTTTAGGTATTTGGAAGGTGCTAGTATGGCCTAGTGGTTAAGCCACTGGGCCTGTCAACCGGAAGGTTGGCAGTTCAAGACTCAAGCATCATGTGAAGGGGTAAGCTCCCAATCGTAACACAGCTTCTATCAATCCAACAGTTTGAAAGTATGCAAATGTTAGTAGATAAATAGGCACTACTTTGGTGGAAAGGTAACAGTGTTCTGTGCACCTTTGCTTATAGTCATTCTGGTCACATGACCACAGAATGTTTTCGGCAATGCTGCCTCCTTTGCTTCGGAAACAGAGATGAGGAACACCACCCCCTAGAGTTGGATCCAACTGGACAGGGGGAAATTACCATTTTTAAAGCATCTTCTCACTCTTGACCTCAGCTGCCTTCTCTCAAAACTAATCAGTCTCATGACATAAGTATTAATTTGCAAAGCTATACATGCTTGTTGCCCTTATCTTCCTTCTTTCAGTTTCTGTACTTATAATTTTACTTAAAGTAAGGTGTCTCAAAGTAGAAGTAGGCATGGTTTGACCACTGCAAAATATAGTAGAGCTATTATCTGGGATTCAAAATCTATGCTTCTACAGTTTCAAAGAAAAAGATGCACAGACAATATTCAAACACATGAGTATTCTGATTTGCTAAAAAGAAAGGACTCTCCTCTACTTTTCCATTTGTCCTGCATTGTGAGTCTTTAGAAAAGGACCTAAACATGCCATGGATTAGAATTAAGAACATCTTGCACTCCAGCTTCACACTCAGTAAATATTTTAAAAATGATCCAGTTTAAAAAAAAAGAGCAATTGACAGTTCATGTTTCTGCTGATGCAAAAAGTTAAAAACTCATTAACTGTCTAGTTCATGGTATATGTTTTCTTGCAGATGTTTCATTACCCAAAATAAGTAATATCAGTGCAAGTAAGCCTATTGTTTTACTGTGCTGTATGTAATTAGCTATAGTTAAGCTAATTACTTGGGAGGATAAGAGAAGGAAATATTTTCTTCTTTAAATCTTAAGTGACTTTTGAATTTAGACAACAAATACTGGGAATCTATACAAGCCCAAAAACAATCCAAATGTTTTTTTTAAATCATACTACATTTATTTGTTTAAGACAACTTTAAGATGCAAGTTGATATCAGAAGCAATATTCTAAGTCAGAAAAATGTTGCAGTTTAAAAAAAACATAAATTGAGTTTATCATCATTGTTCATTGTTATTGGCATTTTCAAAAGGATCTATTTTAAAAGATAAAGGTTTCCCCTGTCCAGTCATCTCTGCTTCCCACATTGTCCAAAGACACTTCCGTGCTCATGTGGCCAGCATGATTATACACTGATGTGCACAAAATGCTGTTATTTTCCCACCGAAGTGGTACCTATTTATCTACTCACATTTGCATGCTTTCAAACTGCTAGGTTAGTAGAAGCTGGGGCAAGTAATGGAAGCTAACTTCATTGCACAGCACTTGGGTCTCGAACATGGGTTGTCAACTCTTCAGCTGAGAAGGTCAGTGTCTTTAATCACTGAACCAGCATCCCCCCTCTATCTTACAAGTATCCAAAATGTGTCATTTGATCTATAAACAAAGAAAACATTAGGTTTTTTTAAATAGTAATACTGGAACCAGTAAACATTTGCTATGTTTTGATTCGTATGTACCTAACAAGTATTTTCATAATGGGAGTGTTATAGAGCATCCACAGTACACATAATTCAATCAATGCATAATAGCAACAACTTAATTCTGATCAGAAATCTCACTAACCTCAGCGTAGCCTGCACTTACTTCTAGGCAAGCAATTATATGACTATAATCCAAGGAATTTAATGTTACATATGACTAACAAATCGCGTTGTGAATCACCCTGTGAAATTGAATTTTATATTAATGCTTAATGTGCATGATTTTCTTAATATAGTCTACTACAGGTTTTAAATCTTCCCTCCCCAAACAAGAGCCATGTGCTCTTATTTGGTATAAGAATTTCTGACATGGTATTTCTAAAATCCCATTAATCCAATTCTCTTTTACTTTGGCAAACCAAGATATAAACTTGTTATCCATACACCAAAGTAGGTAAAATTGCAAATACTATCATACTTTATTTCTTTCATGAAAACATATTAGTACTCCCTGGTTTTGTAGGGGGGGCATGAGTTGGCTTAGGAAGAGGATTTAACAATATACTAGCCTATTTTCCAGATTGCATCACACATGCAGTCAAGGCTAAAGTAATAATTATAAGCCCAATAAACATAAATTGAGATTATAAATAACGCTCTTCACATTAATAATAACCTAGATCCGTTATATGATTCAGATAATATACTATGCTCAACCACAACATGGATTAGTCTTCATAATTTTATTAAATAAAGAAATAAATTTCATGACAGATGAAACAGAAGTTCTGTGGTGTGTTCTACAGTGTCTCTAAATTAAATCAAGTACAAATGAATGAATCTAATATCAACATTTAAAAATGAGTAATTTTAAAGTAATATTCTCCTTTTGTTCTCATCTTCCCTTTTCTTCCCTGTATTTGTTTAATTACTCTCCAATTGGTAGGTTTTATTCCTAACATACTTCACCACATTACAAAATACTACAGCAAGAAAAATGTGGATTTTTTTTCCTGTTACAAAGGCTCTTCTCATGAGACAGGGTGGATTCAGCAGTTCAGTAGTGCAGCAGTAACAAGGCAGAATTTAATAACTTTTTTCTAGCAGAAGAATTTTCCTGGGACTAGCTGCCAACCCTACATCAAGGGTTACTTGTCTGCCAGCAATATAAGGTCCAGTAATTCTTGCAAAGCCTTTCGTGGCTTTTAAATAAGGATGTAACACATAGATATCCAGTAGCCTCCAGCACAGCTAACTCTGCTATTTTACATACAGAAAAAAACAGCTTGGTAAAGCGAACAGCTATTACACAGTTAAGAGGCAGAGGACGAGCAGTCTGCTGGTATTCCACTTTGCTTAGCGACTGCTAGAGAAGATGATTTGCTAAACTTTTTAATCTGAAAGAGGCCAAAATAATTTTGTGGCATTGTGCAGCATTTACATTCTTAAGTCTCAGACAATTATAGCAGTTATTTTAAATGGTCAAGACAGTTTTCAACAGAATTATATATAAGGTACAAAACTGAGTTAAGTATCTCCTTAAAAATTGAGATTTGTTAGGCTACTGTTGCTCCTTAATGGAAAACAGGATGTCCATTTTCTTTTCCAGCATAAAATAGTCAAGAATGGGCTCTTTTTTAAAATTCATATTTATATGCCGCCCTTCTCTGGAGACTCAGGGAGGCTTACAATGTTTGGAGCACAACCCAATGTGCTCAGCAATAGCCTTCATTCCATTGTATATGCCTGCTTCTTACTAAGTGGCATTTTTACAAAGTCAGCTTATTGCCCCCAACAATCTTGGGTCCTCAATTTACCTACCCCGAGAGGATGGAAGGCTGAGTCAACCTTGAGCCTGGTGGGATTCGAGCCTGCACTAATTGCAGGCAGTTGGAACTAAGTGCTAGGCATTTAATAGCCTGCACCACCAAGGCTCTTAAGGCCTACGAACTACAGGAAAATAAAATGAAATCATTTTCAAATTTGAACACACATTTCTCTCTCTTCTACACACAGCCTCAGAAGATGATTTAAACAAGTAAGATTCCTATCATTTGCTCGTAAAACTGAACCCTGAGTTTTGATTTATGCTTTTTTTTGTAACTGCTACCGTGATTAGAAGAAATTCTGACATATGTGAAATGTATGCCGATGTTAGAAGAACTCGTAGATCCTGAATCCCCCCTTCCCACCAAAAGTTAATGAAAAATAGTTAATTCAGTGAGATTTTGCATGCAAGTTCACCATGTATTTATTTGGTTTATGTGCCACCCATCTTGTCTAGACTTCTATAAATTCCATCTGTTTAATATTATTTCTTCTGCCTAGGAAACCCTAATATTCTAATTAGGTTCATAATTCTCTATGATATTTGGGACACTTGGATGGGGGAAATAGTCCATTACAAAGTAAACACAGAGTACAGTAGAGTAGAGTAGAGTAGAGTAGAGTAGAATAGAATTCTTTATTGGCCAAGTGTGATTGGAAACACAAGGAATTTGTCTTGGTGCAAATGCTCTCAGTGTACATAAAAGAAAAGATACATTTGTCAAGAGTCAAGAATCATCAGATACAACACTTATTAATAGTCACAGGATACAAGAAGCAATCAAATCATACTAGGAAACAGTCAATATAGATCGTAAGGATACAAACGACAAAGTTACAGTCATACAGTCACAAGTGGGAATGGATGGGTGATAAGGAGTGATGAGAAGATTAATATTAATAGTAGTGCAGGCTTTGCAAATAGTTGGACAGTGTTGAGGGAATTATTTTTTTAGCAGAGTGATGGCATTCAGGAAAAAACTGTCCTTGTATCTAGTTGTTCAGGTGTGCAGGGCTCTATAGCGTCATTTTGAGGGTAGGAGTTGAAACAGTTTATGTCCAGGATGTGGGGGGGGGGTCTGTAGATACTTTCACAGCCCTCTTTTTGACTTGTGCAGTATACAATGGAAGGCAGGTTGGTAGCAATTGTTTTTTCTGTAGTCCTAATTATCCTCTGAAGTCTGTGTCTGTCTTGTTGGGTTGCAGAACCAAACCAGACAGTTACAGAAGTGCAGATGACAGACTCAGTAATTCCTCTGTAGAACTGAATCAGGAGCTCCTTGGGCAGTTTAAGGTTTCTGAGTTGGCACAGAAAGAATACTCCTTGTGCATTTTTGATGATGTTTTTGATGTTAGGTACCCATTTTAGGTATTGAGATATGATAGAACCTAGAAACTTGAAAGTCTCTACTGATGATACTGTGTTGTCTAGTATTGCAAGAGGTGGTAATATAGGAGGGTTTCTCCTAAAATCTACCACAATTTCTACGGTTTTGAGTGTGTTTAGTTCAAGATTGTTCTGTTTGCACCACAAGGCTAGGTGTTCAAACTCCCATCTGTATGCAGATCTGTCATTGTCTTGAATGAGACCAATCACTGTTGTATCATCTGCAAACTTCAGTACTTTAATAGAGGTATCTTTTGAGATGCATAATAATGCATCTCAAATAATAATGATTTGATTATCATAATGGTTAAACATAGTAACCATATGTTACTATAATGTAGTATACTATAATGTATAAACCTCTCATGTAGGGTTATTAGGTATGGGAGGGGTCATGGGCATCAAATGGCAGATACAAGATTGAAGCCTGATTTTTTTTGAATGTACAATGCATGCAACATGTTACAAAGGGATGGGTTACAGAAGCTCCTGTTTTACCTAAAATATACTCTACAGCAGGAATATCACTTAAAGACCCATTAAATTAATTAGCTCTCATTCACACCTAGTACCAGTTGTATTACAATCCTGTTCCCAATCTACTATATACTATTCACTGCTCTCAAAATTACATCCAATATATGCAGGCATCAACTGAAGATGACCAACACATTAAACATCTCTAGTCAAATTCCAAACTCTCCTTTAAACAGTGAGGGTAGCAAGATGATAAGTTTGACTCCTATTTTGTTTCAGTCTTAACATAACTTCTTCAGGACTTTTTGTAAATCAGAACTCTTGAATATCACAAATGCTTGCTTTATGCATTTTAAATCTCAAGACCCTGGAATTCAGAAGTATTAAGAAGCTGGATTTATTAAAAAAACAAATTTTGTTTTAATAGTTCTCATCTTATTTAACTAGGTATTACCTAAAATCATTTTACTTATCAGGTTGTTATTAGAATTACAGAATCATAAAATTTGTAAGATACCTTAGAGGTCATCTAATCCAATCCTCTGCTCAGTTTAGGGTCCATTACAACATCTTTTATGGATGACCATCCAACCCCTACTTGAAAGCTTTCAGTTGTGAAAGCATAATCTAGGGTCTGACAGTTTGTATAGTTAGCATATGTTCCTCTTGAGACTAACCTGAATCTCGTTCCTTTATTTTTAACCCATTTGTTCTGGTCCTGCTCTTTTGAGAAGTAGAGAGCAAATCTACTCCCACTTCTATGACAATTTTCAGGTATTTGCAGACTATGTGGTAGCACTGTAGTCCTCATTCCAACTTGCTATCTCCTTAATGATCATTAATGATCTACATACAATATACTGGTTGGTCACATAAAAAACAGTTCTCTATTTCTGTTTATTTGTTTATTATTCTTTGTTTATTATTACCACACCACTCATCTCTCACAGATTTCAAATGTGAGTTACAGGAAAACCCATCTTTTTCATAGGAAGATTTGCCCCAGATTCTCTGTGCAGATCCTTTATTTACAATACTGTAGAGCAGGGGTTTCAAACTCGATTTCATTGAGGGCCACATCAGGGTTGTGTTAACCTCAGAGGGCCAGAGGGGGGGCATGGCTGGGGTGGGTATGACATGGGACTGCATCTCGGCAGTCATGGTTTTATAAACTTATAAAAATAGAAAAGCGTACATTTCTGTGATTTTATTTTTTTAATACATACCTGATCTACTTGATCACCCTATGAGAGAGACCAGATCAAAAAAGTGACTCCATAGGAAGACTAGAACTATAAGTTATTGACATAGGCAGAATCCTGCAAGCCTGAATATTTTATCTTTCCTTCCTTTTATAATATTCTGAATCAAGGATGTTCTCCTGCAGCACTCTGGCAGCCAAAATGGGGCATGGGAGGGCTGCACACGACCCCCCCTGCACCCCGTTCTGGGCCTGGATGGTCTCCTGAAGCACTCTGGCAGCCAAAATGGGATAGGTGGAGCCACACGCAGCCCCACCCCATGCTCCCTTTTGGCTGCCAGAGTGCTGCAGGAGGCCATCCAGACCCAGAAAGGCGCCCTGCACCCCATTTTTGATAGCAGACGCGCTGTGGGCTGGTTGTTTGCTATTTCCAGGCCAAGCCAGATCTAAGCACTGCCTTGAGTTTGACACCCCTGCTGTAGAGTGTCACTTCAACAGTGAGGTGGGCATAATATAAATTTAATAAATATTATAACCCAACAGTCTTTTCCAAATTTGCAAATTTAGTATAGTATATATACAATATGGTTTGTAGTTACTAACTGTGAGTAAACAAGTCTTGCTAATTTAATAAGAGCAGTCATCAGGCTTTACTACTTAAAGAATTTGAACATTTAATTCTAGTATTCAGAACAGGTTCTTGGCTCAGCATTATTTAATCTCAGCCACATCCTGATTGTACCTGATCGTACCAGTCTCTGACTACTAAATTTTAGATTGTCCAAGAACATTTGACTATATTTGAAACGTACTCATGCCTTTTTTACACAGATATCATATCTGAGTAAAATATCCACAACTACTTTATATATTTGCAAACTATTAGGTCAGTGTTTTTCAAGCTCAGCAACCTTAAGTATGCTGGCTGGGAAATTCTGGGAGTCCACAGAACCTAAGCTTGTTAAGGTTGAGAAACACTGCATTAGGTCCTTAATTCGCTAATCTTCGTTTGTTCTTCATACAAACAATCTGCATGAACAGTGTTTTTCTTAGCAAGTCAATAAGCAGAATTTCATTTTGTAAGGCTGTAGAAAGCTTGCTAAACAAGTTGTATTTTACTGCTTAGCCTGATCGTTCACATTCATAAATAACCATAATAGTAGTAGCAAGTACTGAGGGCAAAGGAATAATTCCAGTGATTCTTGAATCAGTGTCTAGGAGACTGGGGGAAGCAATATTACTATCTTCTTACTACAGAGCATTGCATATAAATAACTTAACCATATTAATAGCAGCTTTACTCTAGCTGGACTCTGTTATACACAAGACCTAAATATAACTTCCACGGTATTACTGAATGACCTCTACAGAATCTCTCACTCTCCCATCAATATGCTTAGTCTACCTTTATTTAATTACACTATAAAATGTCTCATGTGATTTTTTTACTCTGAGTCCCATCAGCATTGCAGATAAGTGTACAGGTGTATAATTTTCATATGTCAAGCAGCTACAATGTACATTTTGCCATAATCAGTTCAATTCAGCTTTAGCAAATAGCCATGCTGATAACTACCAACTGTCTTTACAGCACTTGGAGTTATAATCAACATCAATGCATGTAAATAGGAATAGAGAAGAAATATCTTAAGAAATATTTCAAGCAATATAATAAAGGCCTATAGCAGAATGCTGTATCATGAATGTCAGTAGCATAAATTAAAATTTTTAAATATGGGATAAGGATCTAGGAACTGCTACATTGAAATCAGAGTTTGACTCAAGGATATCGGATATTATTTTCTTTTTTTAAACAATTCTGCAGTTTTAAAATTGCCAAGCAACGATGGGACAACAATTTGTTAATTTAACTCTATACACACACTTGATATGAATATTCGATACTGGATTAATAACAACAAAGAATGTAAATCTATTCATAGTTGATTGGCATCATTTTAGAAACTTCAGTAAGACGCAAGAGAAAAGATTTACTTGTAAATTAAGGCATAAATGTGATTAAATTAGAAAAATATAGTGGTGAATGAAGAAGAAAATATTATATTTTGAGTGATAAAAATACTAATTATTTTCCTTCAAGCGAAAAATGATTTTCTAATTCATTCATGAACAAAAAGTAAATAAGTCAAGAAAATGTCTATGGAGTCACCCAGTCTGTCAAGAAAACTAAATATCATGATAGAACAAGCATAGAATTTTAAAAATTCAGAAACCAGATTTTGGGATACTAGATGAAAAAGGTGGAAAAAGTAAGGAAGATTAGGGATACATTCCTTTATGTTATTTTATTAATAATGCTCTCAATAATAACATTTTTAATTAGCCTTTTTAATTAGTTGCTGAATGTTTATGAAAATGTTGAATAAAAAAATGTTTTAAACTGGTAAGCTTGTAAAAAAGGACAATACTGTCATTCAAAAGCTGGCATCACCAAGGTAGGGAACATCTATTAGGATGTGAAAGAAAACACAGACAAATTTACCAAATTAAGGAAAAATGCTGGCCTAAATAAACTTGCGTGGAGAATGAAAAGCTTGGCAGATGATCAGTTAGCATGTTGTTCAGTCTGCCATTCATTTGCAACATTTTGAAATGAAGAGTTTCCTACCTCTCAATCATATTTTATTTAATTTGAGCAACTTCCACAAAATGATTGTGTGTTGCTTTTATGCCTGAGCACTCTCTGCATCCATATCATCACTGTTCTTCAAAAGAAGAACTGTTTCTTATGAAGAAACCATCTCAACTAGCACACAGAAGCAGCGGCTGGAAAAACAATTATGTAATTAGTGACAACTTATTTCCCATTGCTGCAGACTCTTTTTGCGTTTCACCTTCCATCTCTGCTTTCTGTTAATGCTGATGCCTCAGAGCTTGTCCCATCAATGTTACTAAACTAAGTAGAAAGACAATTTTGGTACTGTTTCTCAAATAGGATTGTTTTATTTATTTGAAATAATCGCAGAAAAAAATCCCATCACATGGCAAGCTAAGTGCAAGGACAGGAAAAGGCTGGGGGCAACTGTTTCACACACAAGATCTTAGTTTGAATATGGTGATAGTAAGGGCTATAATAGGTTAAACTAAATCAGTTGTGAGATAACAGGACTGAAAACAGCAGCCATACAGAAACATCCTCATTTACTATTCCCAATTAAAACTAACACAAAATTCAGTGATTTTGAAAATTTGCCAGTTTAAATGAACTGGATAGAGAAGTAACATAGTGAGAAATTATCCATATTTTGTCACAGTTTTATCTAAATCGAACTCCTTCAATGTTGCTTAAGAAATATCACCTGTGGTATATGTGACATTGTTTCCCAAATAAATGCAAATAATGATAGTCAGAGCTTGCATATTACTGGATCGTTCAACAATTGATATCAACACCATAAGAAGTGAGAGAGTCTGATAGTGTATGAAATAGCTAGACACCACAGATTTCTCCACAAACATTTTAAGGATCTAGAAAAAAGCCTTGTAAGATTTGCTTTCTTCCTTTGAAACAAATAAAAAATCAAGTACTACATTATTAAAACAATTAAATTCCAACTACAAATAATTTGCTCTTTATAGTGAGGACATGCTAATGTATTTTTCATCATATCTCAATAAAAACTCAATGAAAAACAGCAGCAGTCATATATTCAACCAGAATGTATTGGTTTTGTTGAGCATAACTCACATTTGGGTCTGTTTCTAATATGGTCATTTTAGAACCACAATTTGTATATGGTTTTCAACAAATCAATATGTGCTGAAAATCAGCTTGTGTGGCTAGCATGCACATCATGAAAAGCCAAAATGCAGTTGTTTTCTTTTGAACTGGCTTGCTGCATGAATCACCAATTCTGGTTTGCAAACCATGAATGCTGCATGTTTAAAATGTGTTGTGTGAGTTCAGCCAATGGGCTTTACTAAATAAGTCATGACTAAGTAACTTACAGGACATGATGTCTGACTGAATTCAAGAAATACACAGATTATAAATAAGCATTAATTGGATAATTTATTTACATTATTCAAATTTATATAGGCCATCTTACTAAAGGTGACTCTTTAACCATTGTTAAAAATAGTAGATAAAAATATAATTATGAAAAAAGCCTGTTTAATCAGAATTGAGTTCCATTCTTTATCCTACCATCTGAATGCAATACTTCTCATGTAGTACAAACACCAACCAAACATTATGAGATACTAAAATGATAGCAATGTTGATATTAATTTTAACACAATTTCTTCCTTAATACCTGCATATTTTAATATGATTAAAATATATAAAGTAACCTGATTTTAATGACAAATTTACAATTGTATAAGAGAGAGAGAGAGATCAGTATCTTGGACTGCACATTAGGTAAACAACCACTTGGGATCTTTATATTAAAACATATTATATGTGTGATCATGATTCAAAAATCCCATATAATACAGTCCTTTATTTGAATAAAGCTGTTGAGAGCCAAAAATGTGGGCCTGATTGGGATTAATTGCAGGGGTGATATATAAATATGATTTTCATTTTTAATGTTTTAATCCTAATTTTACATATTTACATTCTGTGTTTTATATTCTGTATTTTTAATTTAATATGGTTTATGGGCTAATCAACAATAAAGTTATTGCTACAAATTTGCAAGTTGTGTCTGAAAATGTGTAACTTAGTGGCATTTTAGATGCCAGCATTCTGAAGCAGGGCACTTACTGTCTTGAATAAACTCATGAAATCCAGAGGTTATTGTGTTTCCTGTCTTCAAAGTGTGTTTAAGTGTTTAAGCTAACAGGGTTTAAAAACCATTTCTGATCCTTTAACTTCTTAGTGACCCTCAATAAGTCATTCAAAGTGAGTGCCCCTTCTAGTTCCTGTATCTTTGCCAGCAGGGTTTTATATAAATAGAAACAAAAGGAAGTACATGTACTCAAAGCAACTAAGCATTTTTCCAAAGCTGCCTAATCAAACTATCAGTCAAAAGGCACAATCATTTGGTAGAAGTCAACACATTTAAACAGTTGACCTACTAGCAAAAGGCCTTATTTATTACATTTTAATCCTAAAGGAAAGAGGCAAACAGTTCAAGATTTGTTTTAAGCATGTTTGAATAAGTTTTTGTTTTGCAAGCTACTTTTACTCTAAAGGCAAGGTTTTTCAATCTTAGCAACTCCCAGAATTCCACAGTCAGCAAATAAAATTCACATACTGAAGCCTTCTGATACTCACTAGTGTCTTATGGGATCCATATTGATCCACAGACCAATTGCAGCTTAGTTATTAAGGATAAAATTAATAATTGGGCTACAATGATTTCTGACCTTTTAATCTTTGTATAAGTTTCAAAATCAACAGACTAGCCCACATTTCAAAGAACAATACCTGGCTTGTCAGGAAATATATAAACTAATTCAAGTAGACCACATCTTCCTAAATATGGTAGAAATATTAGGTTCCTTAAACTTGAGCAGTGAAACAGATATTACCAGCTTCTTTTGTAATTCATTTAAATCAATTCCATTAGTCTACATGTTTCTATCACTAAAATGTTTCCAGTTGGTTCTGTAAACTATGCTACTATAAATAATATAGGACAAAAAAAATCAAAGACAATATCCCCTTCCAGAATGGATAAAAATAGTTAGTGAAGACCAGCCTTCCTTATTTATACACTATAATATGCTATGGTTTATATATTACAATAGCTAGATTCCAAATTCAACATGAAACCCCAAATATGGCTTAACATAATTTAGGAATCCAGTCATTAACTAAATCAGGCAGATAACTACCATATGAAGGAGTCAAACATTAGGTTATCAAAGTACTTTTACACACTTTTACAGAAAAATGAGGAAAGAGAAGTTTGTCTTTACTTGTGAACAAAAACTCACTTGCTTTTTAAGAGCTTTGTAAATCTTTAATTTAAAATTTACATTAATTTTTTTATCCTTACTTCCAGCTACTTGGTTATGAGGCTTCCTCTTTTTCTATATTGTTGTTGCTGAATGCACAGACAGCCAAATGTTTAGACTGGATTTGGCATTTTTATCCACCTATTGAGTCCTGTGCTACATTTTGTCAATGTAGATAGTATTCAAGCAGTTCTTTAGATGCATTATTAAAGTTGAATTTTTTCAAAGAAAAAATGTGGGAAAGACATTAGACGTTAGAATACTGAACATTACATTAAGACTGAAAACTATATTGAAATTCTAGAGAATTATACATTTTACATTGATTTTTATTTATAAGGGACTTCAGATACTATACAACTGCATGTCTAAATAAGTTTACAAATTAACATTAATGTATAAGACATACAAGGGCTTCACCAATCCAAATTTCTTTCCCCCCACAATACCCTGTAATTGCAGAAGTCTTTGTAAGCCGAGCCAATTAGCTTGCAACTCAACTACTTTCCCAGAAGAAACCTTTCACAAATAATTTTGCAGCATCTCCTTTGGAACTATAGGGAAAATAATTTCCCACTGGTCAGAAATACTACCTCAATTTGGTAATCAAAACTCAAAATGGCACTGGCTCTCCCCAGTCTGTCTGTCTGTCTTGTCTGTCTGTCTGTGTCTGTCTCTCTCTCTCTCACACACACACCTCAAACTTTCTTAGTTGATCATGGAAGTAACTTTTTGTTACTTTTTAATTTAGTGAATTGTTTCTTTTCCACTATGAAAACAAACACAGCAAGAAATGCAGGGAAGAGGTGGCATTTTCTCTCCTTCCCTGTTGGCCTGCTGAAGACACCACTGGTTATCTCATTCAGCTACAAAGTGAGGACCACCTGTAGTGTGGTACAATTGTGAGGATCCTACTGGAAGTCACTATTCTTTATTATGTACAGCAGAATGCTTAAAATGGTAAAGGAGATCTGAGTTAAGAATGCAACTGTCTCTTTAGGGTAGGGTTTCCCTATATTGACAACATTAAGAAGTATAGACTTCAATTCCCAGAATTCTGGAAGTTGAACTCCTGGTGGTGTCTCATTATTGCCAGAGTTGGGAAACCTTGCTGCAGGAGAAAGGGCATTTCATTGGATGTGAAAGAAATGCACAGTGCAACCTGACACTTTTCAGAAAAGCCAGAAAATTGCATATCTGACAATTTCTCTTAACTAGAAGCAAGTAAGCATATCCAAGCCACTTGTCTTAGTCACACCTTTATCCATAGCCTGGAGCATCACACAAAGCAGAGTTCCTCTTGCAGTTGTTGTTTTTTTAATTACATTTATATGCCGCCCTTCTCCGAAGACTCAGGGCGGCTTACAATTTTTGGAGCACAACCCAATGCGCTCAGCAATAGCCTTCATTCCATTGTATATGCCTGCTTATTACTAAGCAGCATTTTTACAAAGTCAGCTTATTGCTCCCAACAATCTTGGATCCTCAATTTACCTACTCTGAGAGGATGGAAGGCTGAGTCAACCTTGAGCCTGATGGGATTCGAGCCTACAGTAATTGTAGACAGCTGGATCTTAAGAGCAGGCATTTAACAGCCTGAGCCACCAAGGACTCTTGGTTCACAAGCTTGGTTTATAGACCCTAAGCAAGTCACCTTAAAATAGTCTCTTTCTCCTACAATCTTTGGAAATTCCATACTTGGTTATAAAATTCTGCTGTGTTCCTCTGAGCTTTTCTGCATATGTTAAATGCATGGATGGGAGATAAAATATCAGTTAATTATAACCAGGTTCAATACCTACCCTGTCTTGGCTATAGCTGTGTTGAGTAAACCTGATCCTAATTAGCCTAGGTGAAAGAAAGCTGCACAAAAGCAATTTGATGCAAGAATAGTATGGGGAACATGGACATTATCTTTATTTACAGCAGCACTTTCTAACTCAGAAACTTTCTAAGCTAAAAGATGTTCAGAGGGAGTCCAAATTGTCCAGAATCTTTCTTAAGGACATCAACCAAAAAGGGGGGAAAGAGAAGCTACAGGACCAGAATCACAGATCTTTCATTCTTTACAGTTATCACACAAGGACAATCAATTCTAAACTTGCTAGAAATTTTACCTGCTCAATTGTTTAGTGTGGCCATTGAACTCAGTGAAGATATTTTATTATTTTGCATACTGATTCTAACAGATAAAATGTTTCATACTCAGACCATAATTTCTCTTTGTAGCAGCCACCCTTCAAGAAAAAAAAATACCCACTTTACAAGGAAAGCAGAAGCAGAAACTTTTGAACTCAACTTTTCTTTCTCGGATCCTCCTCCTTCAGCCTTTCTCATTAAAGCCATGAGAATATTTTAAGGGAATGACCAAAAGCAATCGAGAAAGAACCGATTACTAAGCCATATGCACTTTTAGGATGTCCAAGTTTGGCAGACGTGCTTTACAGGATAAAAGCTTTTAGGGAGGTCCAAGAGGAGGATGAAATCTGAACCACTTCTTGGCAACTGAGGGCATCGCTTGGCTTCACCTTCCTCTTGGGAGCTTTCTGCCATTTAGGAAAAGAAAGGAAGAAGTGAAAGGGGCCTTCTAAGCCTAGCGCTCACTGCACACCCACTAATGTATGTCAGCTCTCAAATAAGGCACGTTAGAGCGTTCGTTTATTGGTGGATTAGGAGATTGCTTTTCTCGCTTTTTAAAAGCTGCAACACCCGGCCAGGTCGCTTTCCACATACTTGGCGGTTGTGCGCAAGCGCAATAGAGATCAATCCAAGGAGCCCTTTGACCAGCCGCGACATCCTTGCCAACTTTGCTCTTAAGCCCTAGCAGTGCCTAAAGCTGGCGGGGGGGGGGAGGAAAGTCATGGCTTGGGTTATTACTTTGCGCGCTCCCGTTTGACCCCTTCAGTTTGAGTCCATCGCGGCCGCAGCGGCAGGAGCTCAGGACCCGCCGAGCCGAAGAAGACTTCGCCGGGACTGCAGTCCCTTCAACGCGGCTCCTTCCCTAGAGGCAGCCGCAGCAGCACCGACTCTGCCAAGAGCCTTCGGAGAAGCGCAAGGACAGGACGCAGCGCGAGCTGCCGGGCAAGGGACAGAATCGTCGGCTCCCCCTTTTCCAATGAGAACCCCCCGTCTCCGCTGCCGCGCTTCCTATTGGCCCGCCGGCGTCTCCCAGATCCGGAGACAAGGGACCCTCGCTCGCAGTCGCCCCTGCCGCAGAGCTCAGCCAGCTGACCCAAAAGAAAAAAAAACTTTCCTTCCCACGCGAAAGTTCAGCCTTTGCGTGGGCAGAGGGTACGCGGAAGGACACCTCCAGCGCTCCCCCCTCCCAAGGTCTAGAGCAAAAACTTCAGTTACCCTCCTCCGCTCCCCGCCTGCACCCACCGCCTCACAGCCTATGAAGGGGCCAGAGAATTGAAGGGGTAGCCAGAACATCCTCCTCTCCCTCATCCCTTTGCAGCCCAGGGGTAACCAAAAGCACTCACCTATCGCGTCCGGAGCTGCTCTTCAAAGCGCAGCTCCAGCACAACTTGGTTTATCTTCGGTAGCTACTGCAGGACGCTTCGCTCAGCGCCGACTTCGGAGCTGGTGCGTTGAGCCTATGCGCGCACTCGGGGCGCGCGCTCTCTCGCTCTCTCTCTCTCACACACACTCCTTTCCCTCCTCCCTTTCCCTTTGGTCCGTTTTCTGTCTAGTGCGCGTGCTCAATCCCGGCCGGCGACTGGAAGGGAGGACCTTTTCTTGTACCTTGAGGGATTGACCACACCTGCCTTTCTCGGTGACGTCACGGCATTCCGCGCTACCTGGCTCAACCAGAAGCGGGAGGGGAGGGGAGTTGTCTTTCGCGCCAACTGAAGGCTTTTTACAGTAATAGGGACGTTATTAAGGCAGAAAGCAGAAAGCAATTCCTATTGCTTGCCAATTGGTAATCGCGGGCCAGATTTAAAAGCTTCCTGTTAAATTATACGGGAAGGACTTACGTTGGAGAAAAAGCTGCAGGTTCTTTTTTCTTCCCTACGCGGGGTTTTGTTCTCGCTTCTCTTATTTTAATAATACACGATACTAGAAACGAAGCAGCGAAAAGCTTCAGTACTGTACAGGCTGTCATCCTGAAAAAGAACAGTGGCAACTGCACCAATTTGGATTTAGGAAATACAAATCCTGTAGGTCCAAGTCACAGCTTATTTTAAAAGGAACTCTCCTTCATAAGGAAAATAAACATAAACATGGTAAACTAAGTCGCAAAAGTTTAAAGGCACAGTAAGCATATGAAAGCACTCTGCTGTTAAAGAAAGAGAATATGTGCAGAACTTTCTTACCATGCACAATTTGATGTTTTCCTAGAAGTAAATCGGTGTAGAGGCATTTGACATCAATAAAGTTTGCTCCATTTTCTGCTTGCAGCCTTCCAGAAACACTCGGACTACATCCTCTTACAAAGTCTTACAACAGCCTGCTTTGGTGTTCCATCAGTCTTGGGAGCTAATTGTTATTAGCAATTTTCTAGGATTTAATTTCCAGAAGAAAAGTTTAGCGATCATATCTTTATATTATCAATTTATTTGGTACCTTCACATCATTTTTTAACATCATTCTCCAACTGCCTTGTTTTTTATCATGTCCATCTTTGATAAAGATTTCCCTTTTATTTCTGGAATCTGTTTGGACCTTGTTCTTCCCATTTCATTATTACTTTCAATTTCTTTGCACTCCTGATTCATAACTACAAGTTTCTTCTTGTAGTTTCTTCTAGCTACCTCCATGTAATTTCTTCCTGCTTTTTTTCTGGCACTTGACACCAATTTGGGCAATTTTTTTTATGCTTGTTGCTTTCTTTAGTAGTTTCAATATACTGTATCAGTTAAAAGTCTTTTTGATGGCCTTTTGCTTTCTGCATTTTAAGATAGAGGTTTCTTTTGCTTTATCTCTGATGATATGAATTTTGCAATGATTGAGGTACTCTGTTTATTAAATATAGTCCATTAAATTTATTGCTGATCTTTACGACATGACCATGTAGACTGTACCTTAATGAGCCAGTTGTTTTCTTGAAGTTATAGTTTTGAAAGAGGAGTTCACAAACTGAGCTGCAGTAAGTTAAAATCTTGGTTTTGCCAGCTGACTAAAGCTTCAGCATCTTTGCTTGCAAACTCAAAAGCATATAATCAGCTTGATTGATCAGTTTGATCTAGCCCAGTGGTGGCTAACCTTTTTGGGCTTCTGTGCCAAAAATTGCATGCGTGCCAGCACCCAGAATACAATGCGTGCTCCCCTCCCCACACCCCCTGCGCATGCGCACGCAAGTCCCCCCTGCCACCCATTTACCTGCACTGTGGCTTACTGCTGGGTTTTTTTCTGGTTGGTTTGAGGCCTTTTTTGGCCTCCCAGAGGCTTGGGAAAAGCCTCTGCAAGGCTTTTCAGGCTGAATTATAGGCCCATTTCGTCACTTCAAAATGAGCCTATAATTCGGCCTGAAAAGCCTTGCAGAGGCTTTCTCCAAGCCTCTAGGAGGCTGAAAAAGGCCTCTAACCAACCTGAAAAAAATCAGCTGTGAGGCGCGCGCATGCATAGTGAGGTAAGTTTGCCTGCGGCTCGCATGCCAGCACAAATGGCTCTGCGTGCCACTTGTGGCACGCATGCCATAGGTTCACCATCACAGATCTAGCCAAGGAGGTTCATGTATAGATTCATCATTTTAGATTATTGGAAAAAGGTATTTATTGTAAAATGGATTTTTCTTTGCGAAACTTTTAATGTGTCTCCTACTTATTTTCATACACTAAAGCCAAATGTTTACATTATTCAGATGCTACTTTACTTGTAACTTTTTCCATTGTTCCTAATATCCGTTTTGACAACATCAACTTTGCCTTGCACCATCGCTTTTATGTTCCACATTATAATCTTATACATATCTTTGCAGCATTGAACTTTTGCTTCTGGCCTCATCTGGCACTGGCTGCTTTTCCACCTTTAATCCAGCCACATTGTAACAGATAACAGAGTTGGAAGGGACTTTATAGGTCATCTAGTCCACCACCACCCCCGCCCAAGCGGGAGACCCTACACCATATCTGATAAATGGCAGTCCAATCTCTTCTTGAAAGTCTCAAGGGATGGCACTCCCACAACTTGCGAGGGCAAACTGTTCCATTGGTTGATTGTTCTCACTGTCAGAAAGTTTCTCCTTATATCCAGGTTAAATCTCTCCTTGTTCAGTTTCCATCCATTATTCCTTGTCTGCCCTTCGGGTGCTTTAGAAAATAGCTTGACCCCTTTCTCTCTGTGGCAGCCCCTCAAATATTGGAAGACTGCTATCATGTCTCCCCTGGTCCTTCTCTTCACTAGACTAGCCATGCCCAGTTCATGTAACCGTTCTTCATATGTTTTAATCTCCAGTCCCGTAATCATCCTGGTTGTTCTTCTCTGTACTTTTTCTAGAGTCTCAATATCCTTCTTATAATGTGGTGAACAAAACTGTATTCTAGGTGTGGTCTTACTAAGGCTTTATAGAGTGGTATTAGTACTTCCCTTGATCTTGATTGTATCCAAGGCTATTTTTATTTGCCCGCTTCTTCTAGTTCATTATATGCCTTACAACCTGGCAGTCTCTTCTTCAAAATACAATGATGACATAATCCCTGTTGCATACATACCTTTAATCTCCTTGACAAAAATACTGGAGTGACCTACCATTTCCTTTCGACAGGATCGTATTTAGTCTGTCCACTCTTTTATGACCCACTCATCATGGGTGACTCTCCAGGAAGTGTTCACTCCCAAAGTATAGTCCAGCATCACTGGAATACACAAGTTCCTTTACCACAACAAAGTAATGAGCCATAAAGGGATTGTAAATACCTCTCTTGCTATCAGGAAATTTAGTTGAATAGTTAGCTGGAATATGTTTTAATGCAGTTTTCAATAAGCTGTTTACTACAAGATCTAGATTCCACATAAAATTATTCACACAGAAGATTATTACCCGCATTTAAAAAAAATTGAATGCAGTGTTGAACATCTTAGGGGACATTATTATCATTGAACCAGGACAAAAGTGAATAGAATGTGCTTTCAGCTTATTTCCCATTTACATAGTACATATTTACTCTAGGGCAAAAAGCATAAAATACCTGCATAAACTTTTACTTCAAGAGTCCTGATATTTGTTTGATGAATAATCACCTAACTTAGACATTCCACTGATGGAAAGAGATAGTATAGAGCTTAGAAATTTGGGCCTTTATGAAAGTAATATCTGAAGATTAAGGCCTTTGACTGTCTCTAATTTAGATACTGCCCATCTAACTCACAAAATGGTTCTGGGTAGTATACTATTAAATGTAAAAATGTAAGAACCATATAAAATACACATCAATAAAAAAATAAATAAGGTAAAAAGTAAAAGATAGACTGCCAAGGCATCCACTAGAGGTGATATTCAGCAGGTTCTGACCGGTTCTGGAGAACTGGTAGCGGAAATTTTGAGTAGTTTGGAGAACCGGCAAATCCCACCTCTGACAGGAGATTTTACAGTATCCTTCCCCTGCCACGCCCACCAAGCCACACCCACAGAACCGGTAGTAAAAAAAAATTGAATCCCACCACTGGCATCAACCACCTCCTGCTCAGTGTGAGCCCCGTGCCAGCTGGCAGAACCAGACCTTCAAGCTCCTTCAAAAGGCCAGGAGAGCAAAGGCTTGTCTCAACTCTGGATGAAGACTATTCCAGGAGGGTGGAAGCAACAGCAGATAAGTTCCTGGATTCTGCCAGTCAAAGTGACAGGGTTCATAACATATCTTCCTTACCTGAAAAGGTGGGGTGGGCTGATGTGATGATTAGATGGTTCCTTAGGTAACCTGGCCCCATGCCATGTAGGATTGTAAAGGTAATAACCAACACCTTGCATTTGATCCAGAAGCAACAATTATCTAATGTAGCTTCCATAGTGAAGTGTTATATGTGCCATCCTTGGGAGTGCAAAATAGCTTGAATGGCCACATTCTGCACTCACTGAAGTTTCTGAATACTCTTCTAGAGTAACCCCATATAGAGCACATTGCAGTAGTTCGTATGGGAGATGACCCAGAGTATGAGCGACTAAGCGATTTAAAAAAAATAATCAATTTTCTTAAGTCTTAAGAATTTCTTAAATATTATAACTTAACCACTCAACAATCTACTAAGGAGAGAAAAAGATTGAGGAAGGATATAGAGGCTGCATGATGCAATAAAGAGTATTGATTTCGAATTCATGTATCTTAAAACCATGGCAGGATGCTTTTTTTTACAGAAAGAAAGATACAACAATTGTGAGTGATATATAGATGGCAACACATCTAGAGGAAGTAGATAAATCTGGATATCTTGGTAGAATGTTTAGTAAAGATAGAAACAAAGAATTTTAAAAATATGCAAATGCTGGTAGAAAGGTAGCAGATAGGGATACATGGCTAAGGATTGCTGAAATAAATTTCTTTGTCACTGTAAGCTGGATGTGTTAAGAGAAATGAACAAAAAAGTTGAAGCCTACAGTATGTGCAGAAGAAGTGATAAGGCCAAGAATGAGTAGAAGTGATAGAATGTGTACATGCAGGAGCATGTACACATGATTTGTTGTTGTTGTTTTTTGTCAACAAAGAGCTTTCTCAGAAAGAGGCCCAGATCAAGAGGCCACACAATCCTAAATCGGAAAGGGGGGAAGAATTTCAGGATAGCACCCCCCCAAAGCAATTAATCCAGGCTGCGCAGGAACACAAGGCTGCACCACCCACATGACCCACGGGAACCCTCCCCACCCACTCACTCCTTACCTGGCAAACTTGCCTGCTAAGTTGCTATTTTTCCTTTTTTTTTCTTTTTCTGACCGTCAGCTGTTCTGTTGTGCCAGGAGATTTAGATTAGCTGAAAAGCAGGAAATTGTTGCATTTCTTGCTTTCTAGCTAATCTTTACATCTTAGGCTCTGCAGAGCCGAACCTTCCTTAGGACTGAAGCTTCTATTATTCAGTGCAGGTAGCCGATTGCAGATAGATAGATCTCTAAATGAATCTGTAATTATGTGAGCAACTCAATCTGCCTGCCTGCTTTGCCTGATTTGGGGTAAAAGTTGCTCTTTTTTTAATAAAAAATTCAATATTTACATAAATATTTATAATATTTACATACAAGCCATGCCCCATCCAGTCACATGACCACCAAGCCACACCCACAAATTACACCACACCCACAGAACCAATTGTTAAGAAATCTGAATCCCACCCCTGCCTCTGTGTGTTTTTGTGTGTGTGTGAGAGAGAGAGAGAGAGGGAGGGAAGGAGAGAGAGAGAGAGAGGTTAGATCAGATCTCTCTTTCTCTCTCCCACCAATGTCAGCAAGCCACCGTCAGTCAAAATTCATATTAGTTGTCCCCAGGATTTAAAATTATGAGTTTGGTGGTCCATGCAGGGGTGGGATGCTACTGGTTCTGCCCGGTTCTAAAGAACTGGTAGCTCTGAAGAGCAGCAGACACCAAACTGGTTCTTTGTTTGCTGCTGTTTGGCCCACCTGCCCGCCCGGGCTCTTACCTGTCATTTATTTCCTGCTTTTTCAACCTCAGCTGCTTTATTTATTTATTTATTTATTTATTTATTTATTTATATTGGGATTTATATGCCACCCTCTCTCCCGAAGGACTCAGGGCAGCTCACAATAATAAAAACATACAATACAAAATTTAAAATTTAAAAAATATCAAATAGAAATCCCAATAATTCAATTAAAACCAATACCAGCTAATATAATATATATGCTTTGTGCGGCACAGCTGAGGTTGAAAAAGCAGGAAAAAAGAGGCTTTTCAAATGCTGCGCATCCACGCACAGCGCTTTTCAGCTGTCCAGGCAGCACAGCTGATGGGTTTGTTATACACGCACATAGCACGTGTCAGGTGCGTGTGTGCAAGAAGCATGCATGCGCGCGCAAAAAATAGTCACCGAACCGGTAGTAACACCGGTTGAATTCCACCCCTGGGTCCATGAGGTCCTAAAGGTTGGCGATCCCTGTTCTAAAACACTTTAATGGCGTCTTTGTGTAAGTCCCTGCCATCTTGTTCCTAAGAAAGTGTGAAAATTAACAAGATAGGGAAAACACATTGAGGATGAGTTCTGGAATTCTCTCCAATTCCTTTGGTTGCAGTGGCCATAAGAACTGTAAGCATGAAGTAATATTCATTGCATATATTGGCATGCATGTATGCATATTCCCCCCAGGGGCTACTAAGAATTGTGCATATGTATTGCTTACAGTCTGTGAGGGTTTAATGGATTCATATGTATTGCATGGGTGTGTATTTTTTGATGTATGTGTGTGTTCAGTGTGAAGCATAGGGAAAGATGTGTATGTCCTGAATCAGTTTAGGGGATTAGAATAGAGAAGTCATAAATATTCTGAGGTTCCACCCATTCATCTCTCCTATAGGAATTTGTTGGGTTGTTGTTTCCATCTTCCTTTAAACACTGGGCTAATTGGCCCATTTCAAACCTGATCTTTCAGAGAATTATCTGCTGACAGAGAAGATGGATAGAATCTACCAAAGCCCCACTGCATAATTTCTTTGTAATATCGTTAGGTTAGAAAGAAAAAGAGAATAAATGTAAACAATGACAAAACTTATGTGACTGCTTTTATTTTATTTTTGAAATTATGGTAATTTCATGCATGCACAAAGACAGTATAAGTCTTATACTGTCTTTGTGCATGCATGAAATTGCCATAATTTCAAAAATAAAATAAAAGTCACGTAAGTTAGCTCTAAATGATGGGAGCAACTCAGAAGTTTTATGGGATTTGCGCATTACAAATCGTGCTTTCCCTTGAGTTGGACACAATCCAGCTCAAGATTTCAATCTTCTGCATACCTTCAACTTTTTGCATAGCTTCAGTTTGGCTGCTCTAAGGACTGGCCTGCAGTTCTTAGTTTGGATCATTGCTTCAAGGAATGAAGTATTTATAGGTTTCTATCCTAGCATGCAGAATTCAGACAGGGTTGTCACCACCAAAGTCAGGAAATGTTTTTTGCTGCTGATATCAAAGGGGTGGGTTTTAAAGAAAAATATGCTACTTTATGGTGGGTTTGTGCTACTCCCATAGCCAGCCCTCAACAGACATCAAAAAGTAACATTTACTGATGACATTAAAAGTATCAGTTTGATGTAATTGTTTCTGAATTGACTTCTATTCTCTCTCTTTCCCTCATATTCCTGTCTGACCAACTTTGGGTTTCTTCAGAGTAGGATTTGAATCCACCTCCATTCCAATTAGAAGTCTTGGGCATATTTTAAAGCTTGTAGGAAATCTGTTGCATTTATTAGTCAATTTAATTTCAACCCTATGCAAAATAGCATTTTAGACCTTTGTAAAAAAAAATTCTGTTCATTCCCCATACACCCACTGCTTGGGAAAGAGAAGAGACAGAGTTGGAAGAAGATAGAAAATTATTGGAAACAGAAAGGGGATTCTTTAATTTTCTCACATTGGAGGAAACCAGACCAAGATGAAAAAGAAGTATTGGACGAGGATTGTCTCATATTACTGGAGGCAGTGGACTTAACTGAAAATTTATGGGCAAAGGTAATGTTTTCTGATTTTGAACCTGCAACGTAAATCCTTACCTTGAATATTCTTCCCAATGTCTAAAACTGTATGTGCACTAATGGCTAGATAGAACTACCTGTTCTGGAATGCAAAATGTGGGATGACCGCTAGATGGTGGCAAAGAGGCATTCTTTGATGACATAAAAGTCTGAGTTCTGCAGCCCAGATATAGTAGCCTGGTAAAGCAATATTTATTGAACCTGCAAAGAAATATAGTACCAGGTTTTAAGGCTATGCACTTTGGGAGTAAAAGGATACTCAGAATCAAGATTTTCTCCAGAATAGACCCAGTTTTATGAAATTTATGAGTTCCAGCTGAATCTGTGTGAAATATAGGTGCTGAATAGAAGGAAGACTTTTGTTGAGCATTGTATATTAACTATTTATTTTGTATTAATTTATGACAAATACCATTGAATGTGGCCCGCGACAGTCTTACCAATTGGCAAGCTCTATACTATTGATAGTTTTGGTTATTTTGATTCTTGGCATGGATTTCTGCTCTTTCTTATCTTCTTGCCAGTCCAAGTACCACTGTTGCACTAAGTTTGGCTTCTAAAATCATAAGTTCTGCTTGTGTAATCTTTGGATAGGATTTGTATCCAAAAGGCAGAATGAACATTTATACTCAATGTTTCATTCTACCCCCTATTACTGTTTGTTCCAGTCAAACTCAGCATTGATATGATATACTCCCCCACCAACAGACATAAAGCCTTTGCTAAATGAATGGGTCATCTCTGATTTACCATAGTTGTGGTTTCTTGATGTAGCTTCTTAAAGGCAAGCTACATCTGTATCTCATTAGAGCACATTATTAGAGCTTGAAAAACTGTGGCTGAACAATTAATGTACATAGCACAAAAACATGCAGTTATTTTAAGCAGAAAGTGTTTTTGATTTTTCTGTTACAAATACAAGCTAATTTTCTTTTTAATCAATAGAGCTGCAGCATTAAGTTCAATCCCATTTCAAACAGCAACTAGTGTACTTGCAGAGAGAACACATTCTGAGAAAGTCTAAGAGTACAAGTACAGAGTTTTTAAGGGGGACATTTTGCATTCCAATATCACCATTGCAAAAACTGGCTTTTCCCATAAATTAGTGGAAATTATACTAATAATATAATCTATATTATTATAGGTTCCTGATTTTAGGGAACCTGCTACTGTCATTTAACAAGGGCAATGTCAAACAAGGTTCTTACCATTTGTAAACATGGGTGCAGATATCTGGTCTCCTTGCTTCTTGTAAGAAGCTAATGGGGTGGATGATATTAGGGAGTGGAAATAAATTCTCCTCCCCTTGATAAAAATCCAACCACTGAAAAAAAATCTGTCTTTCCTGCAGGAAATGGCACAATTCTGCTTGTTCCTTCCCAGAGACTTCTCCGCATACCTCCTTGAATAGCTCCTTGACCCAATCTGTGGCAATCTTGCATTTGAAGATACTGCATTTGCTTTGGGTACTCTGTACCTAAGTGGCATTCATGTTCACATTGTTGTTGACAGGGAAGGGGTTTCAGGTGAGACTGAAATAGAATTGGGCTCATCATAACCTTTCACTATTTGGCTTATCACTGACTCAGAAGGTAGAAAGACAATTCTGAAGATTTGGTCTTTGTTGAGAATATTCCGAAGAGAAAATGGCTCCGTGTTCAGCTAGCAGTGTCATTACAGGTAAGTTAAC
This sequence comes from Naja naja, assembly GCA_009733165.1. Classification (NCBI taxonomy): domain Eukaryota; kingdom Metazoa; phylum Chordata; class Lepidosauria; order Squamata; family Elapidae; genus Naja; species Naja naja. Next base: position 46,507,773 of record CM019151.1, read on the forward strand.
ATTCCTTTATAACCTTGACATATGGTGTAGTAGTGTCATCATACGGCTCTCTTATAGAGAAAATCCATCTGCTCAAACTAATGAAATTTATCCTGATTGAAGATAGTGTTGCCCAAAGACAATACAGAAGACTCAAACCAATTGGAAAACTGACTTGCTTGATAGTGTGTTTATGCCATGACTACAATCTTCTTATTTTACCATATCACCATGAGGGCAGCGGCAATGTAATGCACATTAGTTGCCACTATTGTAGAGAGAAAGAGATAGTTTTACTCTGCTTTGTTATTTCTAGAAGGTAATTGTGAGATCTGGATGAGATGGATATTTCTTTTCAGCATCTGACCTACTGAGCCACCATCGTTTATTATTTCTTAGTCACATCAATTTAACAGGTATGCCACACTAAACTTAAAACCTCCTCCCTTTAAATGATTAATGAATGAAACTCTATGAAGGCTCCTTTTGCCGAAAGCATTAGACTGGTTTATACTGAAAGGAGATGACCCCATAGAAGCACAGTAAAACCTTTATTGAAGTTGACTTCCCTGGAGTTTCATTTTACACTGGTAGAAACTGACATTCTGAATACACTTGAGTGAAAGGAAATATTGTAGCTGGAATGAAAGAAGCAATAGTTAGGCAGCTGGTAAGTGTAAGCTACTACCAAGTAACAAAATGATACCTATATGCAGATCACTAATGAATTGGACTTATCCTTTTAAAAGATTAAATCCAGGCTTAAATAAATGATCCGCAAATTTTTAATTCAGAAAATAATTTTTGTATAGCTAAAAGGAACCACACATTTATGTCAAAATCTTCTCAATTTCTTAAACCATGGTGTTACTCTCTTGGAAAAATTACAGTTGAAAATGGCACAGAAGTTAAATATAGTAAGAAAAAGAAAATTAAGGAAGAGCCAGTATAAAGATAATATATGTAATAGATACCTTACCCTAATCTTGTATTAAAAATGTAAAATTATCCTGAGATGTCTTACTAGGCTCATTTCTATTTTGTGGTAGTGTTTATGCACATTTTTATGGTAAGAGCTATTTTTAGACTGCATAACATGTGAAAAAAATAATTTTGCCATGTGAAAATGCAGTCTTTCATTAAGATTTTATCAGACAAATGTTTATCATATAAAATTAGCCTAGATCTCAATTTAGAGTGAAAGAGTTTGTGGTCTAAAGAACAGAGAATTGTAATAAGCTTGAAATATTTTCCATAGTGCCACTGAAGAACACCAGTACATTAAAATTGGAATCCAATAGCAAAACATTAATGCAGATTTTACAGACTGTTTATTTTGCCTAAATATATTTCTCCCATTAGTTCGTATTCCATATTACATTGCTAGGCATTAAATAAATAAAAACTTTATTTATGAAAGGCTGAAATATTTTTGCAGATTACTTGCTTTTGTATGAAAAATAGGTATAATTTGAACTATTTAATACATGAATTATGTTACTGCAAACCATAAAAACCCATTTTCAAACATCAATTATGTATGACATTTTGCTTATTGGTTAATTTATTATACCATAAAGCAGAGATGCAATGTGTATAACTCTAAAATCTAGTCAATTGATTCAATGTTTTAAAAACATATCATTGATTGATAAGTGGGTTGTTTGAAGAAGCTTTTTTTCTTTTTAGATCCAGAAAGAGCATCCAAACTATTTGAACTGAAGTTCTACAACTTTTGGACACCAATCAGGGAGCTTGTGGGATTGAGGAATTTTTCTTGGAGGGACAGCCAGCATTGAATCATTCTTGTGCTCCTGCCATGGTGGCAGTTATGACTCTGACTTTGATAGTGCAGATCACATGCTTTGTGGTTTTCCAGTTTTGTTTTGTTTTCTCTGCTCAGAGTGGAGAAGGGAAGCCCAGAACTCATGACTAAGAGACAGGCTTTGTGATGTTCTTCTGATGACATGACAAGAGGCAAAAGAGGGGAAGGTTAGAGTCATGATGTTGGTGGATAGATCAGACCTAAACTTATTTAAAGTATTTCCTTCCTATTTTCTTTCATTGGAAGAGCTTTTTTTTTTTTTAGAAAAAAGATACAACTATCTTTCCAGCTGACATGGACTTTTGACAATTATTCAAACATATCCATTGTAGGGTTGTTGGGTTTTTTTTTGGCAATAGAGGTGGTTTACCATGGCTTTAATTTGAGGATTTTTTTCAACCTCAGGTTAAATTTTTGGAGATCGGTTCTGCCACAAGGACTTTCTTTCAACTAGTTGGATGCAAGAATTAGAAAGGTTGATGTTGGAATATTCTAAAGACAAAGGATTGCTCTGCTTACATTTAAAAATTTTAAAATGTGCTTACTTTATGGGATTTACCCAAAATGTAAAATCTAGAAAATTATACCTGGAGCCATAAAACTTGGTACAGGTAGTCCTCAACCTATGACCATAATTGAGTCCAAAATTTTTGTTGCTAAGTGAAACATTTGTTAAGTTAATTTTGCCTCCTTTTATGACCTTTCTTGCCTCAGTTGTTAAATGAATCACTGCAGTTGTTAAATTAGTAACACGGTTGTTAAATGAATCTGAAATTCTCATTGACTTTGCTTGTCAGAAGGTTGCAAAAGAGGAACCGCATAACCCCGGGACACTGCAACCATCATAAATGTGAGTCAGCTGCCAAGCATCTGAATTTTGATCATGTGACCATGGGAATGCTGCAACGGTCTTAAGTGTGAAAAACAGCCATAAATCACTTTTTTCAGTGCTGTTGTAATTTTGAATGGTCACTAAATGAACTGTTGTAAGTCAAGAATTATCTGTATCCCTTTGTTTCACTGTGCTATCAATGGCATAAATTCTTTAGCCATTATCCTCCACAAAGCTGGGAAATCTGTTTTGTAAGATTGATGGAGTAGATTGGTGATATTTTGGGGTGAATGTTGATCAGTCCAGGGAAAATGCACTCAGATATTCCCTCTTTAATGAAGAACGCAGTGTGCCAATTGGAATATTTCAAGCAAGGATATTTCAAGCCATTCAAAGCCCATCTAAAATGGAAATGTCAGCCTGCTCTTCATAGATAAGGGGATATCCCACATTCATTATACAATCTTAATAGATGAAAAAAAGGGAAACAGCTCTGGAAATTTATTTTATTCCATTTCATAGCTACCCATCTAAATTGAAATTGAAATACTATCATCTACATAGGAAATAAGGGTCAGCAAATGACCTGGAATCCCGACTTTAATTAGCAGGGGGAAGAAAGTTCATATTCAATCCATAATTGGAGTCATCCTTCAAACAGCAACTTGAGACCATGGGAAAATTTACAACCCTCTTTTTAAAAACAACAGCGTATTTATGTTCTGATGGATTCAGAGAGAAACAGGAGGAGCTTCAGGAAAAGACCTTCTGTGCTAAAAATATTTGTATTTAGTAGAGCTAAACATAAACATTTCTGAAAATGATACCAGTCAGAAGCTACAGAAGATGACCTAAGCATTAACTGTTTCATTAAATAGAATCTAAAACAGTGTTGTGGCTAAAACTGAGGAGCCATAAAAGCCTCTCCACATCTCACAGAAAACTACTATATGTGGAATTGGGATACCATTTCTGGAGCAGAAATACCTTACAAAAGAAAGGATTAAAGATAATTGCTTGCAACCATTAAATCCAGAGTCTAAAATTTCCAAACTCTATTGCTGCAGCCAAAACCAATAGTATGAATTTGAGCAGCCTGTTGGCTGAATTTATAATGGGTGGAATTTTTTCCTCTTCATTTTTCTAAAAAGTACCCCTAATCGCAATCAAAGCTAATTTAAGGTGAGTAGTGGGGATGGGGGAGTGGTTTTTATATCATTTTTATACAGGACTCCAAGGAGGAAGCTTCCTATTTTTTCACAGAACAACCCATTGAAATAAGTTAGGCTGAGAGTGTGATTGGCCCTAAGACACCCAAGTGAACTTCCATAAGGTGGACAAGAACCAGAATCTCCCTGCAACTGATTCAACAGTAATCTTATGACCTGTCATTTAGGGACCATTTGAAGTTACACTGGACCCCCACAGAGTTACAGGATACATCCTAGATTTGAAGTTATGATGGCCAACCCCTCCACAGTCACATGATCACATTTTGAGTCATTGGCAGCTGGCCTGCATTTTTGGTTATTTGCAGCATCCTATGGTCACAATTTAATGGTGTTTTCTTCCATTCCCCCTCCCCCCAAATTCCTATAGGATGTAATGGGTTCATTTAACAATTGCTACAAAAAGGATTGTAAAATTGAGAGTGCTCACATGGTGGTCTGCTTAAAGACCAACACAGGTTACAACCATAATTGTGGGATCAATTAACACTCATAAGTCAAAGATCACCTGCACACTTTTCTCACAAGAGAAGACTAGTCTAATATGTGAAATATTCCTTTTAACAAGACAGGACAACTAATAAATTAAAATATAATCCAAAGACGGTAGCATTGTTTGGGTTTGATTTAGCATGAAAAAAATGAGTTATTTTGTAATGTCATTATAATAACAGGATGGGAAGAAAATTGAAATAAATACCTTGTCCCGGCTATCTAAAGTGTCTTTAAAAAGCCCTGACAATATCAGCAAATTCTCTTCAAGAATTATTCAGATTGTTTTAGGTAGAGGATTCAAAAGATACTCTAAAACCCCAGACAGAGTAAAGTGGCTTCTAATTCAGAAATGGTGTCGATTTTGACTTTGGAAGAGGCAGTCCTCCATCTGAAAAAGCAGTCACTTGGGCAATCTCCTGGATTCCTGGCTCTTCTTCAAGGAAAATAGGAGGCTGCAGCCAGCTTTGTCTGGTAAACCATTTGTGGTCTTTCTGGGACCAGAGGAGCATGCTGAGTCAGTATCTCATACTTGATCACTGTACATGGGTTGCTCTTATAAGTCCACCCGGAAAATTTAATCGATACAAAATGCCTTTATGCTAGTAGACAGTCATGTTACTTCCACAAGAGCAATTTAAAGTACTGCAGTTACCTGTAAAGGCTTTATATGGCTTGCGGCCTGGGCATCTTTGGAATTGCCTCCCAGGTAACATCTGCTCACCCCAGATGTCCTACGCTAAACTGAATAAGAACAACTGGTTTAATGGTAGTATAGATTATTACCCTAATTGTAGGGAATTAAATCAATTGAGAGATAAATAAATAATAAATCAAAAGAGAGCCAGTTTGGTCAAGAGGTTAAGATATAAAGTGGGAGACTGTGAGTTCTAATCCTGTCTTAGCCATGGAAGCCAAATAGGTGATCTTGGACTGGTCATACTTTCTATTAGCCCAAGTCACCTCACAGGATGATGGTGAAGGTTAGTTCTCTGAGTTTGTGGGTTGGTTTCTGAATGTTTCATTACCAGGCGAGGTAACATCTTCAGCAGAGTTTAGGGGATATCAGTGTCAGTGTTCTTCTATTCATAAGGGCTTCAGGTGTGTCAAGTGAGGGTCTTTTGGTGAGTCTTGTGATGGGAGTCATCCCATGAGAAACTTGGGATGGGGAGGTTACATCAGGTGAGTGTCATTGGGACGTGAAGTGCTGGGGGGAGTTGCATAGGTTGGTTGATTCTGTCTCTGGTTGGCTGTGCAGTTGATTTGGATTCTGAGGGGTTCATAGGCTGGTTATAGGTTAATGTATCTGTTGATGGAATTGCTTGTGGAGTGCCAGGCTTTGATAAACTCACGAACGTGGCAGTTGATAGTGTGGCTGATGATTTTTGTATTGCTCCAATCGAACTGGTGCTGTTTCGTGTCGGTGTGAGTAGAGATTAAGGATTTGGGATTGTCACATATGACTGTCAGCCGGTATTTGTGGATTGTGGTTTTTAATTTATGTGATGTTTGTCCCATGTAGAATTGGTTGCAATGGTTACAGTTGATTTTGTAGATTATGTTGTTTCTTTCATCCTTTGGTATCTTGTCTTTGGTTCTGGATAATTCCTGGTGGAGTGTAGCTATGGGTTTGTGGGCTATTGCTATTCCTAGGGGTTGGAGAATTCTGGCTGTCATTTCACAGAGTTGTTGTTGTAGGGAAAATAGGAGAAGATGTGTTGGATATGCTCACTCCCTTGAGTTATTTGTCAAGACAATAAAGACAGGTATCTTTTTTTTAATCAATTTATTTGAAAGGCAGGGGTAATACTTGCTTGGAGAGATTGTAAATAGAGAGCTAGGAGATATTTGGAGAAGATGAGTTCTTTCTTTTTAGTCAGATCATATAATTGAAAAACACAAATAGAGGTCAAAGCAAAGAAATCCATGGATCGAGAACTAGCAGTCTGAAGAGTACAGTCCAGGTTGCAGCTGAAGCACAAGTTGCAGGGTAATACGAGAAACTGAAGTATGTTTGGAGATAAGAAAGTTGTTTCCAACAATAAAAAAAAGGCTCCAAATTTGCTTTTGTACAACCTCAGTGGCTGACATGGCTGAATGAGGGAGTTGCTGTCATCTCTTCTGAAGAAAAGCTGAAAGCCCCTTCTCTGGCATATTCTTAAGCTACAGGACCAGGCACTCCATCAGGATTAGACCCCTCATGATCTGAGTCAACCCCAAATAGCCATGTTTATCACCTATGGCAGCCATCTCAGATGATTCCTCCAGCTCTTCAGGTTGATAGTCTATCTGCTCTGCCTTTTTAGCTTTGACTTCAGAAAAGACCATAAATCTAAAGTCTTCTCAGATCCAGATTCTGACTGGAGGAAACTCAGAGGCACAAATATATTTCCAGATTCATTTTTGTCTCTGGCTAGGGTAGGATGGTATTTCTATATTTCTGAATATGTAAAGAAATCCATAGGAGCTCATATATTGTATACTGAATTTACTTTATCATCAAATCAAGGTAAACCTAAGTACTTCATTTTACTATTTTGTAGAAGAGAATATCTGAGTTTTGTTTAGTGCTAGGACATTAAATACTCATTTATTCTTCACAGAGCTTGTGCTTGTTTAAAAAACTACAATTTTTTCAAGGTATATGTATGTGGAAAATTGAAGAAGAAAGAATTTTGCATTGTTCTTGCAGCTAACAATTGTAATAGTGTATGTAATTGCATCATGAATGACATCTCATTCCTTCTGGTTATTTCTTACTGTTCTTTATTTACCTTTGTGATCATAGCAAGGGGTCATAATACGTGCATGGGCACTTTACAGGAGTAATATATATGCTGATCATTATTCTGTCATCGTTCAAGAAGTCCATTAAACATTTGCAGAAAATATCTGGACTTTGGTAGGAAAGCAATAAATGCTGCCACCTAATTGCTAAACCTGCCCTTCTTTTTTTACTATTTCATGAAGACTTTAATTTTCTCACACAAAACTAACAGAAACAACACCTTCATACAAATTTAATTGAGTACAACTCCTTAAAACTCAGCTGCATCTATTTTTAAGTAACAACCAGAAATTCAGAAGTTAACAAATAAAGACAGTTGCATTGTGGCTAGAAGTGTAAACTATAGCTGGTCACATGTTTGTTTAGTACTGACAGAGGCCATTATTCTACCAGCTGCATAGGCAAATGGGGAGGAGCCAAGAGGGGATCAAATCAATGTATGTGAGTGATGATGTCAGCATCAGTGGTGGTATTCTACTGGTTTGGTCCAGTTCAGCCAAACCGGTAGCTCCGAGGATCATCTGTGAGTGAACCGGTTCACTCCGATGATCAGCTGCTGGGCCCGCCCACCCATCCTGGCTCTATTCTTACCTTTGTTTCCTGTTTTTCAAGCTCAGCTGCTTCACATACCGCGCATCAGCTGTTTTACACACACGGCTTGCAGCAGATGGTGAGTTGCGCGCTCACACCGAACTGGTAGGGAAATTTTTTGAAACCCACCACTGATGAGCATGCCAATGATGCTGTATATATATTTGAATTGGATATCATGATGTCATTATATAATCAAACCATTTGCTCAGTGAGGCAATGATGCATGTATCATCATTTTGATTTCATAAAAATGAAATCAAAATTTAACAACTTACATGCATTGACATCTCAGTAGACTTTTTTAGAACACAATTCAAACAACTGGACTCCATGATAAGATATGAGAGGTTTCATGAAATATCAGTTGAAGAAAGACTGTGGATTGGTGGAGCCTCAGCATTGAAGACAAGAAACACATTCTTGTTGTCTGCAAATTCTGTCTCTAGAAAGGACTGCTTACTTAGCCTTTGTTTAAAAAGTAAAAAAATATTGAAACACCCAAAATTATTTAATGAAACAAAACTCCATATCATCAGTAAGTTTTCACTTTTCATTTCAAATGCCATCTCAAACAGGACAGAATACCTTGATCAGATTGAGATTAAATTTAGGGGTAATGATCTACTATGAATTTTTTTCTTTGTATCTATTTGCATTTTTGTATCAGTTTTATTTATTTGATACAGTTAATCGACTTCATAAAGTCTTCCTCCTCTTCATCTTCCTCTTCCTCCTCCTCTTCTTCTTTTATTTTGTCTTACTGGTTTATCTTTACTTTATTTTACCTGCTATATTTTATTCTATTTAATCTTACCATAGCTCTTTTATTTCATTTCACTGTATCTTGTCTAATTTTATTATATTTTAGTGTATGATGTTCATGCTTTTATGTGGTTAATTGACTAACCAATATCTTATTGACTTCGTCATAGCATACTACAGATACTGCTGACCAGTTGCATTACTGTACATTGCTTTTCCCGTATGGGGCTATTATAAGGATTTTATGACACAAGTCGCTTTGGTCTCTAAAGTAATGTTATATGAATGCTATGACTTTATTTATCTGTAAAGTCAATACCCAGCCAATATATCATATAATAGAATGGACCTAAAATAAAGTAATCTTTATTTCAATGGTATGAAACAAGAAAAAGATGAAAAATAAAAAAAATAGTTACTGCTTTTCTATATTTTTCCATTTCATTTCTATTATGGCATTAAAAAAAGTTTTCTGTTATGTTTTTTAAAATATTAAAAATACATATTTGAAATTAAACTTTAGATAGGTCTAGAATCATACTGACATGATAATTTAACGGTGAATATACTACTCCAAAATAGGATTTGTCTTATTAGAACTACACTGTCCTTTTTCTTAGTGGCCTGTATTTTTTCATGTTCTTCTTTAGTTGTCATTAATTCCTAAGCAATTTGGTTTCTTAAAAAGAACAGGAATAGCAAATAAATTGTGATTCATCACCAATGATGTCACGTGTCAACTCGTGAAGCGTTCCTGACCTGCTCTCGAGTTGCCATAGGCAAGGGGGATGGGGCATCGAGCCTCGCAGCTGCATCGAAGAACTTGCATTTCAGTCAAAACAAAGCACATTCCAGACGGCAACGTCAAGGTCATCTGCACAGTGGCCAGAGGGAATGACTTCTACAACCTGTGAAATTGCTTCATTGGGGAATGTGACTGATGACACATCTTGGGGGGAGGGGGAAACAGGGTCAGAGCCAAAGCGTGAATTAAGTGAGGTCAGAGTTGGCTTCACTTGGTCCGTGCCGACATGACACTCCTAATAAATAACTGGATTTATTTTGAAGCTTGCCCCGAGGCTCATGATTTAATTAGGGCATCGGTCAGAACCCTGACATCATGAGTATCAGCCAATTAATAAGTGTGCCATATTGAAATAATAGAAGGTATATATTATTCAGTGTTCATTTGCAGCAGTTTTTGTGAAGTTGTAGATTGGAAAAGCAAAGCTTCTTTATCAAGCTTTATTTAGAAAATATCCTCACTGCAATGTCCTTCTTCTTCAATGATTACAAGTCACATCAAAAATAAATTGCAGGCTAAAACAATATTGCATTGGATTTTCCTAATTAGATGTGAAATTTAGCCACTTAATTCTATCCACTCTGGGTATTTACTCTTCATTTCTTCTGAAATTCAGTCTTCCTCAGTCTTCTATCCACATAAGAGCAGCATGACTAACTACATGTAGTGGCATATCTCAAAGACTTAACTTCATCCAGTATATATTTTAGATTATATTCTACTTGTGAAGAAGGAGGCAAGTTAAAAACATGGTAGAATTAATGCTCTTAAATACAAATAAAATCTTAAATCTTCTATTAAATCTTCTATAATCTGCTATTATGGAATAGGACCTGAAATATCTTTTTTAGCTAATGACTGTGAAATTAAAGACCTCAAGTTGTTCATATGTCCATGCCATTTGTTTTTTTATCAATAAAAATACATAAAAGCATTAAGCACATTTAAGCTTTTGAAAATCGGTGGGATGAATATAGTTATCCTAGTTTGGATTCTGGTTTTCCTGAAAGGTAAATAGTGCATGATATGCCCATGAAATGACCAGAAATGGAACTCATTCAAATAAAATTTTAGATTAAAAAAATGAAACCTGGTTAAGACGTTGCAGCATTTGGCCAACCTTGGTTGATCTCAAAAAATCTCAATAGAGTTTTCTTCTTCTTCCCAGAAGTTCTTTTAAACTTTTTGGTCTGATTTACAACCCTGACATTTTTGATGTTCCCTCCATGAAGCTGGTTTGAACGTCAATGCAGGAACATCAAGAAATGCCAGAGCTGTAAATCAGACCAAGAAGTTAAAAAGAGCTTCTGAGAAGAAGATAGTGGCAAGCTGTATCTCTATTGCTGCAAAAAACAAACCTTACTGTATATCCATATACTAGTACATAGTGTCCATATACTCACCAATGACTGAACTTGACTCAGTGGTTTCTTTATCTAAGTGAAATAAGTGAATGCTGCAGTGCAGGTGTGATTGATTAAGAAGAAAAATATGGGAAGCAAACCCTAAGCTACACTAGGACTGAAGTTTGATGGCCTGACTTTCATGACAACAGACTTCAAAGAATACCACCAGCCACGCCATGTAAACCACACAATTCCATTGTCTGTCCTTGCTGAATAGGGTCCATTATAGTACAGGCCATTCAGGTTGGCAGTATGACATCTAGTGAAATAGAAAAAAAGAAAAGAAATAGAAGACATCTATTAGTTTCAAACAAAATCATAGCTTCCTCAGACTGTTTGCAAGTAGAAACTGTGTCCTGTTTTTTTCCCTACATACTGCATCTTAGTCCTGGAAGCCTGAGTAATGTCTAGGACTAAAAGGGGGCCACAATTTCTCTTCATCTCCACCTGTTTTTGCTTTGGGCGATGCAGCTACTTCTAACCCTTTGCCACTTGCATGGATCCTGGATCTGAAGAGAATCACCACTTACTCATTGTCAAAGGACTATCTAGTAACAGACCAGGGGTGGAATTCTACTGGTTCTGACTGGTTCTATAGGACCCCTTGTTAACTTTCTAAGCAGTTTGGAGAACTGATAGTTAGAAGCAATCTCCTTTTGTTTTTTTCCACCCTTATTACATTCTTGCCAGTAAGCCTAGATTTCCTGTCTCTGGAGCTTCTGGGGCTTGACTTTCTTAAAGGGGAAGGGTTGTTTTAAGATTTTTACACTGCTGTTGGAGGAAATACTTCCCTGGACAATCAGCACTTTGAAGAAATAATTGAATAATGAAGCAGCGCTGTCAGAAAGAAGCTTTTAATGACAGGGAACCAAGATGAGTGACATTCAGCAAGGCTTCTTGGCTAGCTAGGAAGATTGACATTCAAACATGAGTTTACATAACCTTTCTGCGTTTTAGTCTAAAACTGGTTTTTGGTGAAGGTTAATTCTGTGCTTGGTGACATTTAATCCTTTGTTTATTGATAGGATAATTTTCCCTATTCAGCTTCAACAAGCAACAGCTACTGATTTAATTATTTGTATTGTGTTTGAATTTTTTCCTGCCTCATGGTTTCTTTTTTTATCTGGGGAGGGGGTCTTCCTTCACTGCTTTAGTGGTATCTGGCACTGTCCTTTTGGGGTGTACTTGCAAGAGGCAGGATGCAAGCTTGGCACTGATATTTTTTACTGCCTTTCTGGGGGCATCTGACCTTTCCTTAAATCTGGATGATTTCCTTAGGATATCTTGTAAGGTGAGTGAGACCAGCTGGTGTCTTTAAGTGGTGCAAATGGATCTAAGGATTGCTTTTCCTGGGTATGCTTTTTCTGGAGTACTTAAATGACCTCTCTGCTAAAGGGTTTCATTTTATGAGCAAGAGTTGGCTGCTGATAGTTATCATTGTATTTTAACTATTTTAATTTCTCAGGTGCTCTGGCACCCTGCCTGATTTGTAACTCCGGCTTGCAGGTATTTTTAATCTAATGATTGGTATTTAGGGCAGCTTTTTGCAAGCAAAAAAGCTTTTGTATTTTGAACAGGTAATCCTTGACTTACAACAGTTCATTTAGTGACCATTCAAAGTTACAATGGCACTGAAAAAAGTGACTTATGACCATTTTCATACTTATGACCATTGCAGCATCCCCACTGTCATGAGACGCCAGGCGAGGAGAAGTGCCCCTTGACATGAGTGATGTTGAGTTGGCCATGCCCACCCAGTCACATGACCACCAAGCCACATCCACCAACTAAGCCATGCCCACAGAACTGGTTGTTAAAAAAATTGAATCCCACCCCTGCAACAGACATAATAGAAATGTCACCAGCAAGCCTCTCTGGTCTAATATATTATGTGACTCAAGGTCTGAATCAATCTGATTATACAGAGATATACTATAGTGACAATATCATCCTTATGATATATTTTACTTCATGTAAGGAAAATTCCATTGATTTTCAGACAAATTCTGAAAGTTATTTCATTTTCCTCAAATATCCCAATATCCCAAGAAACCCTGCTTATTCCCTAACTTATTCCCTAACAAAACTAGTGATTTGCTATATTTTTATGGCACCTAAAATCCATCCAATGATTGTCTTGATCTCCCCAGTGATCAGCTTAATAAAGAAATGGCCCATAAGTAAACAGCCCACTGCATGTGTGCTAGTGCTGTAAAACAATAATAGATAAAAGACCATACAAAGCACCCAAAATGATCTAGTGCATCAATCATTTTCAAATATTGTCAAATATTGTAGTTTTTTCATGAAGTACAGCTAGTTTAATACCAAGAATGATAAATATCTCAAACAAGTTTGCTGATATTTCTGGATGGAGGGTTCTGATTACAACCAAAATAATGGCTTATGCAGCTATTCCATCTTTACCTCTTCAGTGATTTCTGTTTTTGGTTGGAAGGAAAAAAAAGAAATCCTGAAAAAGTGTTAGAACTACAAATGGATTAATGTGTTATTTTCCTCCGTCCTACATTATATGCAGGTGGGGGCTGTGACCAGGGGGGCTTTTGCCCAGGTCCGACTGGTTCGCCAGTTGCGCCCATATCTGGACTGAGATGCCCTTCGCACGATCACTCATGCACTTGTGACTTCCCGACTAGACTACTGCAACGCTCTCTATTTAGGACTGCCTTGCATACCATCCGGAGGCTTCAGCTGGTGCAGAATGTGGCTGCGGGCTGTGATGAGAGTTTCCGATACTCCCATGTTACACCCCTCCTGCGCGAGCTGCATTGGTTACCCGTTGCCCTCCGGGTGAGATTCAAGGTGTTGGTGTTAACATTCAAAGTCCTTTACGATATGGGTCCAGGGTACTTGTGGGAGCATCTCCTGCCAATATCAAATACCAATCACCCTGTCGTGCGCACAGATGGGGACTCCTTGGGTGCTGTCGGCTAGACAATGTCAGCTGGCAGTGCCCCAGGGAAGGGCCTATTCTGTTGCAGCCCCCACCTTGTAGAACCAGCTCCCTCTGGAGCTCCGTTTGGCTCCTGACCTTCGCTCCTTTTGCCGCGATCTGAAGACCTGGTTGTTTGAACAGGCCGGGCTGGACTGAGCACCGGGGTTTTTTTTAATTATTTTAATTGGGTTTTTAAAGTTTGGGCTTGTTGATTTAATTCTTTTTAAAATATTTATTGTTTGTATTATTGTGTTTTAGTTGTGAGCCGCCCCGAGTCCTTGCGGAGAGGGGGAGGCATACAAGTCCAATAAATAAATAAATAAATAAATTATATGAAATGGTTGGGGCAATATTTCAGCTTATATCTGAACATAAGAATCTAACAATCTCATCTGGCATTATACAGAGATGGCATGAGCATCATTTTAGTTCCCCTTTGAATAGATTCATCAAACCCTATAATCTTTTCTGGAGAAACTGCAGGAGTTTCTTAGGGATTACATCATTTAGTGTCTGTGGCAAACCACTGAATAAAAAAATGTATCTCCCTGCCTCCGGCCAATTAACCAAAAAAAGTGGAATATGTGGGTTAAGTTTATTTGGATGTTTACAAAAATAAGGGAAAACCTCATAATACTAAATCAAAATATTGAAGTTACTGATTAAAAAGGGTTGCTTATGAAAGGAGGGAACCAAACAATAATTTGGGAGGATGGAAATTGTAATAATTATGCCAGTAACTGCTGTTACAGAAGGTGGAAAGTTGCTTCTAGAAATTTTTCTTTTTCTTTGTTTCTGTTTCTCACTTTCTCTTTTCTTTTTTTTCACTTTAGGTTTGCTGTGATTTTTAACTCCTCAAAGTTCTTTTTTAATAAAATTATATAACTCCCTCAAAATATTGAAGATAGACAAAGCATTCTTCCCTCATCATGTGGAAAAGAGAAGAGAAGAAAAGGAAGGAAGGGAAAGGAAGGAAGGAAGGGAGGAAAGGAAGAAAGGTAAAATAAAATCTATTGTAGGTTATGTATCAAAATCCAGATTAAGTTATAAGTGGGAGCTGCAAGATTTAAAAACATTAATTCTAAATTTAAATATATTTACAATATCATTTTGTACTGTATCCCCACTTCTTTTTTCTCCTCAGATTCGCACCATTGAAAGATTTCAGGGATACTTAACTTTATCAAAGCCCCTTTAAAAAAATAAGTACCTATTTATTAGTTGTGCAGATATTTTTTCCAGTCACATTTCCATTTTATCATTCCTCTTTTTTGCTTCCTGAATATTCTTTGCAATATAGCAGAAATGTAGCAAGAAAAAAAAAGTATTTTCTTTCTTTGTTGGTTGATACACCATTAATTGTTTCATATTTTTTCTGCCTGCTAATCAACTTAATCTGAAGAGAAAAAAATCATTTCCTGAAACAACCGGCAATAAAAAATAGCCAAACTTTACATAACCAATATGCTTAATTATGCTTTATGTCACCAGCACAATTTTCTCAATTCAGACAACATAACTATATTGGCTATGAAAAGGGCTATATTAACAACAAGCTAAATACAAATAATGTGATGTAATTAAAAAAACATAGACCATCTCACACTTTTGAAGTGTGTTAATACAAGCAAAGAGACCAAGTCATAAGCCTTACTTGCTCCACTCCACTCTGCCCTGGGTAGTTTCCACTGAGAATACTCTACCCAGTTTTGGGTATTAAAGTTAAAAAATGACAGGGATAAAATCCACAAGGAATGGAATTTATGCTAGTCATCAAGAAGAATATCCCCACTTTTTCTCACAGAATATTCTCACAGAAAGTGATGTGTCTTTTTAAAGAGATTTTCAGACAGAGGTTGGATGGTCACCTGTCAGAGAAGGTCTAAAGGATCATGTAATGAGGAGCAGATTTTCTATGATGCCATGATTCTATCTACAAGTTACTAGCAGAAGTAGATGTGTCTCAAGAACAAACCAAGGTTGGATTTAATTAGTACTTGGATGAGAAATCACTAGGAAATATTAAAGCTCTAAGCTAGACTGGAAAGAAGACATCTTGGGAAGAAACAGTTGTAAACCAGTTTTGTATTGTTGGACATGGACAAAACTACATAGTCACCAGGAGTCAAGCATGACTCAAACAAGACATTATGTTAAAAATAAATTACAAAAATAACACACTGTTGCCGTTACAGTTAAACACTAGTTTTGCAACTGAAGTCAACAACGTCTCTGACTATCACAAAAATGGGGGTGACAGATTATGTATAAGTCTCTAGAGCCTCAGGTTGCTCACCTCTGCAATAGTCATAATACAACTTGTTTGATTTTGTACAGTGTGCAAACTCAGTGACTGACTGGGTTTACAATAAACAAATTTATAGTTTGTTGTAACCACAATGCTATACCAAAGCCTAACAAATCGCATTACGACTTAGGACAACATGTGTCCTCAGCACACATTAAACCTCACAAGCCTTAATGTAGCTAGGCTTTATTGTTATCTTTTCTACTTCTCTGTTTTTAAAACTCCAAAAAGACTATTATCCAGTGATCTGATTTTTTAACAGGTAGGCATCTTTGACAAAGCAACCCAGGGAACTCCATTGTCTTTCCTTATGCATATGTGATGAT